>CM031242.1:985276421-985702614 GCA_018340775.1 Taxus wallichiana var. yunnanensis
CACAAGTTCAAGCCAAGTGAAAAATGTAAATCATTGTCTTTCTTGACTTTCATTCGTACACCTTACGGTATAATAATAAATAAATACAACTTTCCTTGAAAGTCTGTCTGATATATTCCACTTAAAAGTGGGAAAAATTTCTGATAATAGCTTTCGAATAATAAGGGGATAAAACATACATGAAAATCTAAATAATAAAAGCAAACATCTTACATCACTAAAAAAGAACACACACTAACGATTAATAAAAGAGAACTAAAATAAAAAGACAACACATGACCCCTTGGTCATGATTTTCCCCTAACCGGAATAATTCTAACACACACCACAAATTACATGTTGCCATGGTGACCCCTTGTTGAATTCATCCCAGGAATTCTAATGTGGTTGGTCTCCAGCCCCTCGATGTTTGTTGTGAATAAATTTACACTGTGAAACACAAAAACAGCTGCCTCCATAAGCCTCGTGAATGTATTAAAATATATAATACCCCGAAATATGCAAATATAAATATAAAATCATTTATATACAAATTAATATCATCACAGCAGCAATTACGATCATCATTTCACGATTTCTACTGACGTTTCATTCATGTCCGAAATAGATCAGCATTACTGTCAATTGCTCAAAGGTCTACTTAATATGACAAAATATATCACATGTTTATATATATATACATACACACACATTACAGCTACATATTAATCGTCACCCATATGCACCATATATATAAGTTGGGACACTATGCATATATAATGAAGAGTGATTATATCTGACCTACGTATCAAAAATGTCTCTTATTATACTTGACATGTATCATAGTCGTTAATAACAATAGGTGTTGAAGGAAATTGGAATAAAACTCCTAATACAATATAATAATAAAGGAATAATATAAGTCTCCACTCGCATCACATCATTTTAAAGCGGAGATTCGCAAGAATTGAATTTGGATGAGGCCCACTATGAAAGAAATGCAGATTCCCTTTATGATCAATCCACAAACTAGATTCTTAAACGTGCATATAATTTTTACACATTTTTTTCTATGTAGAGAAAAGGACTCTCCTTATTTCAGCTGAGCCCCTTCATTGCTTTAATCTCAAGTGCATAAGCATGGTGTACTTGCACTAAAATAAGTTGAACTAAGAAAAACTCAAGAAATTTTGATCTCACAGAGAACTTGGAATGATTTCTAGTTCTTTTCATTAATCATCACATGTACACGTATGATTTTGTTGTACATCAATGACAAAAAACATCTATCCCTGGTGACACTTGTTAAAAAAAATCATCTAACTTAGAAAATTCCTTACATGTAATTTAAAAAAACACTATTATTTTAATTCAATTTTGCGTAAATTACACAATGACCAATAATAAGGCATGTGGATACCATGTGGTACAATGAGCAACTTAGGTGGAAATTAAAAGGCTCCAAGATGCCTATTGAATATGCCGGTTGGTTTATGTTGAAAAACATCATCTAGGAGACATTAAGAGAAATATCTCTTTGATAAAAAATTAAAACCACGAGTCATTAGTTGTCTACCACCTATAAAACTTTGTGAAACTCAATTTCATCTCCCAACTATGTGTTTTAACTCCTCTCGATTCACAAATAAATTCCTGTCGTATAACTTGACAAATTGTATTCTTCAAAGAATAATCCTCATCCTTCTCTACATTGTCATTTCAATCTATTTATTATGGTTGAAAATCAAATCACTTAGGGCTAGAAAACATCATCACTAGGGAAACATGTATATATACGGTATAGTTTCTACCTATTATCGAGCATCCATTCCTTTGTTTTCTAAGGATTTTCCTTTGAACTCAAGTACAACCCTTCCTCTCAGAATATCTAGATCCAAAGCTCTTGTCCTTCACATTCCCCTCCATTATTTTAGGTTATCAATCTTGGGTGTCACCCTTGTTGTAGTATGAACCAAATTCGACATTGTTATATGTTTGGCATGTTACATATGATTGGGTATTTTAGAAATCCTCAAGGAAACCCACATATTTTCTACAATTTTATTTGGAGTTAAGTGGCAATGACATTGTATCTCATCAGAGGGAGATCATAATTATGATGTGTGGTTATTGATTATTGAGATTAAAATCAAATTTAATTCATGTTTCTATCATGGTTTAGCAATATCGAAAGATAGTATTAAAGAGCGTTTATGTTCATGGTAATTATGTATAACCTCTTGATCCTAGTTACATTGATTGGTGGTAAACATTTACTTTTTTATTACAGTGACTTGCAAGTGCACTCTGATGATATACCAGAAAAAAGTATCATGTAAAGGAAGATGTTTAAACAGACATGTAATGGTGGAGAGAACTTATTCATACTTTGAACAAAGGATAATTTGTACATTCTAAGCTTTATGTACAAGAATAATTAATAAAAAAAGGTATAGTCAATAACTCATGCACTTTGAGTCAATATTTAGTCCCGGTATCATACTACTATTCATATGGTTTTTGAGTAAAGAAAGTACTGATTAACTAATGTCCTTTGGAATTTTTACTTTGCTTTTTGTCATCACTTCTGATCCTCCGACCATGCTTTCTCAGTCTATTTTTTCATTCTACATTATTCCTATTTCCAGGGCCCTTTAGGTGCCCTAATACCCTCTTGGCACCTTGATCCTCTTTGTACTTTGATTCCATCTTTTGGGCACTTTATAGCCATTTGAGCTTTCCATATTTTTAGTGGTCAGCCTTTTCAGGGTTAATTTCAAATTAGAACAAGATAACCATATAAATATAAAGTTATGAGACCATAATGAGGGACCAAGCACTAAGCATCTACTATCACCATCTAGAGTTGCATCCATCAAAGGAACCTAAAGCTACATTTGCATCCATCTAACTCCATCCACACAGGCACAAAGGCTGGTTCATTTGCATCACACTTCGTAGGATGGGAGGCTATTGTTTCCATGCACACATTTACTATATTCTAAATCTAGTTACCATCTCGCTACTTCACAAAGTGCACGATGACATAAGAGCAACCTAGGGAAATATTTACACACACACCTAGAACTACATTAGGTCTAAGATGTAGTGTAACACTCAGTTAGTAAGTCCACCATTGTGACCGTTGAGAATAGTTTGACCCCTTCATATGCATCTTTCTTTTTTAGGGTTTTGATAACTTGTCTGATGTTTTACAGGTGATTCCAGATTGCAGGTCTTCACAATGACATCCGCATTGATTCGTGACATTATCCCCAGTGTAAGAAGAAAATGAGGAAAATATCTAGTGTCACATCATAGGAGAGTTTTAGGCCGTTTTTGTAGACTAGGGCACATAGATCTCAGACTAGAGTACCCATGGTTGCCCCTATCCTTTTCTAGGCACCCCTGTCTAGTTAGAGAGATCAGATCTATACTTTCTCAAGATTTTGTGTGGTCATTTCCTCCTCCTGTTAACATGGTTTTTATTGTGACACATCCCTAAACCTTTGTTAAATCAACTAAGGACTTCTTAACCATCTCTTGCACATTATGGTTTTACATTCCTATTTAATTAGTTTCTTGAGTAATTTCTTTTATTTTGTTAGATGTTATTTACTATTTTGCATAGGATTAGATTACACGCAATGGGATATTCCATTTTAGTTTCAATCATTTCATTGAAATCAACTGATCCAACACTTCCTTATAATTATCATGTCACCATATCAAGTCATGGCTCAATCATCTTATCCTACTTTTGCACCTACTAAGATTTTTGGTATAGTCACTATGGCTACTAACTTTATGCAAGTGCATACTCAACATCCCCCTCGCTTTGTCACACCTAAGGTTGATCCCTCCATCAATGTAGTAACTACTCATCGTACTTGTCCTCTTATGGCTCCACCCACCTCTATTCCTCAACCCATCACTTGATGGATCCTTCTGCTTCTAATGGCTGTGACATCATTGAATAACTTAAAATATGCACGTAAGATTTATCTTTAATTATTTCTAATGGACATGAATGTCATCAAACACTAGAGATAACCCTTTGTGCCATTCATATTGAAAGTGATAACTCTTCATATTTCCTTTTCACATTTTATCCAAAATTCACCCCTTAAGGTAATTTTGATAACATGTACCAAATTCTTGATCTGAGTAAGTAGAATTGATTCAAGAGTGAAAATCATGTTTATCCTGGTATCTCTTGCTTCTCACCCAAGGAAAAAATCCAACAAGTTAGCAAAATTTTAAAAAAACAAAAATGAAGTCGCGGGCTTGTTTTAATGCATTATGGGTCTTAAGGTTGGGGTCATACCAAGGTTTTAGTACTTAAGGCAAGTTTGGGGCCAAAATACAAAGGAATCAACTAAATCAAACATTTTTGTCCTAGGTGGTCCATGGGATAGTTGGGATGCAGGGACACCAAAGTCCGAAATGGCCGCAGCATTGAAAATCGAAAATTAGAAGTCTTTGTTCCATGCGGTTTGGGACAAAGGGACAAAGGTATGCACGGGAGGTGAATCGGCTGATTTGTCGTCTGAGTTTAGTGTGGGTGGTGTGGAGATTTTTGTCTAGGATGGTTGGGATGCATGGGGCATGGAAAGGTGAAAAGGGCACAAAAGGGACCATGGGATGCGGTGAATGCGAAAGTCAATCTTCTCTCAGGGAGAAGTCTCAGGATGGCGGATGCGCAGGGACAAGGAAGTCTCAATCATCCGATGTGGAAGAATGTTTCTGGGACAGCCGGGACATGCGGACCCGATTTTGCTGAAATAGCATGCTGTAAAGAGGAAATTCAAAGTTTGACCTCCCAAACTTCAAACAACCATAACTTTTGACTCCGAGCTTTGATTTTCATAAAATTGGACTTTCTGGAACTAATCAACCTTTGGCTGGACTCTTAAAGATGAAGTGATATATGGTGGATGGTACCCATATAATGCCAAGAAAGGAGACATTTTAAATGAAGTTTGAAAGGAGGTTTTATACCACCATTCTACCAGTGGTAACCATTGGACCCATCTCGCTTTCATCATCGATGTAAAACAATGAAGATATTCCTCCAAGCACTTTTTACCACCTCTGTTTTCCCATCGGACTAGGGATGATAAGAGGAACTACGAGCTAGTTATGTTCCCAAGCATGAGAACAAGTCAGTCCAAAAATTACTGGTAAAGAGAGGGTCTCGATCACTTACTATAATCTTTGGTGTCCCATGTAGCTTCTGAATTGTATCCCTAAAGGCCTTTGCTACTGTACTCATAACAAATGGATGTGATAAAGCACAAAAATGGGCATATTTGGTGAGTATGTCCACCACTATCATGATTACATTTTTACCTTCTGATTTAGGCAATCTTGTGATGAAGTCCATGGATACCTCTTCCCACCTTTGGCTAAGAATAGATAGAGGTTGTAAAAGACCTGGGGATTTAATTGTTTCACCCTTATTTTGCTGACAAACCATGCATTTTGACACAAACTTTTGGACATCTCCTTTTAGCCCTTCCCAAAAAAAATCATGCTTGATTCGATGATAAGTCTTTAAGAAGCCAGAATGACCCCCTACTAGAGAAGCATGGAGCTCAGATAGAACCCTATTTTTAAGGATTGAATTCTTACATAGATATAATCTATCTTTATACCATAAAACATCTCCTTTCCATACAAATTTTCTAACATGCTTGGATCTTGTTGGAGATTTTGAATGAGATTTTGTGTACCTGGGTCATTTTTCCATTCAGACCTTGCATCCTCTATCCAATCCTCCTATAATATAGATATGGCACACAACAATGCCTCGGTAGATTCATCCTTCCGAGATAAAGCATCATCAACTACATTCTCTTTCCTTTCTTGTATATTATCTCAAAATCATACCCCAACATTTTTGAGACCCATTTCTATTGTTCTTCTTATGATAAACATTGCTCTAAGAAGTATTTTAGACTATCATGATCTGTCTTTACTTTGAAATGTCGTCCCATTAGATATGGTCTCCATTGCTTCACTACATGAAGTATTGCTAACATTTCTTTCTCATAAAATAGTTTAGAGATATTCTTACCTTTGAATTAGCGGCTCTAGAAGGCAATGGGTCACTCTTCTTACATGAGTACTGCCCCCATACCATACCCTGGAGCATCACATTCAATAATGAATGTTTTTGAAAAATATGGGGTGGCTAGAATTGGAGTGGTGCACATGGCCTCCTTTAACTTCTCAAAGGCCATAGTAGCTTGCTCATTCCAATGGAAAGAGTCCTTCTTCAATAAAGATGTGAGTGGTGTTGCGATGTTGCCATAATTCCTTACAAATCTACGATAATAACCTATAAGCCCCAAAAATCCTCAGAGATTTTTTAGGGTTTTAGGAACCTTCCATTCAAGCATGGTTTTATCTTGTTAGGATCCACTTTAACACCTTCATAAGAGACAATGTGACCCAGATATTCAACCTCCTTGACACCAAAAGAACACTTAGAAGGCTTTGCATAAAGTTGATGTTGTTCAAGAGTTTCCAACACCTTATTTACATGATGTAGGTGTTCCTCCCATGTTTTTATAGATTAATATATCATCAAAGAACACTAAAAAAACTTTTCAAAGAAATGGATTAAAGATGAAATTCATCAAGCTTTGAAATGTAGAGGTGCATTTGTTAGTCAAAAGGCATTACCAAGAACTCATAGTGTCCTTCATGTGTCTGAAAGGCTATTTTATGAATATCTTCATCCACTAATTCTAATCTATGATATCTAGAATGAAGATCAAGTTTTGTAAAGTAAACAACACCATGTAACTCATCTAGAAAATCATCAATTACAGAATAAGGAAACTTATCTTTAACTGTTACTTATTGAGTTCCTATAATCTCGGACACATGCAACAATTGTCATCTTTTTTTTGTACCATCACTACAGGAGAAGAGTAAGCACTTTGACTATGAGGAATAAGTTCTTCTTCTAACATCTCTTGAACTATCTTCTCAATCTCACTCTTTTTCATATAGGGGTACCTATAAGGTCTGATGTTGGGTGGTTGACTCCCTAGTACTAGCTAGATGGCATGGTCATGGTCTCTTTTGGAGAGCGCGCCCTTTGGCGATTCTCCAAACATCACTTACGAGTGCTCATCTATAAACTTCTTGCATATCTGTGGTATAAATGTATTGGAATGATGTGCTTCCAATGAAAATAGCTATGCCAAAAACTTTCACGCACCCATCTGAAGCAATGTTTGAATCGATGAGAACTTACCATCTGTGGGGACTTTTCTCTTAGTCCTTTTAGTTTAAAAATCCTCCCTTCTGACTAAAATTACACGAAAACCTCTTGGAAATTAATTTGATGGTTTCCAAGGTGGTAAGTCATTGAACTCCTAACATAGTGTCTTCTCCTCCCATGGCAATGACATACATATTTCTAGTTAGCAAGTAATATCCCATGGTGACATTAATGTTATGGAATTTTCCTAAACAACTAACATTTTTCCCATCAGCGATCATGGCTTGACATTCTGGAGTTGGATAAACAAAGCAGTTCAAATGTATCGCCAACTTATGATTGATGAAATTGTGAGTACTTCCCGAATCAATCAACAACTGTTACCCTCTATTTTTTAAGAATCCAACTACTTTGAGAGTTTTGGGAGTGCTAATACCAGAAATTACATGGCATGATATTGTTGGTGGGGATCTCCTAATTCCTCCTCCAGCTCTACCTCTTCATCTTCTTCATTTTCTTCTTCTTGATGGGTCCCTCAATGTAGAACAAATTATTTTGGCACACTTATGTCTGGTCCAAATTTTTGTCACAATTAAAACATAACCCTTTGGATCTCTTTTCTTTAATTTGTTGAGGTGTCGGTCTTCTTGGCCAAGGAATGATGGTGGAAGGGTGTTCACGATCTTTGATATTGCGAACGAGTTTGTTTCCTACTAGAAAGAAATTTTCCTTTTCTCTACGTGCCATGATCATAGAGTCTGAAATCTTATGAGGATTAAACATATGCACCTCGAGTCTCAATTTGTTCTTTAAGACCCTCGAGAAATAAGTCATTCAAATTATCTTCGGGAATATTTTCCACAGTAAGGAAAGGTTTTGGAATTGATGGATGTAATCTTTGATTGTTCACTTTTTCTTTGAGCTTTGATAATTGGTGAAATAATTCTTTGACACACTTTGGAACTATAGTGCGATTACAAATCTTCGGTGAATCTTGTCCATGTAACATTGAGGCCACTCTTTTTCCTTTGAGCACATAACCATCGATACGAATGAATTGGTTAGGTTCGAAGATGACAACCATGCCATGATAACCTTTTGTCTGATGGAATCAGATGAAGATCAAAGAAATTATCCATCTAGTTAATCAAATTGAGTGGATCCTTTCCATCAAAACTTATTCATTTCCACATTTGGAATCATGTTACGGCTTACTGAAAGTGTTTGTATTTGGATTGGTCATGTTTGAGATCCACCTTGGCTAGTTTTTCTATTACTTTGCCTAAAGATCCACCCTGGTTAATATGAGTATGATTGATTTGTGGCTAATTAGGAAGGATATGATGACCAATTGGTGAATGAAATCCTCCAATCATTGTCTAATCTTTTTACATCTTCTTTTTGGTCACTCTACCCTTGAGGTTTCATGACTCTAACTCAAGATAGTGACCTTATGGTCATTGAAGTAAACCCTAACCACGAGGACTCTTTATAGATACCCTTTACGACTCTAACTCCTCAACTATTATCTCATCTTATCGGGTCTTTTACCCAGTGATGAGATTCTTTTTGTCTCTTGTTGAAGGACTAGCCATGATTCCCAAAAATGGTAAGTTTTAAGGATCGAGGTCAAAATTTAGGGTTTAGTATTTCAATAGGAATTTAGTAGAATTTTATAAAACTCAAAGAACAAACTCAAAATAATTTTCAATCTTCTTTCTGTAAATGTAAATAACTTTGAAAAATTCCACAAATTACACCCTAGGTAGCCAAATTATGAAAAAATATAAAACTGATATAAATTTTGTAAAACAAGTAAAAAATTCTTAAAATTTTAGAGGGAAGATTACTTGACTGATTTCACCATACCACAAAAAAATTTGCAGAAAAATTCGTTACCGATTTTAAGATATGGACAAACCTTCACAATTAGGGTTTGGCCTTGATGTTTGGCCAGAGTTCAAGCTCTAATACCACATGTAATGTAATTACTTGTATAAATCTGATTATCGGTAGAAATATAACACCCAATGAACACAATATTTCAGATAAATGATCTCGATGTGCAGAAGAATAGCTTACTATCACTTGAGGGCAAGCTCCAAACCCCTGCAGACGAATAAGACTTTCAAAATACTTAATATGATGATCAACTACTACCTACTAACCCTATATTATACTATTCCTATCTTTATGGCCAACACGAAGGCCGACCTGCTTAATGAAAATATAACATATATGAAGAGATACATAATGATAGGTAAAAGTTATGATGGAAATTACCCATATTTCATTTTTGGGTATCATAGAACTAATACTCTTTACAAATGTTATAAGGGCTTGGTAAATCTCGTAGCCCATTTCGAAAAGGTTTTATGATTTGTTTGCATCTACCTCTTTAGTGACTTGAAATCATGTCTGCAAGGTTTTCGTAAGGAAGATGTAATGCCCACTCCTTTCATTGACACGTTATGCTGAGTTTTATAAAGGTTTATTTTATTATTGTTTATGAGATCACATGGAACATTTTTTAGTATTTTTTCCATTTTATATTAGATACATGGACATTATGATGTAATATCTTTTGATGACTATATTTGGATTATTGAATCCAGAAAGCTTGGATTTAGAGTTGTTAAAGTATGTGAGGATTCTGTGATATTGTTTTCATCCGGTATGTATCCCAGTTATGATGTATTGGAATAGTTGTCATAAAATTAAAAAGCATAGCGATTCATTTGAGGATAAAAAATACAATACTTGTCCAATTGAATTATTTTAATTAATAAATGACGAGTATGTGTCATGGTCATCATTTAATCTTATGTATGTCTAAATATGAGTTCATTGCATGTTGCACTGACGAAGTGGTTTGTATATTGCCATGTTTAGTAAGCGACGCTTTACATCAATAGATATCTTCAACTTTGATGCTCATGGTTACTAGATACATATAGTGATCATAATTGATGGATAGTATGTGTTGATGCATACATAGATCATTTATATGCTTCGGTTGAAAGGCCAACATCTAGGTATTGTTTGACCTAATTTCACGTGGCATCGATATCACTTTAAGAAAGGGATACAGTAACCAACAATTGTACCTCTAAATGATACGAGGTTAGCTTCATTTATTAAATGTCACAAGAGATCATTGGAAACTTCAACCTCCGTGAATCATTTGTATCGATCACTGTAAAACTTTTCAAATGTTAATTGTAGGCATAGCCACATGATCGAGCAATGTAAATCCTCGATGAATATCGGCGTAAGCTTATGCTTTAATGATGAATGCATTTCCCCCTGTTTTCATATGATTATTTTTTGAGTGATGCGATTAATTTATCCTGTGAGGTAATTTCCACATTACTTGATTCTTATTTATCATGTGCCAATTTAAGTTCCACACAATTGATCTTAAAGTTTTGTATTTAATTGGAGACATTGCATTTTCACCAAAAATAAGGTAGATTAGTCACTTGGGATATGTCTTGAACATTTGTTAATTCTGTGATTTGAGATCGAGTTCCTTCTATGTGTGCTAAATCTGCCAGCAACCTTCAAGATCATTTATGACTTTGGAGCCAATTAGTTTAAGCGAGGTTTCAATGAGGACAAGTTGAATCTTTGTGACTCTTGTTCGCCCACCAACCGATACCTTAATATGTGGGGGTTGTTTATCCCTCATTATGTGTTTGGGAAAAGCAGGTGAATCTTGATCACTCTCATTACAAATTGCATTTATTATCTTTGAGGCATGTGTTATGATTCTGTGTGCATGTTAAATGTTTAATATTGCATATTTAAAAATCGAAACCATTTTGATTGGTCATTGGAATGCTTTGTTTTAAGTGTGGATTGTTCAAGGGGATTCGTCCTAGCGATGGATCCGCCTCGCCTCCTCTCTTCATATTTATATTTATTGACTATTTTTGTATGAAATTCACGTGGGTTGCTCATTTAGTTGATTCAGTTAGTTCTTTTAAACAATAGTGTTTGTGGATACTGTAAGCTTCTTTGATTGTTGAAGATGAAGTTTATTGTGAAGTGTTTTCCAATAATTCAAACCCTTCAGTTTAACGATAAGCTTTGTATATCAAATGTATTAGTGGTGAAAGTAGATAATTTAATGTTCATTACTTTAGGGCCCCCTAATTCCTCTCTAACTTCCCAGTTTAAGACAATCCCAGCCAGGGAGGACAAAAATGACGAAATTGAATAGTGAGATGTAACTAAATAGGTTGCGGGAGCAGATTAAAGCATTTGGTTTGAAAGCGTTCGGAGTCGTACTAGTTCAGAGTTGAATGCGGGTTCATCGTACCAAGCTTGGGGCCGAAAATCTATAGAAAATCAGAAACTAAGTTGAAATGACTTTTTGCGGTCCGCGGGGCAGTTGGGACATTAACGGGACGCGAAGAAATCAAGCAACGGCGAGTGGAAAAAATCATGAATTTTTGTTTTTGCGGCTTGTTTGGGACATCCTGGACAAAACACTTACGCGGGGGCGTGGGCCGGCTGATGTCGTCAGAAGGCAGTCCCATTTCTGGAGAGTTTGGAGATATTTTCACCTGGCGATGCAGCCAATGATTATGGACAAAAAATGCCCGAGAGATCGTGGAGGAGCGGAAAAAGGCGATGAAAGCACGTAGCCGAGGAAGCCGGAAGCGGCCGAATCGGTAGGAGATTTTCATACGAGATAGTTGGGACAAAGGTACGTGTGGGACATGAGGGCCTTATTTGAAAATATGAAGCGTCAGAAAAGGCAAGAAGAAAGTCAACATTTGACCCTGTGAACTTCAAGCGGCCATAACTTTTGACTCCGAGATCCGATTTTCACAAAATTGGACTTTTTGGAACAAACATGACACTCGTCCTCTACACCACGAAACATATTTTTAATGAGGGTAGATATATTTAAATAAAATAAACATATTCGGCTCTAGTTAGTTAATGCCCATTCCCATCGAATGACAAAAAAATGCCCCACACGGACCGAAATAAATTGCCCACTTTTTCAGAAGGCCATAACTTTTTCATTTCTCAAACAAAATCACACAAAATTGGTACCATTGGAATTGTGGCTGCGATTACTTGATGTACAAAAATTAATAAATTCCAGATTTGGTGAGATATCAAGTGGATATTTTTCATGAAACGTGGCGGGTTCATAACTTGGTGTTTTATTTGGTAGTTGGAGTCTGCATTAAAGAGGCATGGTCATCATTCTTTCTCTCTTATGCACTTTCCAGGAGAGTATAGGGAGCCTTTTCAAGTAATATATAATAATTTCACTCCATTTAATGCCTCTTACAATGCTGGTTGAATATAGATTTCGGGATTTCCATTTTCACTTCTCTCTCTCTTCTCATTTTTCTATAAATTGGAGTGTTAGGGCTCATTGTAAAGGAGGTAGTTTTTGTGGGAAGCTCTGCAAAAATTGCTTTGTGAAGCTGATGTGTTCACATGCCCTTGTTTTGGACTCCTTTCATGGTGATCCAAGCCTTACATTGTAATAGATTGAATGCTGTATATCATGAAGCAATAAAATATAAGTTTTTGGATATATCTTCCCCTAACATGTTTTTTTGCATTCTTCTTGCCCCTTCAACCTTGATTACAAAGAATATTGTGTATATTATTATGTTCATGCAGGATCCATTATCATTTTGTATGTTTGAAATATTGTTGTGAATGCGTTTTCTAGATTATGGAGAAGCTGTCATCACCTCTTCTAGTGTGCACTTTGCTTCCGTATTTCACACATTTGAAGACTACTCTCACACCCTCCTTTCTGTCATTTTGTATCACCGCTTTAGTGTAGTATTTCATTTTATGAATTCTCTCTCCTGGTCCTTGAAAGTTTAGATTATAATAGTTAGTTTCCCTCGCATTAGAGTAGATTGTGGCGGGTAGTTTAGGGCAAGAACCGACTTTCTCCTAGAGGTCTATCTCAAGTAGCAAGTCCTGACAGCCTCGATATATTACCCATGTTATCCAATCACACCGTAAGTTCAAGTATATGCACTGTATGGAAACATAAAGGTGCGGTGATTCAGTGATAACAAAGAGACTTGCTTGGTTTGGAGGAGTTGAAGCTTGTTGAATATTGTGGAAGATTGTGATGGCAAGGTAGGGTCTATACCCTTGTTTTTCAATTACTTGTTTGTGTGTTTTACAAATGAATGGTTGTATGTTTGTGATTTGTTTGGGTTGGGTATATTTGGCCTTAAGTAAGGAGTGGGAGAAAGAAAATGGGACCATTTTGGGAGGGAAAAGGAAATTGTAAGGCATTGTGGAGGGAGTATGAGTAGGGAGTTCCACCTATGGGGAGAGAAAAGGATAAAATTGCTATACTTTGTGTATTTTTTGTCCCTGAGGAAAATGGATATGTTGAGAAGTTGAATGTGTAGTTGGAGGTATTTTGGGTAGAATCCATAAATCATTTGGGAGATAAAAGGAGTTGGTTCAAATTATTCTATTCTCCCTTGGCTTAAAATTATAAGCCTACGTAATGAGATATGTATTTTTGCTATTGTGTTTTGGTATTTTTAATGTATTACATATTTTGGCATGAGTGTTGTAAAGGTGAAGCCCTCTTAATGTTTTCATGGTTGCTTAATATCATGTGCTCCATTGTTGGGGCTCTGGGGCCAATGAGAAGGGAGGCTTCTTCTTCTCATTCGAAACAAGGTTGGGATGTGAGTGTTGCCAACTCCCCCTTCCTTGTTGTTGTGAATGAAGATGAAAATTTTGAAGGATCTGAAAGTGAAGTCTTGCATGGAGTTGTTTGTATGAAACCAAGAAAGAGAAAGAGTTGTAAAATTTTAGTGTTGTTTCCTCCTTATGTGGAGTGCATTGGAATCATATTGTAAAATGGAACTCTTGTAAATGATGTATTCAAGTTTGTTGTAAGTCTTTCATGCCATGAAATTTACATGTGGGAAGTTGCAATTTCCTTGTATTGTATTGAGTTTGAACATACTCTTTAAGACAAGTTTGTAATTGATTAAAAATCTGAAATGGTTATTTTGTATTAGAATTATATACACATTGAAAGAAACCTTTAATGAGTTCCTTACTATACGTAGTTCCTTTAAATCCGTAATCTAAATTTACATGAAAATGTTAGCTCTGAAGTTGGAAATGACTTACTTAAAACTAGAAATATATTTTAATACATGCTTTGTGCTCTTTACAATGTTGTTGTTTTGTTGTTGCATTGCAAGGAATCCTTGATTGAGTTCCCTTCTTGGTGATGGAGTAGCTTATGGTATTCTGAAATTTCATGTGGTGTCTCTTGCATGGCTGAAGATGGCTGAAATATTGGTGACCTCTAAATGTAGATGGAGATGTAGCTTACGCGATAACTTGTGGTGCATGTCCAAGATTTGTAGATATAGTACATTTGCTGGTCTAAAATTTCATCTACCATATCATCATGCGCAGAATACCTAGTAGAAATGGTTCTATTTTCCCTCTGCTACCACACCATTCTATTGTGGTGTATACCTAGTAGTAAACTTCTTGTGTATACTGAAGATATCTACAAAAATTCATAAACTCATTAGAAACATACTCACCTCTTACTGGCCATTATGAGAACTTTGATTTAGTATCAACTATGCTTCTCCACTAATGCCTTGAACTATTGAAATGTATCAAAGGCATCACGAATTATTTCTCAGGACAATAAACCCATGTCTTCTTGTGTAATCATCAATGAATTTTATAAAATAAATCCAACCTCGATAGAAAATGTCTGATAGGTACACATAAATCTAAGTGTACAATCTCAAGTGGTGCACTTGCTCTTGTTGTTTTTCCAAATAAGAATGAATCTCTTAGTTTCTTCCCCCAAAATAAAACCTTCACATACCCTTTTCGATTTACGAATCAATGGCAAAAATTTACCCATATTATTACTTATGTCAAAAATTAAAACCTCCAAAATTAAAATGTACATACGTTAGATGCAAAGCCATGATTCATCCTTCATGAGTGAATGAAAATTTGATTGTGTTCCTTCAACGCGCCCAGGACTCATTTATTGTAGTGCAGACTTTGATTTGCATTGGCATAGGAATCTATTACACTGAGTGCATGACTCTTTTACCTTGGCGAAGGAATAATTTTTTTAGTACAAGACTCAACAAAAGGCTGATTTCGACAAACTTAGCGGGACTTTGTTGTGAATTGAGCTGCTGATTTTGCTGCAAATAGATCTGATTTCTTCTTTTTTAGTTTTTAAAATCAATGGAAACATCCTATTGCTTCTCATCTTCACTTTTTCAATCAGCTAGAATTTTTAGTATCTTTGTCCACAATCACACACTTATTGTCTTCCATATAGACTCAATTATCCTTTTTGTACCATTGTGGTTGTCAAATACTCATAAGGTTATGTTTCAAACCTACAACATAGTAAACATCGCATACTTTTTTTACTCTGCTGTCTTTTAGAATACTAACCTTTCATTTTCCTTTAACAAACACAATATTGCTATTTCCAAGAGTTACATCACTCTTAACTTAATCATCTAAAATAGAAAACAAATCTAGATTACATGTCATGTGATTCTTGCACTAAAATAAATCCAAATACCATACATCACATGGAATCTCTTTTGAAAAATTACATAAAATAGGGGATAAAGAAGGTATTGCTTCGGAAATCCTTGTGCATTGAATGAACATATATGTTTAGAAATAGAACTTCCACACTTTGATTGTGATTTTCCTCTTAGATCATATTGCTTTTCTTGCAATCATAAGCATAGTGCTCATACTTTTGCAATAATGGAACTAAACATGAGAATTATCTTATGTTGGCCATAACTTTGTTCTCTATTTTATCCTCTTCCACAGGCTTGATGAACCACTTAGCATCCTCTAGATGGATTTCTTCCTTTGCCTCTTTGGTGAAACTACCTCTTCTTTTTCCATAATTACCTAATGTATGAAATGTAAAAGCATGATCTACACTTGCATGTGATCTATTCATTCTCTATTCATGATTGATTATTGATGCATGTAACTCATCAATAGAAAATTGTCTCGGATCCTTAGTTTCTTCAATAGCAACAACTAAAGGATCAAATTTCATAGGAAAACTCCTAAGAAATTTTTAAAAAATCCTTTTGTCTTCAGAGAGTCTCACCATGGGATTTTATTTGATTTCTAAGCCAAATACATAAGTAAAACATGATTTCGAAATCTGAATCTTTCATTGTTAAATTCTCAAATCTCTGATAAATAAGCTGTAGCTTAGTAGTTTTTACTTTCTCCTTACCTTGATATGAAACTTGTAAAGTATCCCATGCGGTCTTTGCTTGACTAGATGATGCCACTCTCTGAAGAATTCTTTCATGCATCACACTGATGAATATGGAAAATAGCTTTTCCATCCTTCTTTCATAACTCCTTCAAAGTATCTTTCTTTTCTTGAGAAAGTGTAGTATATGTTGTTGCATCTGCAGACTCAATGTGTACACATGTTCAATTATCTCCCACACGTATTGAGATTTGAATAGTTCCTTCATGATTAATGACTAGTATTCATAATTATTTCCATTAAATTGCGGCATTTGCATGTCCGATGTAGAAGCCACAACTTGCTACCAATTTAATAAACTACGGAATAACTTTCTTCTGATACCAACTTGTAGAAAATTTGTATTCTAACACAATGAATAACATAAAATAAAATAAATAGAACAATTAATTAACTTAAATAAACAAAAGAATATTCAAACCAACTCTCTGTTGTGTGTAATCTCCATTAATAAAAACTTCATCAATATCGAGCTTTAACTCTTTCTGATCAAGTTGTGTGTGTAGCTGTTATTGCTTTCAATATACATCATTACTTTCTTGTGGAGATTTCAAACCTATATGTGTGCATACAAAGCAATTACAATTATTTGTATTTAAATAGAATAACTCAGCCACTAACAACTCTTATTTGAGTATTATAAATTTTAACTCATGCTTTAAAAGCATTGCATGTTGTGCATGAATTAAAATATATTTATTTCAATTAAATCTAATCCTAAAAATAGGATAAATTTGAGTAAAATAAAACAAACTAAAACAAAACAAAATCTATTTTTAATATTCCTAAATATCTATGGTTGGAATTACATGCATATTTCCAAAACTCTCCTTAATTTCAAACTTGTAGCTTTCACTCTTACGGAGGTTTTTTTTTTTAGATCTACCATGCAGAGGATCAAAAACTCCCAAACAATCTCTCAAATATTCAAAAAATTCTTTTGCCAAAGCCTTTGTAAAAATGTTTGTAAAGCTGATATTTGGATCTGTAAAATTCAAGATGAATTTCCTTGTTGTTTACCAGCTCCATGATGAAATGATACCTCATATCAATATTCTTGATCCTCTTATGAAAAACATGATTTTTGGACAATGTTATGGCTGAGTTGCTATCACAAAAAAATTGTGCTTCCTCTTGTTTCTATTGTAAATCATCGAACACTCTTCTCATGAAACAACTTGACATGTTGCTCATTCTTTGCTACATACTGCGCCTGCTTACCAGAAGATAACGTGACAATGGGTTGCTTCTTTGATTCCCATGAAACCACTCTTGTTCCAAAGTGAAAGTATAGATGGATCTACTTTTTGGATCATCTATACTTCCAACTGTCCTTTATCTATATACCCAATTAATTTGAACTCATACGAACACGAATAAATAATTCCATGATTCCTTGTTCCATGTACATACCTCAATATTCTTTTTCTAGATTGCTAATGTGAATATTTTAGAGATTCCATGAAACTTGATACGAGGCTCACACCATACATTCTTTAGGGCCTTGTGGCCATCAAATACATAAAAATTCCAACAAACATTTTAAAAAATGTTGGATCCACAAACGATCCTTCATCCTCTTTGCTCGACTTCAAACCTACTACAGTTTGGTGTTTGAGTGTCGGCTATAATTCAACATGTTAAACCTTTTCAAAACATCATTTAAATACTTTTCTTGTGAGATAAGAAATTCACCTTTGATTTTGAACTTCAATGCCCAAAAATAATGCATAAGACCAAGATTTGTTATCCCAAACTCCTTCTTCATGGCTGATTTGAATGACTTTGAAGATAGATTTCGATAATGATCAAATCTTCTATGTATAAAAAATAATTAAAATTTTACCTTTCTCATTTATCAAGTTGCTATGTATAAGGTAGGCTCACTCTTGCTCCTACATACGAAACCATTCTCAATCAAATAAGAATCTATTCTTCTTTACGACTCAAGCTCTAGGTGCTTTCTTGAGACCATAGAGCACTTTCTTCCAATCTGTATACTTTTCTTTCATGACCTTCTATCTCATAAAATTCTAGGCGATTTACATAAACTACCTCTTCAGGGAATCCATTCAAGAATGTTGATTTAACATCCATCGATAAATAGGCCATTTTTTGAGTTCTGATTGCAAAAAACATTCTTACCATGTCCAATGTATTCTTGGTGCAAATGTTTCATTTTAGTCAACTCCATATTGTTGCGTAAAAATTCTTACAACCAGCCTTGCTTTGTGTTTCTATACTTTTCCATCAAAATTGTATTTTTTCTTATAGATCCACTTGACTCTTATCACATCCTTTCCTTTTGGAAGATCCATTAGCTCCCATGTCGGCCCCGATTCTTATCTAGAACATCGATCTGATCATCCGTGGATTTTCCCAAACTTCATTCTTTATAGCCTCTTTGTAATATATTAGATCTGCTGACCTCAAAAAAATATTGCAAAAATTTAAAATGAATTAGTTGTATCAACATTATAAATCTCACTTAGAATTCTTATTTCTGTTTCTCTCGAGACTATTCGATGTAGGAATTTTTGTGGTGATGGAGTAGCTTTGGTATTCTTCTGTGGTCTCTTGCATGGTAGACTATGGATGAAATCTTGGTAACCTCTTGGCTTGTAGATGGAGGTCTAGCTTGTGCCATAACTTGTGGTGCATGTCAATATTTGTAGATACAGTGCCTTGCTGCTCAAAATTTCATCTGCCATATCATCACATGGAATAGCTGTTCTTATACTCACTTTTTCTCTATACTTCCATCCCATGCTTCATTATCAATAAAATGTACATCCTCATAGATCACAACCTTTCATTATTTGGATTGTAAAACTTATATGCTTTCGTATTCTTTGAATACCCAAAAAAGTATACATTTTCTCCTTTGTTGTCTAACTCATTCCTTATCTCATTAGGTACATGTGCATACATTACACAACCGAGAAAATCTGAAACGTGAAACATTGTGTTTCCTTTAGTCCATGATTTTGAGGAACCATGTTCTTAACAAGTTTTGTTGAAACCTGTTCAAAATATAAACAAAAGTTGCTACTTTACTTCTCCCCAATAATCTTTTGGAAGATGTTTTCCTTCAAAATGCTTGTCGCCATCTCCATGATGGTTCTATTTTCCATCTCTACCACACCGTTCTCTTTGTGGTGTATACACAGTAGTAAATTGCCTTTGTATACCATGATATCTATAAAATTAATAAACTCATTACAAACATACTCACTTCCTCTATACATTCTAAGAACTTTGATGTAGTATCCACTTTGCTTCTCCACTAATGCCTTGAGCTGGTGAAATGTATCAAAGGCATCTAATTTATTTCTCAAAAATAAACCCATGTCTTCCTTGTGTAATCATCAATGAATGTTATAAAGTAAATAGAACCTCTAATAGAAGATGTCTGCATGTAGGTCCATATAAATCTAAGTATCAATCTCAAGTGAGTGCAGTCGCTCTTGTTGTTTTTTGCCAACTAGGAATGAATCTCTGTGTTGCTTCCCAAAATATAACCTTCATAGACCCTTTCCATTTTTTTGAATAAATGGAAAACCTTTAACCATATTCTTTCTATGTAATAAATTCAAACCTCTAAAATTCAAATGTCTATACCTTAGATGCCAAATCCTGTTTCATCCTTAGTGATTGAATGAAAAGATGATTGTGTTCCTTCATTGCAATCGAATCACTTCCCATAACACATACCTGATTTGTATTGACACATGACTATGTTACACTAGTACAAGAATATTTTACCTTGATGCGGGTCTCAGTAGCGAAAGGATGATTTGGCTTAGTGCGGGACTTTCCTTATGGCTTTGAGATCTTAATTTCTATGAAACAGATTTTATTTTATTTTTTTCTAGGTTTTAAAATCAATGAAACATCATATTGCTACTCATCTTCACTTTTACGAATCAAGCGAGTGCTAGGAGCTTTGTCCACAATCACACACTCATTGTCTTATCTGAGACTTTGTATCTTTTACGTAATAACATTTGTCTAATTCTCATAAGGTTATGTTTCAAACCTGCCTACATAGTAAACATCTTTCATACTTGTTTTCTCCCCCTATATTATTAGAATACTAACTGCGTTCCTTTCCTTTCACACAGACACAATATTGTTATTTCCAATATTTAAATTACTCTTAACTAAATCATCCAACTAGAAAACAAATCTAGATTACATGTCATGTGATTACTATGACATGAATCTAAATATCATACATCATTTGGACTCTATTTTGACAATTTACATTCAATAGGGGATAAATAAGGTATTTCTTGACAATCCTTGTGCATGTAGTAAACATAGGTTTAGAAATAGAAATTCCAACCTGATTTTGATTTTACCTCTCGTGATCATATTGCTTTTCTTGCAATCATAAGCATAGTTCCCATACATTTTTTCAATAATGGCATTAAACATGAGACTTATCTTGTCTCTAACCATAACAATGTTATAGATTATGTCCTCTTCCACAGGCTTGATGAACCGCTGCCACGTCCTCTCATGGACTTCTTCCTCGCCTCTTGGGCTGAAACTACCTCTTCTTTTCCATAAATACCTGATGTATGAGATCAAAATCCTTATCTACACTTGTATGTGATCTATTCATCCTTGTTTCATGATTGATTAGTGATTCCTCTGAACTCATCATTAGAAAAATTACTCGATCCTTAGTTTCTTCTATAAAAACAACTAAAGGATCAAATTTCATAAGGCAAAATCCTAAGAAATTTTTCAATAATCCTTTGTCTTCAAGATTCTCACCATGGGATTTGATTTGACTAACTAAGACAACTACATAAGTAAAAAATGATTTTATAGAAATCTGAATCTTTCATTATTAAATTCTCAAAATCTCTCACGAAGTAACTATAGCTTAGCGAGTTTTACTTTCTCCTTACCTTGATATGTAACTTCTAAAGTATCGCATGTGGTATTTTCTTGACTAGATGATGCCACTCTCTGAAGAATGTTTTTGCATCGCTTGATGAATATAGAAAATATATTTTCCATCCTTATTTCTTAACTCCTTTAAAGTATCTTTCTCTTCCTCGGGAAGTGCGATTATATGTTCTTTTTGCATCTGTGGACTTTGTGTAAACATCTTCAACAATATCCCACATGTCTTAAGATTTGAATAGTGCCTTCATGATCAATGACCAGATGCTGGTAATTATTTACATTAAATTACGGTGTTTGCATGCGGGATGTAGAAGCCATAGCTTTCACCAATTTAATAAGTTGATGGAATAACCTACTCTTATACCAATTTGTAGAAAATATGCATTCTAACACAACGAACAACATAAAAGAAAATAAATTGAAAAATTAATTAACTTGCATAAACGAAGAATATTCTAACCAAAATGTTGTATGTAATCTCCATTAATAAATCAGATCTTAAACTCTTTACAATCAAGTTGTGTAATGCTGACTTTTGTGCTTTGAATGTACATCATTACACTGGCTTGTGGAGATTTCTCGCCTATGTGTGTGCATAATGTTGGTATCTAAATTCATTCTCCTTTGCAAGACGAGAAACAACACACGATTTGATAGGGAGTTTAGAGGAAGATAGATCATAGTGTGTGTTGTTTTGTAGCTAGGGATGAGATCTAAGCGACCACTATGTTACTCAAATTTGTGGAGTGATGGATAACACTTTTACGATGATTTGACTTTGTCCTCACTACTTTAGGCCATGCCTCTTCGACCCAGGGGTGAGAGGACCCTTATTGTAACCTCTGTTTGGTTAAGGAGATGGAGGTATCCTTCCTTTTCATAAATTATATGAAAGAGAACCTTGGGAAAATACGGTCAATGCTCCATGATTTAACTCTTAAGAGTTCTCACTTCTAAATGATGGAGATATTTTCAAGACAAGGCTAAGGTTACAAGACATTAAGAAATCCTAATTCTTTTGCATATTTTTGCAAGTAGATTTTATTCCTTTGTTGATACATAGGGAAAATAGGGGTTGTTCAGGATGGATCAATGGTTTTTAAATGATTTTGGTGGGAGATGAATCATGATAAATTTGATTATACCATATCTTGAAGGGACTTAACAATAATGAACAACTTCAACAATAGAAAGATTCAAAATAGTTAAGACATTCGTTCAAGCAAAGGTGTGCTTTAATGGAGGCCTAGATCAACACATTTTGACATAATCTTTGAGACTCCAACACAAATACTTGAATTGAAAGAATCGAATTAAACACTAAAGTTTTGATTAATCATGCGCAAGGTACACTGAAGACTTACAAAAAATCTTTATCAACAAATGATAATGAATTGATTTTAAATTTGTTTATCTCATCCAAGATGAAGGCTCTTCTTGAGATGAAATCACAACTATAATGAAACTATCAAAAGGGCGAGATCCTATGTGATTTCAAAAAAAAATCAATGTAAGATTGTAATAAGAATGAAAGAAACTATTAGCGAGACATTTTGAAACAAATCAGACACAAATTGTTAGAGATTGGACACAAATTAATTTCAAAATTACTTAAATTCATTAGTAGGGGAAAGCTTACAAAGAAATCTCAATTCTTGTAAATGGCTATAAATATGGAATCAACTTGACACGATAGAAAATCTAACATAGAAGAAAATAACAAGTTATCTCAGCTTTGGTCTCTCGGGAAGATGAATTTCTCAATTTTTTTCTCAAGAATTCAAAATCCAACCATTTGTAAGAGTATTCTCATTACATTTATATATTTTTCTCACTCAATTTTCCCCCCAAAAGACAAGAATATTTGAGGGACCTTTTCTTGTTACCAATTTATTTCAGACAACAACGTTTAACAAATTCAGATCTGAAATCTACCAGGTGGACCAATTGTGAACTGATCACATTTCTTGGGCTCTCGACTAATGGCTTGGATACCATGCCACAAATTTTCAAGAGTCCTTTTAATCATTCTCCGATTCACATATGCAAGAAATCCCCTTTTAATCATTTTTCGAGCCTCTGTATAGTTTTACTTGAGAGGTCATCCCTTTTTGCTCTAGAGGCAATGCCTTTTTCACTTTTTGCACTGCACTTTCATCATTTCAACATTTTCCCTCCTTTTTCTTGTAATTTCTGCCTCGCATCCATTTCCTATGGTAATTCTAAATTTTTGAGTAATCGAGTAATTCCCACAAAGAAAAATATTGACCTTAACAATCCTTGTTCTCACAATTTAAGTTTCAAATCCATTTAATGACACCTTAATGATAGAGGCGAAAATAATTTCATCAAAGAATGATGAAAAACAATGTGTATTTACGTCTCCAAGAGTCTTAGAGAAAAAATGGTGGAAAAACAGGTGAAATGCACAACAACCATTGATCCTACCCCTTTTCCACTTTATATTGTAGGCATCCACATGTTTCCTTGGCACAATCTGTTTGTAAGAAGAAGCCACGGAGGCAAGTCTCAAACAAGTGTGAGCCTTCCACGTACCACTCGGGCCCAAGAAAACGCCTTCGGCCTTTGAAAACTCTCGGTGATAAAAGGATCAACCGGAAGCCTTCACATGTCTCAATGGCATATTTTGAGATGGTCCTCAAAGCGAGACCCCAAACAAGCACGGGCTCAACATGTGTCTCGATGCAGTAGAGTTTATTAAAAATGTTGAAGGTTCAAGAGATTGTGCCATGTGTCTAGGGTTCAAGAAATATTTCTTTCACCATTAAAAGTCCAAGCAAAAGGGTAGAGCGATTGGAATCCTCCAAGTTTCCTCCTAGTTCTTCTTAAAATAAAACTTAGGGCCGAGTCCCCAAATAAACTTAGTCCCTCCACATGTCCTGAACCTTCAGAAAGTTGCTTGAAAAGTCTAATTAAGGGAAGGCCCCACATAAGTCTCCATTTGTATTTATGGTGCAACCTCAAGATGGTGCCCAAGAGCAGATACCCCAAATAGGCACAGTCCCTCCACGTGTCCCAGGCCTTAGAAAATTTCTTTGAAAAGTTTAAGTACAAAGCAGAGCTAGCAGAAGCCTCCACATGTCTCCCTATCACAATTGTTAAGGTGGATCCTCAAATGAACCCCATCCCTCCACATGTCCATGGCCTACCAAAAACTAGTGCACCATTTGCATGAATTTTTTTCTAAGTCTAGGTAAAGTAGCGGAATCCTCCACATGTCCCCAAGCCAACTCCAAGGCCAAAACAAAAGGTAAATTTTTGAGCGAGGCGTCATTCCTCCACGTGGAAAACTTTTGGGTTGAAGCAAGCCATAAAGTTTTTAGAGTGCCCCACCAAGCCACATCAAAGTAAATAGGCCATGTTTCCATAGGTGTAGAGATGTATATTTGACGGGGAAAAACACACTCATGCCAAACCGTAAAAATGTAGGAAAAACACCATTTGAGCCCGGAAATGAATCTTTCTTCACGGTCAGAGAATTTGGAAATGTTACAAGGCTCAAATATGATCTTTTGAGATACATCCAGTCATATTTCCACAAGTATTTGGGAAAAAAATGAAGCGGGGACAACAAAATGTGATCATTGAAAATGAAAAGAAAGGAACAACCCGATTTTATGCCCAATTTAGAGACTCCTTCGATGGAAAGAGAAACAAAACCAATATTTGGACCTTTAAGTGATCCTCAACCAAGGAAGGAGTGATCATGGCAACCAAATGGAGGATAAATTCTTCAAGCACCAACACGGGGAGATAGAAAACATGACGAGAGGCCACAAGGCGAGGAATTTTAATGACAAACGAGGGTGGCTGATTGAGCACCAACATCATCTCGACTCGGGGATGGGAAATCCTGTGAGTTCCACAAGAACCAAATAATAGACCAAGTGCCAAAAAATACCATTGGGCAATGAAGTCAAAGAAAAAGCTTGCAGAGCAGAACAACCATAACCATCCTCCAAAAAATGAACCAAGAATCTAGCAAAACCCAGTAACTAAGGACCCAGAATGAACAAAAAACACAAGGGCATATGAGAAAAATAATTATACACTCAGTAAAATGGAGTATACCTTGATTCTAAGAAATCAATCAAAAAATGCTTCAAATTCCTGCCATTAACGGAGTAATTCAAGTACTTCCCCATCTAAGTCCTTTAGGAAGAAAGTATTTTCACCAATTTGAATATCAATGGAATAAGGTCCCATCCACAATGCATCAAATCTACCATTCTTGCCCTTATCTTCATGCTTGCTATCCCATAAAAGCACAAGATCCCCAATGATGAAAGCTCTGGGTGTCACTTTTTTGTCAAATAGGTTCTTCAACTTTTCTCTGAAATTCACATGTCGCTGATGGGATGCCCTTCTCTCTTCATCCAACTCAATAATCTAAGAGCATCATATGGACTAGCTTCTTGGTCTTCAACTTGTTAAACAAATTGAAATGAAGACAATTGTAAATGGAGGGCCAACAAGACTTGAGCTCCATATAGTAGTTCAAACAGGATTTTACCAGTAGCTCTTTTGACAGTGATTCTCTTATCCCAAACAACAAACTTTAGTTTCTCACCCTACTTTTATTCAGCTTCAAGGTTCTTCTAATGATCTTCAACAAGTTTTTATTACTAGACTCAGCTTGTCCATTTCCTTGGGGATTGTAGTTAGAATCATATGTCAAATTGATCCCATACTCTCTGCATATTGCCACCAAAGGTTTGGATCTCGAAACTCATGGCATTTTCAACAACAATTTTAGCATGGCACTCCAAATCTGCATATGATTTGATTCAACATGAATTCTATGATAACTTGGTGTGTTTCCTTCTTGGTGGGGATTGATTCCACCCACTTAGTGAAATAATCAATTGCTACAAGAATCCATTTATGACCAACACCTGGAAGGATCAAAAATTTACCCAATCAAATCCATTCCCTATCGTATCGAATGGGGATTCAACTAATATAGGCTGCAAAGGAAGGGATCATAAAGCTTTCATTCTTCTAGAAAAATGCTGGCAAATTTCACATTTCCTCACCAATAAATTTTTATCCTTGAAGAGAGTTGGCCACCAATAACCATCCCTCAAGATTTTATGTGATGTAACTCTTCCGAGAAAAATTCCCCCATAGACATGTATACACCGCCATGGAGATCAAAAATTATTTTTGGGGCCTCATATTTAGTAATGCATCTCAAGAGCACTCCCTCAGTGTTTCTTCCAAGTTAACCCAAAATTAGTAATGACATACTTTTGAGAGTCTAACTTAAGACCTATTTTCTTATTTTTGCCCAAATATTTAGGGAAACATAGATGTTTGAAATAAAATATTATATCTTTGTACCATTGAGAACTTACCAACTTTTCAAGGACATCCATCATTTCTCCTTCTACCTCATCAACCTCAATAGTTTACTGGGTTGCTCTCAACCATAATCTTAGCTAGGCCCAAACTTCTTACTAATTTCATGGTTTTGATATCCATGTCATACTCCTCGCAACTTGTTCACCCATCTGCATCTTTTTCTTGAGACCTCCATCTACGATAAGATGTCTTTCACCATGGAATATGTAGGTCTGAAAAACTTTGTTGCTTTCACTAAGGAAAATTCTTGCTTCTCCATGATGGTGTATTTCAACTCATCTTCCTGCGCAATGCCTTTTTGAAAAAGGAAATTGGTCTCTCAACCCCTTCATCACCCATACCGTAACAAAACAAATGCAATGGTGTTTTCTTAAGCAAAATAAAACACTTGAAAAGGATTCTTGTTAACTTGGGGATGCCAAAACAAGGGCATTCTTTAGTGCTTCTTTGATCCCATTAAAATCTTGAATGGAAACTTCTTCCCATTTGATAACCTGGTCCTTCTTCATCATACTAGTAATGGGGATGGTCAGCTCAACAAATTTAGATACAAATCTTCTGATAAAGTTTATTTTCCCAAAGAAGGATTGAATTCCTTTCTTAGTTCTTGGGATTGGAACCTTGTTGATGGCTTCCACTCTCTCTGGATCTATCATGACTCCCTCTTTTGATACAATGTGACCAAGCAACTTTTCCTTTTTCACTCCAAAGTGGCACTTCTTGGGATTCAATGATATGTCATACTCTTTACACCTTATCAAAATTCTCTCCAAGAGTTGCGAGTGATCATTTATATTTATGGAAAACAAAGTTACATTATCCTGATAAACAACAATGAAATCATTGATATAACCAGCAAATGCTACATCTATTACTCTTTGGAAAGTTGCTCTAGCATTCATTATGCAAAAAGGCATCCTGACATAGACATAAGTTCCCCAAGGAGTAGTAAAGGCATTCTTTATTCTTTCTGATTCCTTCACAACAACTTGATTATAACCAGAGAAACCATCCAGAGTAGATAACAATTCTAGAACATGTTACCAATTGTATCATATTCTCCATGCTTGACAAAGTATAATTATCTTTCAATGATGCTCTATCCAGGTTTCTTAAGTCTACGCATAGCCTTATGTCACCATTATTTTTCCTGATAGGAACTAGGTTTGCAACCCAAGATGAATACCTCATGGGCTGAATGATCCCTCCATCCCTCAACTTCATCAGTTCTTCCTGCATCTTCAAAGAAAGGAGCAGATTGATGGGCCTCTATTTTTTCCTGAAAGGCTTGGCATTAGAATTAAGAGGAATCTCATGTTGGAACAAATCTTCCTGTCGCCTTGACTCGGAGTAATACCAAGCTAGGCAATCTTGATATTTCTTCATAATTGAATATAGGACTGCTTCTCTTCATTCTTTGAGATTGCTTCCTAACCAAATTTTACATGGCTTTTCCTTTGTAACCTAGTCATGGTCTTCCACATCTCTTGAAACAAACATATTTATTTTAATAATGCAATTAGCATTATCAAAGTTCAACTCGAGAGAGCGACCAAACCTCTAGGAATTGTGTTTTTCTTCAAAAGCTGTATGATGTCTTTGCCAACTAATGTTTCCTTTCCTTAACAACACACACCATTGGTTCCCAATCTATATTCTAGTCAAGAAACTCGCCTTGGCTCCACAGAAAAGCTGTTTCACTAGGCATCATCATCAAACACTTTCCAATTTTTAACGTCATCAGGGGATAGATGGTCTTGTTAGTACTTCAACATCATACTCAAAAATGAAGACATTGTACAATTCCCAAATCTAGATCCTAACACTACTAAATTGTCACCAACAACATTAAAATTTCTAGCATGGTGCACAATATTAAAAGAATAAAAATTTCAATCAAATCCCAAACTGCATGCTTCTATTATTTCATTCTTTGATTTTTAGTAGAATACGGTTTCTTAATTTTGTTGACAATCAATTCTTAATGTCCTTTGACAATGACATCCTTTATACCATATTTCCATGAAATTATAAGGGCCTAATAATAGTGCTTCGTATTCAACAATGTTGTTAGTGTATTCAAAGTTAAGCTTGAAATAAAATACAAACTCTTCTTGGCTTTGGGATATAGGAACAATGCCAAGACATTTCCGAAACTTGAGCAGGCTTCATTAGATAACAAGGTCAAGGTAAACAAAATTGTTCAAGACATTTACGCTGATCAATCTTGTGCTCCTTGCCATCAGAAAATGCCACAAATTTATATGCATCTACATCAACATATAACACTTCATAAGAAGCATTATTTGTATCTTCATGAGGTGCAAAATCTTCTTCTATCCATATAACTTCACAAGGATACCTTCAATTGGAATGGTGGTAAAAGACATCCATCTGAACACTTCCACCAAAACTTACAACCCACTTTCTTGATAACAACATGCCCCATTTGGTAGGGCAATCAACAATGATGACATCAAGTTTCAAGTTCTTACTGGATAAGCTAAAAGTTGTACCACCAAACATTTCACACATCCTACAACCTGGGACCTCCCTAGAATCCATTGCAGACACTTGCCATAAGCTCTTTATCATTTCAATGTTCAATTCATTCATGACTTCTAGAGGAATAACATTGCATGTTCATCCGGAGTCAAACATACAATTGTGTAAAAATATATCTTTAATAATCAGTGTTGTAAAAAATGGATCAAAATTTAACTAAGACTCAACTAAAGATGTCTCCAAGTAGACTTCAGGTGGTTCACCTATCTACTCTAATCTTTGGTGGTTTTTCTAGTGCAATGGTTGGAAGGAGGAGTGTTTACATGATTTAATTTTCTATCTTGGGCACTCCTATCTTCCCCTAATCCCAAATACTCAAAAGCCTCTTCTTATGCTCAGGAATCCTAAGCAGTTCCATAATTGGGACAGAAATATTGATTTGACTCAAGACTTGTGAAATATCATAGGGAATGTACTTGGGAAAAGCAACATTTGGAGAAAGGTTGACAAACTTGTTAGATAGCACAAGGTTTTTAACGTTTTGGGAATGGATGGGAACACCAGTTCTACTTGAGACAACAGGGCTTGTGTCAGGTGCATCCTTTTTCGAGTATCTTTGGGACATTGGTGTGATATGGGGTCTTTGTTTTGGCTTGAGGCCCTACCCATTTGACAACTTTACTTCTTGTGTTGTACTCCTTTTCTTGGCCATAACAACATTCATTAGTAGTTTTCTATCCTCTTACATGGGATTCCTCCATCGTACTTCTTAATCATTAGAGCTCTTAGGTACTCAAAATATTATTAGGAGTTCAAATTCATGTACCATATCTATTTCTAAAGCATGAGAGGGAGGAAGAAGAGGTACCCAAAGTGAATGTAGTCCCAAAAGCTTACATCAATTCTTGCACTTATTACCTTAGTTGAAATTACTCCTTCTTTGTGAGCTTGTAGAGGCATTCCACCATGAATGCATCATCATCAATGTTTTCATCATCATCATTTTCTTCAACTTGCTGACCTCCTTCACATGGCAAGTGGGGTAAGAATCATTTGTCACACCAATCCATTTGATTTATTTCTTGAACAAAAACAACTATGGCATTTACGGGATCGGCACTACTCTATTCTCCCTAGCTTGGGTTTTCTATCTCCCATGGGTCCTTTACCTCTGTCATCGGACCCTGATCATTTCTAGGATGATTCACAAGTCTGTCTTATCCTTGTTGCCTATCGCCTCGATAACCTTGTCCAGTTCCTTTTTCTACCCTAGCCTTACTTGTAAGAGATTTCTTTGATAGCCTCGACCAAAGTCCTTACAAATTCTTCAAGATCCATAACATTTTTTATTGTGACTTCTCAATGTTGTTCAGCTTTAAAACCCTCCCTCTTAGGAGGTTTTCCAACTCCCTTAATATTGTTCTTGATTTTCAAAGTTGTGGTAAAGGCATGCCTCAAAGTTCCGGGCTTCTTATCCCTCAAATAGTAAGAAGATTTCTTATCAAATGCATCCAGATTACTATATTAGACATGATTCATCACATGGCCTCAAATTAACGAAGTCTTCTCAATGTTTTATTAAATCTAGTGTTGAAATCATGCACTTATTCGTTAGGATTATTTTTATATTTTCAAACTCGATAAAAGAAACCTTGGGTGTTTTTTTATCACCGTCTTTTGCATTCTAAAGGCATTCTTCATCTCTTTCTAGAGTCAATGGAATTATCGCGAGAGATTTATACCGAGTCCACTTGCATCTTCTTCTAGAGCATGAATAAATAATTTAATATATACATCTTCAAACTCTATTTAAAAATCCTCCATCATATTAATGAAAAGAGTTTGAAGTGTTGATCACTGAATTATTGCATTATTTCCTTGAAACTTAGGCAATCTGTTTCTTACATCCTATGGCATAGCATTTGGATAGCCGAGCCATGCCTCTAAAATTGATGGGACCAAAAAGTATTAATGACAAATGTAGGTGCGGGTGGAGGCCGAGCCATATTTTTCTAGGAGGTGATCTTACAAGAGAAACAAAATGATGAGTGAGGGGTCTATGTGTACATGGATACAATTTTCATAATGACTTCCCTATAAAGGCTCGTCTCTTGAAAACTCTATTAGATTTTTAAAATACGAGTGGAAGATTGAGAAACAAATCTTTCAAATACAAATGATGGAACCTCTCCAGGATGGAGAATTAATTCAACAAAGAGGCTACCCGATTCATACGCACTTGAGGAATTACTACGATCTTCAATCACGGGATGATCGAGTTTCACCAATGGAGATCTCTTTTCTTGGTGCTTGATCTCCAACAACCTTCCAAATTCTTACGCATTCAATTAGACTTTCCCAACTCTTGAAACAACCTTCTACTAGGGTCCTTAGCGAAGAAAGATCTTCTTACTTCCATCTTTGCAAATATTAGTGACAAATCTTTCTTGATATATGTTGAAGACACTCATATTTATAAATAATTTAAACAACATGGAGTCACCACTAAGGATTTTCACCTTATTTTTTTAAATACACTATGAAAGACCTATCAAATGTCTGTCAATACTAGATTCATGCAAAGATTAGAAGATCTGCTCTTATTTTACCCAAATTTATCAATATAACAATATAAGTTGATACACATCCTAGTGCAATAACAATATAAGTTAGAGATATTGCACTCAGAACTCACAACTTTGAACAATTCTTACAGATCTGAGCAAATAATGACATTTCAACAATGTATTTATACTTTAAAACCTGTAAAAAGCATTACCAGGGTCTGTACACGTACACATTTGTTCAAATACTTCAAAGATTCCCCGACAATGGTGCCACAAGTGTTGGTATCCAAATTCGTTCTCCTCTTCAAGTCGAGCAGCAACACAGATTCGATAGGATGCTTAGATGAAGATAGATCATAGTGTGTGTCATTTTGTAGCCGGGGATGAGATCTAACGGCCATTTTTTACTCCAGATTTGACATGTCCTCACTAATTTAGGTCGTACCTCTTCGACCGGGGTGAGAGGACCCTTAATGTAACCTCTTTGTTTGACGAAGGAGATGGAGATATCCTTCCTTTGCACAAATTCTATGAGAACCTTTTGAAAATATAGTCAATCCTCCATGATTTAAGTCCTAAGAGTTGTCACTTCTAAGCGATGGAGATATTTTCAACACAGGCTAAGATTCTTGAAGACATTAAGAAATCATGATTCTTCTGCATATTTTTGTAAATAGATTTTGTTCCTTTGTTGATACATAGGGAAAACATGGGTAGTTCGGGATGGATCAATGTTTTTAAAATGAGTTTGGTGGGATATGAAGCGGGGATAAAGTTGATTATACCAGATTTTTGAGGGACTTCACAATAATGAACAACTTTAACAACAAAAGATTTAGAATCTAGTTAAGATGTTCCTTCAACTAAGGTGTGCTTTAATGGTGACCCGGATCAACACATTTTCACATAATATTTGAGACTCCAACATGAAGAATCGGAATTGAAAGACTCAACTAAACACTAAATTTTTGATTAATCACGCCTAAGTATAGAAGACTTACGGACAATCTTTATCATCACATGATAGTGAATTGATTTTAAATTTTTTTATCTCATCTAAGATGAAGGATTTTATTGAAATGAAATTGCAAATAACATTAAACATCACACGGGATGATATCTTGTGTGATTTCACAAAAAAATCAATGTAAAATTGCAATAAGAAAGAAAGAAACTATTAGCGAGACATTTTGAAACAGAGCAGGACATAAATTGCTAGAGATTGGACACAAATTAATTTCAAAATTACTTAGATTCATCAGTAGGAAAGCTTAGGAGAAATTTCAATGCTCGTTAATGGCTATACATATGCCACGAACTTGACACGATAGAAAATCTAACACAAAAGAAAATAACATGTTATCTTGGCTTTGGTCTCTCACGAAGATGAATTTCTCAATTTTTTTCTCAAGAATTCAAACTCCAACCATTTCCAAGAGTATTCTCATTGCATTTATACATTTTTTTCACTCAATTTTCCCCCCAAAAATAGAAGAATATTCGAGGGACCTTTGCTTGTTACCAATTTTTTTAGACAGGAAATTTAGCAAATTCGGATCCAAAATTCTTCGGTGGACCAATTATGAATCTGTCATGTTTCTTGGGCTCTTGACTAATGACTAGGATGTCATGCCATAACTTTTAAGGAGTCCTTTTAATCATTCTAATTCTTTCATGCGATAAATCCCCTTTTAATCATTTTTGGAGCCTTGCATAGTTGGACTTGTCAGTCATCCCTTTTGCTCTTGAGGCAACACCTTTTTCACCTTTTACACTGCACTTTCATCATTTCATCCTTTTTCCTTCATTTTCTTACTGTAATTTCTGCCTCGCATCTATTTCCTTTGTAATTCCGATTTTTTCAAGTGCTTGAGTAATTCCCAGTTCAAAATATCAACCTTAACGATCCTTGGACTCACAATTTAAGTTTCAAATCCATTCAATGACACCTTACTAACAGAGACGACAAAGAATTTCATCAAAGAACGATGAAAAATAGTGTGTATTCACGTCTCCAAGAGTCTTGAAGCAAAAATCTTTTTGGAAAAAATGTGAAATGAACAACAACTCTTGATATTGTACCTTTTCCACTTTATATCGTAGTAGTCCACATGTTTCCGTATCACAACTCTGAGGAAAGCACAAAGGAAATTCTCAAACAAAGTGTCCTCCGAATGCTTCTTCAAAATAAAACTTGGGGGCTGGTCCCCAAACAAACACAGTCCCTCCACATGTCCTGAGGCCATTTAGAAAGTTTCTTGAAAAGTCTTGGTAAGGGAAGGCCCGACAAAAAGCCTTCACGTGTCTTTATGGTGCAAATTCAAGATGGTGCCTAAGAGAAGAGACCCCAAGCAGGCACGGTCCCTCCACGTGTCCCGAGGGCCTTAGAAAATTTCTTTGAAAAGTTTAAGTACAAAGCGGAGTTGGTAAAAGCCTCCACATGTCTCCTGTCACAATTGTTAAGGTGGGACCACAGAGGCGGATCCTCAAACTAGCACCATCCCTCCACGTGTCCATGGCCCGCCAAAACTATACCACTTTGTATGAATTTTTTTCTAATTACAGGAAAAGTAGCGGAATCCTCCACATGTCCCCTGTGACACAACTCTAAGGCCAAAACAAAGGTGAATTTTCAAGCGAGCACCATTCCTCCATGTGGACAAGTTTTAGGTTGAAGCAAGCCATAGAGTTTTAGAGTGCCCACAAAGCCACATCCACCAAAAAGGGCCATGTTTCCACTAAGATAGATATGTAAGGTTGACGAACAAAAACACACCGTCAAACCGTAAAAATGTAGGAAAACCACCATTTGAGCCTAGAAATGAATCTTTTTTCAAGGATAGAATTTGAAATGTTAGAAGGCTCAAATATGACCTTCCTCAGTTACATCGATCCAACGTTTCCATAGGTATTTGGGATAAAAATAGTAGTGACAAAAAAACGTGGCATCGTGGAAAATGGAAAGAAAGGAACGACCGAGTTTTATGCCCAATTTAGAGACTCCTTCCAGATGGACGGAGAGTAATGAAAAACAAGATCTGGACCTTTAAGTGATCCTCGATCAAAGGGACTGATCATGACATGACCAAATGGAGGACGTGAGTCTTGGCTTACCAACACGGGGGAGACATAAAACATGGCTGGAGAGGCCATAAACTCGAGGGAATTTTAATGACAAACAGTAGAGACTAATTTGAGCACCAACACATACAATTGTTGTTATTTAAATAGAATAACTCACCCACTAAACTCTTATTGAGCATTCTAAACTTAAACTCATGCTTTAAAATAACATGTTGTGCATGAATTAAAAAAGATATATTTGAATTAAATCTAATCCTAAAATAGGATAAAGTTAGTAAACTAAAACAAAACTAAATCTATTTTTAATATTCCTAAAAGCTACGGTTGGAATTACATGCATATTTTTGACAAATATGTTAATGATATTACAAATTAAGTTATATATAAATACATGCTATATTGTTACACCAAACTAAAATTGGAAAATATATTGAGCCAGCTATGAATGGATGGCATTTCATGGAGGGAGTGTGGAAAATAAAAATTTCTTACGTGATGTGCCCGAATGAAAAACCCTAATCCTTAACTTTGGTTTTATGTATACAATAAATCAAATAGTGGCAGATAGCAGTATCCTACCATAGACAAATGAATCCGCTGCATATACCCACATAGATCCAGATAAATCGATTTGTGTTCAATAAATGAGGAAACACTAGGGTTATATATTTTCTCCTGTCTTTGGGCGATTTAACCCTATATTGCTACTTTAGTAGATGTCATTGTGCGATAAATCTATCTAGCGCAATCCCCCCATAACATTATGTTTATTTAATCCAAAGGATACAAAGCTATACCTTATGCGTTCTTTGTCGACTAACAATTTAAAATGTTAGGGCTTTTTTACGAATCTCTTTAAAGTGCTTGTATCATTATGCTAGAAATGATAGGCTTGAAATGCCATTTGATATGTCCCCCTCTCACGTCTTGCTTCGGGTTTTGAAGAGCCATAAATTCGGTTGGTGGGTTTATTCGTATAGGGTCTATTCCTAAGGTCAATATTTATTTTCTATCCATATGCAACGTACTAAACATTAAATATGTTAATTTTGAAGCTATAATACTTATAGAAGGTGAGTGTCACTTGATGTTACATTAGTATACACTCTAGTAACTAGTTTTCTCGCGAGAAAGTATATTTTATAATATTTTATACACATCTATAATAAATGTTTGGTGCTTTCCAATAAATTTGTTAGACTCAAAAGATATAAAAAGATTGTCTTTAACTTTCTTCATCTCTTATCACCTGCATACTCATGGAGACGGGAATCCAGTGTCTTTGCAAATTCAATGCCCAATGCATAAGATAGACTGTCAAATTTGATAAGTATAGGTATGCATTTCCAGTGAGCATTTGCAAATTTGCAACATTCAAACTTGGATGCATATTTCTTGTAGATCATTTAAGTAAAATTACAATATGTAGGTTTTAAGGTTGCGGTTTCAGCGAAAGACATAAGCGTATAAGACTTAAGAACACGGTGATTCAAGGAAACAACTCCAAAGGTAGGAAATTTAATCTCTCAATGTCCAGATTAGGGGTATTGAATTCATTTCAAATTAATTATAATTCACTGACTTCTTAGAAATAAAACCACTCCTTTAAATTAAAAAAGTATGTGTTTTCTTGTGAATAAAATTTGTTATTTAAATTATATGTGCACCTCCCATCACTAATGATAAGAGTTTGGATATAAGGTTTGATATCTATATAGTTAACCACAAGAACATTTAATTTTAATGAGTTGCCCAAGTTTTTATTGTGTTTCAACTCAAAATCTCCATTAAAACATCTTGTGCAAGGCCGCATTCATTTTTTCATTTGTGGAATAGATCTTCGCCGATCCAATTAACCATATCATCTAGAAACAAATAAAAAATTGCTTAAACCTTTAGATCAGAGTATAAAATAGTATATATATATATATATATATATACACACACACACACACACACACACACACACACACACACACACACACATATATAATGGGCTAAAGAAAGGAATTAATTTTTCATGTGTGAAAGTATTGTAATTAAATACAACAAAGAAGTATAGCTACCACGAAGCACTGCTCCTCTCTTCTTGAGCGAGGTTTCTTCCTTCATTTTCATGGTTTCTCTTTTAACCATTAAACAACGTTCTTCCATTTCACGATATATTAAACCTTTTTCCAACGAGAAATATAGTCAAGCCCTTATTTTTGAGACCTTGTACCCAAAATACACTTAAGTATTTCTTATCAACTTTGGTAGTTTTATAAAATAAACAACATATATATATGTATTTTTAACTAGAATATCCTGGAATAATTATAAAATATATAGTTTTGTGTTTTATTTTTAAGCCTAGAAATGATTATGGGTTATAATAATTAATGCATCTAAAATATTAGCATGCAAGTTAATGTCTCTTAGATATATTAAGATATCTGAAAATAAAAGAGGATTTCATTTATGTCAACAATATCTCTATTTTGAACAATTTTATTATATGAACATAAGTATTTCGATATGTATATGAAAATTATGAAAATCAATAACGAAAATTAAACATCATATGCAAGGTGATATTAATCAAGAAGCCTGTCACAAAAAAATTCTTGACACGTAAGGGTGGTGATCAAATTTAGCCCCTTATCTCGGAATATCTATATCTGAATTCCCAAAAAATCTAAACCGTGTCCTAACTTAGGAAGACTTAAACCTTTTACGACAAAATGTTTTAAAAAAAATAAAATATTAAAAATGGCGTGAGGACGAGAATAAATCTTATACCATACCGAAATTATCCATGCTTGAATTGATTAGAGTAGTTTTGACTATATTATATAAATTATGAGGCATTAGATATATCATATGTAGTATAAAAGCTAGTAAATCTAAATCTATAAAGTGGTAGCATTTTTATAGGGTTAGGTGGAATTTGGATTTATGTTATATAATGTTTTAACAAGTTCATGTTTACAAACAAATATTTTTTTATAATAGTATCATTAATTATTTATATTAAAATGATTACATTTAGATTGAACTCTATTAAATTATATATATTATTACATACAGATAAGCTATAATACATACATATAATATTCATGGGTATATCGATTTATGGGACTTATCAGTTACGATAAGTATTACTTACTTCCTTAATGATTCTTCAAAATAATAATAATAATAATAAACAAAATTATTTAAGTGACAATCCAATAGAAATAAAATATAAGAATGAATTATTATGATGGTCAAATGAATGTCAAATTTATGTTGAGAATAAAATCAATCAACACACTCTATTTCAGTCTTGTCTTCCATTGTAGAATGCCTTGTAAATAACCTTATTGGATGATATAATAAACATAGTGTAATAATATATATTTAATATAACATATGGTGTCATGTGTATAGTGATAGGTATGTTACAAAATACTATTTAATAATTGTCACATAATAATAATATGATTTATATAATATTACTAAATGTTCATAATACTAAGTTATATATATATATATGTGTTAAAAAGGGTATATTATATCTTTTTGAAATTATATATAATGAAACATGCGGTGTTTATAAAAGAACATAAGATAACATGTTAAAAAGGAAGCATATCATGTTATAATGGTTAAGCATTTCTATTATAATAATATCACGCTTTATATTAATCAAATAATGTGATGATATACTCTTATATATAATATGTTGGTGTGTGTGACATGCCTAGTCATCATCCACATCCCTGGTGAGTCATATTGCCTTCACGAGAGTCATAGGTCTTAGGAAGTCAAATGACAAGTGTCCAGATTTTTCATAGAATCTATCATTGTCATTTTTAAATCGGTGCGTCATAGAGTTACATTCCTTATTTAACATTGTAACTCCTCCTTTAGTGGTGTCATATGCATCAGTCATGTCATATGTGTCAATGGCATCATTGAGGTTCTTTCCTTGTTTAGGCATGGGGGTTACATAACACCCCTATTTGTACTTCATTTTTCAATATATGAGCATGAACAGGACCTATTTTCTTATTTGCTTATTCTTTCCATTGTTCAAATCTTGCTTATTGCATTGGAGCTTGATGTTACCATCGAGTGCAACTTTGTTGTGGTGCATTGTTTTCGACATCGATTCTTGTGAATCCCTCTTTCATGGTATCAAAGCTTGTTTTGGTAAAACGTGCACTCTTCGTTTATCAGTTTCTTATTACTTTTGGTTTCTTCTTATTTCCTCATGTAAGTTTTTTTCAATTATTACTTTGGAATTGTATTGCTCACCTCGTGTTGAGGTTTTAGCAATTGCAAGTTTGGGGTGTTATACCTTTGTTCATCATTGTTCTACCAAGTAGTTGCTTGTGCAAGCTCTCACTTTTGCATGTGCTCTACTTGCATATTTCTAGATTCTAGTGGTTGTTATTTTTGGGTTGTTTGTGTGTTACTTGTTGGTTATGGTTGTGTTCAGATTCAGCTCCTACAGGATAAAATAAGTATCGTTTCTTGGTATTTGAGAAGTGTTGTGTTGGATCCTATAACAGAGTTGGAATGTAACTCATATTATTTTCCTCTTTCATGCTCGAATGCATTCCCTTTTATCTCACCAACTCAGGTCTCGACATCGATTACCGACTTGCTTCATGTCCTGCATTGTGCTTGAGGTCATTGGTTTGGGTTGTTATTCAACTCATTTGCTCACTACACTATTGATTTTTCCATTTTGGTTTCATGTTGTTGGAGTCTACTGTGCATTGGAAGCTTTAACCTATCCACTAGCATTGAGACCTGGTTAAAAGTGTCTAGTTCATGGTTCTTCTTCCCTCCACTGCGTGTAGCTCTTGGCTTCTAGAACCTCTATTTTTATTCCATGTTTGGTGTGGCAAATATTTAACTCAAATTGCAGGCTCATTGATCATTAGATCCACTAACTCTTACTCGTGCTTATGTCTTCTTTTCTCAGCCTTTGGTTTTCCTACTACGTGTTTGGAATTTACCAGCTCCTCTACTTAAGACGTTACATGAACCTAGTGTTGGGATCTCCAGGCATATAGGCTCTGCATGGCAGTCGTTACAACATTCAACTTCGGTGGAAATAGTTTGCATTAGCTTCATCTGACACCCAACTCGGAAACCTTGACATGTGGTTTCACCTCTGTGCACCACTCAACATTCACCTGCCACTTTGACTCAACGCAGAATTTGTAAAAACAACTCAACTCGGTCAACGTTGACCTAGCTCGGCCTACCTTGTAACTCGGTGCATTAGCACTTAAATCAACTCGGCATTGGTTAGTATCATAAGCCTAGGTTAGGTGAATAACACTAATCTTGGCATTGTAATATTTTTTTGGGTGTATTTTTTGCTTGTTTTATTATCCTTTCTTCGAGTGTCGAAGATGGAGGGTGAGGTCTAGGGTTGGCAAGAGGATAATCCCCCACAATTAAAACAAACCCTATTGAAAAATTTGGTGCCATTTCAATGATCATACATATGACATCCTTTACATGCATTTAGGGCACCTTTTTAATCCATTTGCGGGCTTATTAGATTTTTTCCATAGTTGCGGGAATTATTTTTTGCTATAATTTTTGACTTGTTGCTTGGTTTTGAGCACTTCCTTAGTCAAATTTGCATATTTTTTCACTCTAGATGATGGGATTATAATTTTTGTAAACGCACTATTTTATAAAGTGCCACATTCAGGGAGTGTCATTTTATTACTTGTGTCAGCTCATTTCAAACATTTGGAGCATTGTTCTATCCCTTTTATTTCTTGTGGACTTGTGAATGCGTACGCCATAGTATTAAAAAAATGGGATTATTTTTGTGCGGTGTGAGATGCTATTTCTCACAAGGCCTTCTCTTCACCTTCTTTTTTCACTCATTCTTGTGCTTACTTATGGTATCAAATATTACACCCAACAAACCTTGATTGTTGTCTCCACTCTTGTGCATTATTACACTAATCAAGGTGGGTGACAAACTGGTTCTTGGCACACTGGTTTGTATCGATTGTAATCAATGCACTAAACTATAAATTACTAAACTCGGGGGTGTAATATTTTTCTAGGGTGGTTGTTTCTTTTCTCTCTCATTCCTTCTCGCATCCTGTGGTTCTATCTCTTCATTATGGATATCTCTAAAGTACCAGGTGCTCACAACTTTTCATTTCTTCCAATGGAAATCTAAAATTAGATTATTTTTTCAAAGTAAAGTGTTATACAGTGTCACCATGGGGTTAGAGTCTAAAATTGATGATGAACTCGAAAGATCTAAATGGTTCAACCATTGTGATGAAGCCTTAGGTCTTCTTTAATGTCCATTTGTTCCGACTTTCTCTTCCACACATCGAAACTTCTTCGACACCCGATGGAGCATGGACAACGCTCGGCGATGAGATGTTTGGAAAGCAAGATGACATGAGAGTTCATGAGTTAGAGAATGGATTACTAGGGTTAAATCCTAGTGACTTTGAAAACATGCAACCCTTCTTCTCAAATTTTGTCCACACTAGAGTACTTCTAAAGGAATGTCAAGTGGAGAAGAAAGACTCTCAATTGAACTTATCGATTATTTCTAAGTTAGGTATTAAATACTCTTTGTCTTCATTTCAACTTTCCACACCACAAAATCCACCTTGGGTAGTGCATGGAAAATTTCCTCATTCAAACAGTTTTTCGTCCCCGAGTCATTCGAGAACAGGAGAAACTCATTCAAATAGGGACTCTAAAATCCAAGTCACATTCCTTGTGGTGAATAAGAGTAATAAAAATGAAAATAAGAAAGAAACAAAGGACCAACCTAATAAAAAAACCAAGACCAACCAACCCCAAACTAAGCCCAACACTAACACTTCGAATTACAGCCTAAAGCGAAGAAGGAAAAGTATAAATGCTATGTGTAAGAATTCCGGACACGATGAGCATCATTGTTTTCATAAACAAATTGATCACTTAAATCAATTGCTTGAGAAGAATAAAATAAGTGTTCTTGAATCCTGTAAAAAATGCCCGGAAGAAGTAGAGTCTTCTAAAGTGAAGGAGTCTAAAAATGAAAAGAAGAAAGGTAAGGCCCTCGTAGCTAGATAAAATCCATCATCAACTTGGATTATCAATTTCGCTACCTCACACACATGGCTTCTTGAGAGGTTGAATTTTATAACATTGAACAACGTGACATGTCCCAAATCATGTTTAGTGATAGCACTCAAGTGTCAGTTTCCAGTAGTGGATCAATAGAGATAGAAGGTGGAACATTTAACCAAGTGTTGAGTGTTTCCAGTCTCTCTACCAATCTCCTATCGGTTTACCAAATCACCCACCTTGGTGAAGGAATGTGAGTGGAATTTGGACCTAACTCTATGATCATTCATGAGCTTAACTCTTCTTGCTGCTTAGGGCAGGAAAGGTGGATCACCATTCATAGTTGTATACCTTTTCCCACTTCTCTTCGATTTGACACCCAATTCCTTACTCATTCATCCAAATGAGGTTAGCAAGCCATGACATGAGTGTTTTGGGCATCTAAATTATCGTTACCTTAAACAATTTAAGCCAAAACAAAGCACATAAGCGGGTTACCCATAGTTAAATTTTGTAAAGATATTTGTGAGGTTACACCTCGGAAAGCACCTGAAAAAAATTTGATAAGGGAAAATAATAGAGTACTCTTGTCCATTGATCTTATTCATAGTGATGTTTATGGCCTCCTTCCATCTCCTTCTTTCACTAGATTTCTATATATACTAACATTCATTGATGACTTTTCGCATTATACTTGGTTATATTTTCTTAAGATTTAGTTTGAAGTCTTTGAGAATTTTCAAAACTTTAAGGCTCTTGCTGAGAAACAAGTAGAATGGTATATCAAGGTTCTTCAAATTGACAATATAGGTGAGTATGGGAAAAAGGTTTGAGGATTTCTACACTTCTTCAGGGGATTTCTTTGTAGCGTATAGTTCTTACAACCCTTCCCAAACCGGAGTTGCGAAAGAAAGAATTGAATTCTAAAGGAGATGGCTACTGTATGATTCACTCAAAGTCCTTTCCTCTGTAGTATTGGGCTGAAGCGGTGAATTGTGCTTGTTATATTCGAGAATCGTGTTCCATACAAGGTAGTAAGAGGGATGACCCCTTTCTTTGAGGTTGGTTTGGACCTGGCTTACGATGTTGAGCACTTTCAAGTATTTGGATCCAAGGCTATGGCTCAGATTCCCAAGAAGAAATGTAAGGCATTATATCCACAATCCAAACCTTGTATCTTTGTCAGGTATCCTAATGGCGTGAAGGGATATCGATTATTGAACCCTACAACCCATGAGCTCTATATTGAGAGGAGTGTGAAGTTTGATTATTCATCCTTCAATTTTACTTCCACTGAGGTTCTTTTGCCCACTGATTTAGATTTTGAATCATCAGATGATGATGTTGTTGAGTGAGTTCCTCCTCTCCTTGCTCCTCCCAATCCTTAAGCTTTTGAGTCTTCTTGATTACAGCAATAGTGATGATGAGGACTATGTTCCTTCTCACTCGAGTTAAGAATCTTCCGATTCGAGCTTGAACCTTCGGGACCTCTTTGGGCTAGGAAAACTTTACAGTCTTGGAGAATTAGTTGGAGATCCTTCATATGAGAGAGGCGTAGTTGCTCGCGTTTCGTTGGACTCCACTCCTTCTTTGCCTCTACTTCTGATCCATCATCTTTCCACAAAGCTTAAGGATTCTGAGTGGGATTACTGCATTATGGATGATGTATAATATTGTAATAATTTGGATAATGTATAAGTGTTTATAATGCTTGTTTTATATAACTTTATATCATATACAATTTGATAATTATTATATGCATTAAAATAATACTTTAAACGTTAAAACATATATACTATAATATAATAAAGATAATCTAATCTTAGTCTCTTGGGATACATCGATAAAATTGGAATGATCTGAAAATAATATTAGCTTGGGCCGTTGTGCAAGAGCGAGATTGATCCATTTAAGTATCTGACAACGATGCACAAATAAATCAATATACAATACCAATCCATTATTGCAACTAAGTAGAACTCAATAAATAATTTGTCCATGTATGATATTGCAAACAAAAATAAAAATGTGTAATGCCAAAGCTAAAACATCTACGAGATCCAAAAACGACCTAGGTTTAGTTAGAAAAATTATGGAATATTTATTTTTGAAAAGAGTGCCCACAAAAGTTGCTGAAAACAACAACTGTCACAATAATGTTTCAAAGTCAATTATATTTAATTAATAAAAAATTTCTGTTTTAATATATATTAAATCCACATTAAAATTTAATGAGTGTAATTAGACCAAGCATGGTTAAATTTCCCTTAAGTGTTAATTTAATAAATAATTAAATTAACACTATAGTTAAATATTCCATAAATAAATTTAGAGGGTTAAAGGGCCAAAATAATTAAATACCCAAGGTATTTAATTCCAAAAGGTTTAATTAATTAACAAGGTCCCCATTTTACATGGGGTTAGAATAAACATTCCCTTACCCCATAAAGTGACCCCCTTTAAAAGTCAACTCATGTTTTTGGGAATAAAACATTTAAATTAAAAAGATAATTTCCCACTCACCCACTCTCCACCTACTTTTTGTAGGGATGAATCTCATCCCTTGGATGGATTCAATTTTGGCCCTTGATGGGGAAAAAGACAATCTAACCCTAAAGCATCCTTATGAAAGCTTCTTTCTCATTTCATTTGGTTTATTATTCTCTCTTTTGTTTTGCAGGTTATGGAGGAAGAGGGGAAGCCATTAGAGGCACTCTTAAGCTTGTGGAAGTGGCCTACAAGCTCCAATATTTTTCATCTTGCTTACATGCTCTCCTAGGGTTTCAATACATTTGTTTGTTTTATTTAGCATAGTTTTATTTGATTTTGCCCAAATGGGATTGAGGGTTTTGCCCCTTTTTAATTATATAGTTAGTTTTAGTTTCTATTTTCATTTGGGTGTAGAAGATATATATATATATATATATCCTATATACGATAAACCGAAATAATCTTATTTAAAAAACAACAAGATTTGATACATATAAGTTTAAATATGTATATACGTGTGATTAGGTATATATGTGTGTGTGTGTGTGTGTGTGTGTGTGTGTGTGTGTGTGTGTGTGTGTGTGTGTGTGTATGTGTGTGTGTGTGTGTACATATATATATATATATATATAATGGAGTCCTTAAAGCCTTACATGGCCACTACAGTCAAGAGATATATAAATGAGCAGGTTTTAAATGATGTGTCGACCAAAATATAAGGGGAGTATACACTTTGGGGGGTGGGGAGGGTCATTGATGACTGACCCCACCTTATTTTAATATAAGATGGTGTGGGGTTGGGTCACCAACCTTTCCACCCCAAATCCTTTAACATTACACAATAAGATCATGGCCTTTTAGGCTTGTACTTTAATATGCAGTCACCTTTTTGTTTAAAAAATATATTTATTGATAAAAGAAAATTAATCAACACTTATATATATATATATATATATTATATATATTTAATCTATTATAATTAATAAAAAAAAGACTATTAATTTAATATTAATAATATAATACCACTAATAACACATTAATATTAATATGTATTAATATTAATAGATTATTAATATTAATACTAGTTAATAAATTTAAAACTTAAAATATTGATATACTATCCAAAAGTGGTGATAAATCCATTGGTAATAAAAGGAATTAGTAAGTTAAAGTTTGCACAAAATTTTCTTCCAAAACAATTTAAACAAATATTGTAAAGAGTGTAAAATGAGATAGATTCCACTTCTTTTAACAACTAATAGAAGATTTGCAATGACTTTTAATTGAGGATTACCCACTAGAATTAGCAATAGACTATTTCATTGATTCAAATGGGAACAATTTTAATAAGAGCTCTTTCCATCAACAATACAAAAACAAGTATACATAGTCTAACCTTTACAATACATGTCTTTCAAATAACAAAATGAAATGTAATATTTCTTAATACATGTTTCCAACATTCTCAAAGGATAGTTTACAACAATATTTCCAAGAGTATGTTTAGAATAAGAACAACCTATTTTTGGTGGAAATAAATCAACTTTAATCTGATGAAATAATTGCTTTTACAACTTTTTTTATATACAAAACAACTTGAAATTCAAAATCAAATGCAACAACAAAGGAAACGTTCCTTTCCTACATTAAAACTTTCAAACAAAGATAATACATTTTTTTCCCATTTCAAAAAAATAACGTTCTGACACAAATCTTTCTTCTTCTTTTTCAATATATAATACAACTTTCATAACCAACAATGGAATGCAATTTTGCTTCACAAGTTCAATCTGATGTCTTCCACTTAAAGTGGGAAGACCTCAAGAATATAAACTAAAAGTAGAATATAATATTACAAGTTCCTTCATCCAGGGGCATGCTACATGGTAGTCCAGGAAGTGGGAAGTGTACAAAGGATCACGGTCACAAATAATTTTCCATGAAATCCCATGTAACCCGACAATCTAATCAAGGTATACATGTGTGTTGTACTAGCTATGTAGGTAGTCTTCACTAGAGAAAAATGAGCCACTTTCATCAATTTATACACCGTGAGCATAATGGCATCATGGTGGTATCTTGACGTCGGTAGCCCAATAATAAAGTCCATGGAAATGGTGTCCCACTTCCACTCCGGTATAGTACGAGGAAAGACAAGGCCATCTGGATGTTGATGCTCAGACCTTCACCTTCGACACTCTAAACATCATGATACACACTAAGCCACATCCCTCAGAAGACCCCTCCATTGGTAAAATTGTCTCAAAGTGGCATGCATATTCTTCACCTCGGGATGGGCTTGATAGGGTTCACGATGATCCTTTGTCAAATGTCTTGTCTCAAGCCTCCAAATCTAGGAACATAAATCGACCTCGATGTCGAGAAAAATGCCATTTGTCTCTAATGAGAATCCATCAAACTTCCCCTCAGGGTTCTAAGACTCAATCTCTACCACTAGGCAAGGTAGAAGTTTTCGAGAGGAAGTTGCTGTGATATCTTGCTCCATAAATTTGTTCCCACTAAATTGGCCATAACCACATGTCTCTGTTTGCTCAATCCATCTATAACCACATTCTCCTTCCCCTCCACATGCTCTATCTCCATGTCATACTCACAAAACAACTCCATCCAATGCCGTTGATGAGTGTTGAGATTGGGCTATGTGAAGAGGTAGTGAAGACTCAAGTGGTTAGTCTTGAGTGTAAATATCGGCCCGAAGAAGGAAGTGTCTCCATCGTAATAAGGCATGAACAACTGCCGTAATCTCAAGATCATGAGTCAGATAATTGATCTCATAATCCTTGGGTTTGAGAGACTTAAAAGCCACTACTCTTCCCTCCTACATCAACACACCTCTAATTCTTGGCAAAGAAGCATCTGTGCATACAAAGAACTCACCACGAGGATCTGGTACAACAAGAATAGGAATTTTTCGTGAGGCATTCCTTAAGTTTCTTGAATTCCTACTCACATCTCTACGACCATACAAACTTATTCCCTTTCCACTTTGAAGGAAGTGATGGGTGTGAACTGCAGAGAAGTCTGAACAAATCTCTTATAACATCTTGCTAAACCCATGAACCTACACACCTCTGTCACCTTAGTGAGTCTTTGACGCAATCCATAGTAGCTCTAATCTTGGAAGGATCAACTATGATACCTTCCCCAAAAATTATATGGCCCAAATATTACACCTTTATCTGAAAGAACACACCCTTCTCCGGTTCCCATAAAGATGCTTGCTCACAAAGACACTAAAGAACACATTGAAGGTGCTCATGCATAATGTGAGTAAATAATAATTTCATCAAGGAAAATGAACACAAAGTGATCCAAGAATTTCCTGAACACCCCATTCATCAAGCTCATAAACACTACGGGGGCATTCAACAAACCAAAAGGCACTATGGTGAAGTCATAGTGGCCATATCTCTCATCTGAAAGGCGGTCTTATGAATATCTACCTCCATGATCCTCAGTTGATGATAACCTAACTTAAGATCTATCTTGGAGAAAACTATGTCCCCCTTCATCTGATCAAATAAATCGTCAATGCGCAGAAGGGGTAATGATTCTTGATGGTTACCTTGTTCACTTGGTGTAATCAATACACAACCTCGAGAGATATATCCTTCTTCTTTACCAAAATCACTAGTGCACCCTAAGGGATACACTAAGATGGATCATGCCTTTCTCCATAAGGCCCTCAAGCTACAACTTGAGCTTGCGAGATCTCGAGGATTAGTCATCCGATATGGTGCTTGTGAGATAGGATCTGCACTTCGAACTAAATCTATGTGAAAATCTATCTCATGTGGGGTGGTAACCTTGGTAGCTCCCCTAGAAAGACATTTGAAAAATATCTCAAGATGGGATGATCATCGAGGGATGGTCCACTAGACTCATTCTTTGATCTATCACTAACCGTAACATCATACATCGATGAACCTCGTTGCACACATCAATTAAGCTGGATAGCAAAGATGGTGCCAATAGAAACAAGCCTCCTAACCCCTACTATCAATGACTCAATCCCTAGATCATTTTACAAGTAATAGTCTTATGGTAACATTCCACTCTAGCTCTGTGGTGTAGATAACCAATCCATACCCAAGATGAATCGATAAGAACCCGGATGAAGGGATGCGAAGATCCGAGGTAGTGGTGAAGAGTCCCAAATCCACTACACAATTCTTTCTTAAGGAGTCTACAAAAATATAGCTCAAGGAAGCCATTTGGACATCCCACCTAAGACCACGACTAACTACCACCAACCTCTGATGCTCTCTACTAAGGATGGTGCGATAAAAGAAGTCGGATGAACCAGAATTAAATAATATAGAGGTGGAAATACCACAAATACTACATGTCATCTCTATCATGGTACTGCGGTGCTCCAGCCTTTAGTGGTTCTTGGCCTTACAACAATGCCATTTTACAGGGCGTGTAGGGAGCGATCAGTCTTTGCTTAATGCCGTGATGGTTTAGGAAGGCCAAGAACTTCTTTGATGTGAATTCCCCCTCGATACGAAAGCGAGTAGAAGAAGTGGTTGTCCAGATTCTTTGACAACACGATGATAGAAGTTCTGAAAGTGTTGAAGAGCCTCACTTTTCTTCTTTAGGAAATATACCCACATCTTGTGAGAGTGGTCATCCATGAACAACTGGAAGTATTTGTATCCTGAAAACGAAGCAGGCAATGGGCCATTCAGATCGGTATGAACTATCTCCAGACACTTCTTGGCATGGAAGGTGCTCGCCTGAAACGGATCTCTATGTTGTTTTCCTACAAGACAACTAGGGCAAATAGGCAAGGAACTGGACAATTTGGGTAGTCCATGGACCATTGCTTTTGAACTCATCTGGTGCAGTGAACCGACCGACAAGTGTCCATATCTATAATGCCATAAGGCAGTTGATTCTATTGTTGAAGCAGATAAAGCTACTGCAGAAGATGAAACGATTCTAAAGGAAATAACTTATCTTTTAGAAATGCTTTAGTAAGAATCTACCTTGTCGAGATTAAGCATGATTTAATTCCATTTTGAACAAGAAATTCAACCTTAAGGTGATCATTCAAGAGGTTGAGTCAATAACGTTTTCAAAAGATTGCTCTTCTTAGTCAACTTTTCCGGGAACATATAGTTAATCCTTTGTTGCACTGAGTCTACTCAACTTGGACTTTCTTCGTAAGTGAAAGTTTGAGAGACGAGTACAAGATTCTTACTACAATGGGCTCCTTCGATGTCTCCTCATTAGATTCATCATCCTCTTGTTGGGCTACGTAAGATGTCCTTTTTGCTTTCTCCAGCGGGGACGTCGTTTAGACTTTTGAAAATCTTCGCGCCCCGAGATGTACTTGTATGGCTTGAAGACCCTTGTTTCAGTTTGCATTGTGCCAACGAAAGTGATCGAAGTGTCATGAGTATTGGTTCTACAAATGTGACACCATCTCTTTGACTTTTGATCTTTCTATTTGGATTACGCTGGATTTGGCTTCTCTTTGGGGACCTTTCCGATTCTTCTAGCCATGATTAGGCTTTGAGAACAAGGCTTCATAAAGTTTGCTCAAACTCTGGAGATGAATTCATGGCCTTCTTCCCGTGTAAATGAAAGATTCGTATTGCTCGATGGTACAGGCGTCAATATATGGAGCACTCACATTGAGATCTCCACGTCCGGCAGTACGATTTCCACTACTCTCCACGCAGGTTTTTCAGGCACTCTGCAATGGTCAAAAGAACAGGATAAGCAATTTACAAGATCAGAATGCTTCTCGTCGAACGCTTGGTCGTGGCGTTTCTATTTAAACAAATACACTTCGGTGACTGATGGGATATGGCCAGAACATCATCGATGACAAAGATCTTGGCTTGCAACCTGACCAACATGAATCCTGACCGAGCGTGCTCGAGCATTATCACCATTAAGGCTTGAAGCAAAGCTATGAGAAATAGCAGAGATAGAATTTATCTCATATTATTCTGAAGAGAACAAAGCACACGTACAGTTTATATAGAATGAAGGAACCCTCAACTCATTTTCCTAAGCTGAGAGAAGATCCACAATATCAGCAGAGAATGATGTGATAAGAGATAAGAGATAAGAATAGACAACTAAGCTAAAAACCAACGTATCCTAACATGCACCACCCAAATCTAAATTCAGGCCCTTGATGAACGTGAATTTGTACCTACTCATCTTACATATAGTTGACATGTTGATTAGGTCTTGAAATCAAATCTCATACTCAACTATAGTCATAGATGTATGCGAGAGGTCATGGAACTCGTTTATATCTTTAAAAGGAAATGAATAAACCTCTAGGATAAGTACCTTCTCCTGAAACACTCCTCAAAGAGCTCCCAAGTAACCATCTCTAAATCAACAAAGCTTCGCTCCTCATTCCTACACCAAACACTAGATCCATCCCTCACAGATGGATTGCAACACGAGATTTAATGTTGCTATTACAAGGGCGAGAACTCCAGCATCCGCTCAAACTCACTAACCAAGCCTCTGCCTAAAATCCACCTTTATCTCTAGAATAGTGAGATTGTCGTAGCTTCTGTGGATCTCACGATATGGTGAATAGTTGTCATTTGGAGACCCCTATGCCTCTCTGCATGCTCATCCACTAGGTCTAGGGCTCCAAGACTATCCCTTTGTCCTAAAATCTTGTTTCCCTATCCCTCTGCGTGTGACTCTGCTCTAGGCTTTACTCCATGTAGGAGTTCTCTTCCCTATGCTCCTCTTTTAATGTGTCGAGAGATGCTGAATGTCGATGGATGGCTCCTATCATGTCCGGCTGATCGTCCTCCCAGGACCCACCATATATAGCATCATTGACATCCTGAAGCCTCTATAAAATCCACGTAGAATGGTGCTTGCGGCTTGCTCGGGAGGTGGTATATCTAGGTATATGTGAAAGGACCCCTCATTTGATCTATACCTCTAGCATCTCCGAGACTCAAAGTGAGAGTTAGCTCATCATTCTATCTTTTGTTCTATTTTTATAAGTGTACTAAAATATATAATCTTTCGAACAAGTTGTTTTCTAGGTTTAGTATTGTGCTTAGGTTTAATGTTGTACTAGGTTCGGTGTTCGTGTCTCATGTTTTTCTATGTGCCCAAGGTCCAAAATTTGAACCCACGGCTCTCGATACTAAATGTAACGCCCACTAAAATTCTTCCCGACGAGATCAAAGAACAACCTAGGTTTAGTTAGAAAAATTATGGAATATTTATTTTTGAAAAGCATGCCCATAAAAGTTGCCAAAACAACAATTGTCAAATAATATTTCAAAGTCAATTATATTTAATTAATAAAAAAATTCACATTTATAATATATATTAATTCATTAAAATTTAATGAGTGTAATTAGACCAAACATGGTTAAATTTCTCTTAAGTGTTAATTTAATAAGTAATTAAATTAACATTATATTAAATATTCCATAAATAAATTTAGAAGGTTAAAGGGGCAAAAATAATTAAATACCCAAGGTTTTAAATTCCATAAGGTTTAATTAATTAAAAAGGTCCCCATTTTACATGGGGTTATAATAAACATTCCCTTACCCCATAAAGTGACCCCCTTTAAAAGTCAACTCATGTTTTTGAAAATAAAACATTTAAATTAAAAAGATCATTTCCAGATGACCCACTCTCCACCTACTTTTTGTAGGGATGAATCTCATCCCTTTGATGGATTCAATTTGGGCCCTTGATGGGGAAAAATACAATCTAACCTAAAACATCCTTATGAAAGCTTCTCTCTTATTTCATTTGGTGTATTATTCTCTCTTTTGTTTTGCGGGTTATGGAGAAAGAGGGGAAGCCATTGAGGCACTCTTAATCTTGTGGAAGTAGCCTACAAGCTCCAATATTTTTCATCTTTCTTACACCCTCTCCTAGGGTTTCAATACACTTGTGTGTTTTATTTAGCATAGTTTTCTTTGATTTTTCCCAAATGGGCTAGAGGGTGTTGCCTCCTTTTTAGTTATATAGTTAATTTTAGTTTCGATTTTCATTTGGGTGTAGAGGGTGTGTGTGTGTGTGTGTGTGTGTGTGTGTGTGTGTGTGTGTGTGTGTGTGTGTGTGTGTGTGTGTGTGTGTGTGTGTGTGTGTGTATAGTAATTTATTCCCTATATGGGGTAAAACCAAAATAATCTTATTTTTTAAAAAACAAGATTTGATACATGTAAGTTTAAATATGTATATACCTATGATTAGGTGTAGGCGTGTGTGTGTACATACATACATACATACATACATACATATATATATATATATATAGACACACACACACACACACACACACACACATACATATCATACATACATACATACATACATACATACATACATACATACATATATATATATATATTAAAAAAGAATGGAGTCGTAAAAGCCTCGGTTCATGCCGCCACTACATAGTCCGAGAGATAGATAAATGCACGGGGTTTAAATGATGTGCCGACGCAAATATAAGGGGGAGTCTACATTTGGGGGTGGGAGGGATCAAATAACCCCAACGCCAATCCCGCTTTAATATAAGATGGGGCGGGGTTGGGGTCGCCGATCCGTCCCCACCCCAAATCCTTTGACATTATAGAATAAGGACATGGCCTTTTAGGCTTGTACTTAAATATGTAATCACCTTTTTGTTTTCAAAAATATATATATTTGTTAACTATTATAATTAATTTAAAAGAATATTAATTTAATATTAATAATATATTACCACTAAATATCACATTAACATTAATATGTATTAATATTAATACTAGTTAATAAATTTAAAACTTAAAATATTGATTTACTCTCAAAAAGTGGTGTCTCAAAAGTGCACCCTCGTAGAGAGATGGCATGCGCAGTTTTCTAAGCTTGCAAAATTTGATCTCTCTTTTGTAGATACAATGGAAACACCTCAGTGCCGTGGGTATAACTATTTTGAGGTGAGTCTCTGGTATCAAGGCCGGTTCCTTGTTGATGTATCCTAAACTTCTTCTACGGTTTAAAGGGTAAAAGATGATTGTAAAATAATTAAAAATAAGGTGATACACCAAATTTGTATGAGGGATTTAATGAGTATATGCACAATGATATGTGAAAGTTTTTGATGCACGAGCCAATAGTTTTCTATAGAATATTAAAGGCAAACACTTGGTTATACTGAGGGAAAAATATCACAACAACACTAATAAGTTAACATGCACATTAAAATTATGTAAAAATACTTTGAATTTGCAGTAGGGTAAGATGATTGATCAAGGAATTTGCATTCACAAGACTAATAGAAACATACACAAGACTGCAAATAATTGGAAAGGTAGAAAATACTTCACACTCAAAGGAAAAAACTGGAAAAATTGATTCTGATACTCTATATCCAAAAATTCCTCCAGTTCTCTTTGTGCTTTGCAAAGGCACACAATATATAGAAAAATAAAATTCACCCTCTTCCTAAAAATAGCCTAAGGCTTGTACTCACCCATGCATTCTATTTTTATCCTTTATTTAATAATAGATAAAGGAATAAAATAGAGCATGCAATTACAAATAGGCATTATTAGCCTTAATTACAATACAGTCAAACTGAAGTTGACTATTCTATTTTAAGAAGAGAAGGATGAATAATTTGCTAAAAATAAGATTGCTTACTAGGCAAGTCTCTCTCCATGAACATGCAACTTTGTCTTCTTCTCTATTCTGTCCTGTTGTGAAGGCATGCAAAAATACAACTCCTATTTGTAGAAAATAATTACATGTAATTGCAATTTGCAAAATAATTCATCTTCATTTGATTTGGCCACCTTTGTGGACTTAGTAATCATAATTAACTCTTATTTTCTAGAATGATAAGGTACATGATGTTCAAAAGGTTTCTTGAATCCTTGATGTTGACAATCATTCTTTGTGATCACCTTTATATACACTACCATACTATAGTCTATCACCTTTGTGGTAAATATATTGTGTATACACTTGTCGGCCACCTTTGACATTGGATATATGTATGGTTTGAAAGAACTGACACTTTTTGTGATCATTGCTTGCATGATTTGGTTCATCATTTTGTGCTAAATTCGATAATGATACACTTGTCATTTTTGCATTATTTGATGACTATAGTTCGGACTTTAAAGTCAATATTGCAATGATTATTTGATGGACACGTGGGCTGGCCCCTTCTGCATGATGAGTCAACCCTTGGCTATTTGTCGGTGGCTTAACTAACCAAACTAGGGTTGAGTTTGCTTTGAATTTGGTTTATCATATATTGTGTTTTTAAACTCTGGTTGGATTTAGTCTTTTCATAGATCACCACCCCATGATACTTTTTTTGGGACTGCAGGGTTTCTATGACTCCTTTGGTGGAATTTTGAATTTTTGAAGTTTTTAGGCCTGTTTTTATTAGTTCTCAAAACTTTGAAAGGCCCGCTCAACCCCCATGATTTGATCTATGTGGAATCAATTTTGATACTTTTCTCCTCTTGGCTTTGAATTTCTCAAGCTCGTGGAGGCTTTGACCATGGTGGGAAATCTTTGAACTTTTAACTTTTTCATTTTTTAAAGTTTGAAAACTTAAGTGGCCCCGACCTCCATTTCTCCACTTTTATTCTTGTGGTGACGACATGTGTCTTTTTTTTGGGATTGCGGATAAAAGTTTTATTCATTTGAAATTTTGGTAAATTGACTAAGTTCAATCGACCGCCATTCCAACCTCGATGACTTTTTCAAGTTTTGATGATCATTTGTGATTATCTATCTCTTGTAGTTATTGATTTTCAACCATTGATCTCAATGGATAATTTTAGGGTTTCATCGCATGCATTGATGTGGTAAATGCATTTTAACCATGGTTTTCATTGATTGATCGATCTCGAGCTTGATCTATGTAATTTTTTCTTGATCATTGATCCATCTTTGCTAACTCCGTGGTTTAATTCCTTTAACCAAACCAATGTTTGGGTTCGCATGAAAAAGAGAAGCTCCATCCTAATGATCATTTCATTTGGATTTTCACTCTGGCTTCAAGTGAAGCCCTCGCAAAATTTTTCTTGATGACATTAATTCTGGCATTTGATGCTAGCTCCTCTTTAAGCATTTCTCTAAGTTTATGGTGAGATTTTTGATTTTATCTTCGTATATTTTCCTATAATCCATTCTTCTTCTTTTTGAGCTCTTGTGATGGTTTAGCTTTTACAAAGCCTTATGTCACATGTATCTCGGTTCTTATTTTCTACTTCTTTAAGAATTCTCTTATTTCTAAGGTAGTTGTGGGTGTTTTCTACCTTTTTGTACTTGAGCTCATGTGATTTCTGAATTTATATTGCTATCTCTTGATTTTGAAATATTTTATTTGGTATATATATGTGTGTGTTTCTTGGCCACTCTAATTTTCTTCTTTTTGAGCTCCTTTGGATAACTTGCATCACTCTTTTTTGAGGTTTCTGAGACTTTTAGATCTATTCTAAAATGTTGTAATCAAGTTTTGCTCATTTAGTCCTTTGAGATTTGATGTTTTTATCCTTCTTTGCATATTTTTGATCTTTGGGGAAATTTTTTGATTTGAAACTCATTCTGTGATTTTGAGGGTTTTATCAACTTTGATTTAACTGACTTTGCCTGATACTTCTTTCCCAAGATCTCTAATTTTAGTACCATTAATGGGTTTTTTTTTAGAACCATGATCTATAAATTTCTACATATTTTTCAATCTGGGCTTTCTATTATGAAATATTTTGGTTCAATTTTGAGATCTCGATAAAGGGTACTTGGAAATACTTTTTACCCCATTCTTTTGCTCATTATTTTTTACCTTAGTTTCATTCATTTTTCTATTTGCTCTCACTCTTCTCCTTTTGCCTTTTTGAGGTTAACTAAAATATGCCCAATTTCTTTTCTAATTATTATACTTATAGTTATTCAAATATTTTTAATTGATGCATGAAAACTCATTTCTATGAGGTTTTGAGAGCCATCAAATATAGTACTTCTAAGATTTTGGTCTACTTGTCAAAATATTTTTTCAATTTTTGAAACCTAAAGGGAATTCTACTTTATTTGATTTGTTTCATGCTTGAACATGATTATTTGATCTTTTTATTGAACCTAAAGTAATTGTTTTGAACTCATTTTCAAACTTAGAGATGGTTATTTTACATTTTTTATTTTTCATTCAAACATTTATCATGAATAATAATCAAATATTTGAAAATACATGATTCTTTTTCAAAAACATGATGATTGAATGCATTCTTTATTTGCATAGTTATAGGATGGACCACAACCTATATTGAAACCCTTTTAGACTTGATTGAATTTCAACATTGGGAACTTTATATTGAAATATCTTGATAGGGTATGTGCTTTAATGCTAGTAGTAAGGAAAAATGTCCTTGTATGGTTTCCATTTTCATTAGTTGAATATTTAATTCCATATCTTTTCATTTTGTAAAATGTGCTAAATTTGATTTAATTTTCTATAACTTTTAAAATTGTGAACCATCATCATTTTTATGCTATAAAGCTTTGAAATATTTTTATTAGCATTATGCTTTTATTTTTTGAATTCAAATTCAGAATTATGGAACATACTTCATGTTGTAATTTCTTTGAAATTACAATAGTTCATCATGTTTTTCGATCTTGATCATAAGCCTTGATTCATACTGCTTTTTAAGATTTACTTACTTTGTTTTTTCAATAATTGTTTTTTAAGCATTTATAGTAACATTTCTAAAGCATGTTGGAAAATCTGTAAATGTTGTTTTTCATGGTGAAGCCCTCGTCTTTCAAATTTTTCCAAATTTCTTTTCTTCATTCTTTTCAACTATAACCTTTCTTTTAAGCCAAATATTAACTTTCAACTTCAAATCTATGATTCTTCTTCCTTTAGCTCTAATCTGAAACATGTTCTTCTATTTTTCTAGTCTCTTTTACATCTGTACTTTCTTCTTCCATTTCAGAACAGTTATTGAAACTTTGAGTTACATTCTTCCTTTTATTTCATGCACTTATGACTTGTCTATTTTTCATTGGTTGCAACCTTGTACTTGCACACTTAGGAAAATAATTAGAAAATACTTAGGCTTTTTGGCCTCTCTTATGTCCATGTTTTCTTCTTTTCTTTTCTCTTTCTTCATTTTCTGAGTGAATAAAGCATGTATGTAGTTTGATATTCAAGTAAATACATCTCTTATTAAAAGATTCATATGCATGAAATAGGATAGTGTAGGAATATGAATTGATCCTTGAGCTCATAATTGATAGTTATTCTTTTCTTCTTTTCAGGTACAATGGCTTCTACAATGGAGATGAAGAAGAAACAAAAGATGGAGATGGAGATGCTTCAATCAAAGAAAGAAACCCCAAGGCAATGATGGGTTCACTCATACTCCTTTTTTTTCTTTTTCATGCATGTGTACCTTTTATTTTAGTAGTTGTACTTTACTTTCCAGTTACATCCCATGGCTTGTGTGGGAAACATTTGAAAATTCCTTATGAATAAAACATTGAATTTTGTAAATGAGTTGTATATTTCTTTCTGCATTTAGCTTTCTATATGGATTGTATAATGAACTAAACAACTCAGTAATATAATTGAATGTCTTAATCATGAAGGAAAGAACATTGATGAGAACTTGTAACATTCAGTAATGAACTCTGATTTTCTAATATCTACATTTATGTTTGCTGCTTCAAAACTCAACACTTCACCTACTCTGTAATTTTGTCTTCATCAAGACAAACATACTATCCTTCGAGGCTTTGTGTTTTTTTTTGAAGATATCATGAAATTGCAGACTATGTGATCTGTTATGTTTTGTAATAACACACATAACTACAGATTTCATTTAATCATTAATTAATTCAAGTAACAAAATAACATCAAAACTTCCTTAGCTTAGGTATACTTCACCCATGACTTTCATCATAATGATGAAGTTTCGAGTTGCCCATTTTTGCACAAGTGCAAAAATTGTCAACATTTCTAGTGATCCTGTGGGGAAAGCTTCTGCTAGCTTAAAGACTAGTGCCTTGCTCTTGTCCATTGGGCATGGAGTCTAAACATGTAACCAAAATTTTCCTTTTCCAAAAGGTCCAACCCTTCCAAAATGAAACTAAAATTGGGAAAGGATCTGGTAAACTAGATCACGTGCATGAATGCACTTATTGAATTGAAAAATAATGCAATGTGCAGAAACTACACTTATTGAAGGGAAATCCTACTCTAACAATCACTGTAAGATTTTCAATAATAGTGTTTGAGAAACATACCATTCACAGAATGGGAAGTTCCTCTCCATTCAACTTCGAAAGATGAAAAGCATTGTGTTCCTTGCAAGATGAAATCATGTAAGGACCACTCCAGAGTGTATCAAACTTTGAGTGTCTTCCTGGCTTTGCACGATCAACATCCCACTTTAACACAATATCTCCTTCATTGAAGACTCTAAATTTGGCTTTCTTGTCAAAATTCTTCTTCATTTGTTTCTGATTCTTTTCCATATTCAAATGATCTTATCTCTTAGCTCTTGTAATTCCATTAACTCTGCATAATGAACCTATAATGGTTCATTCTCAAGTAGCTCCATTTGATGCAAGCAAATCTAATGTAGGTAACTCAACTAAATAGGCATTCTTGCTTCTTTTCCATACACAAGTTTGTATGGTGAATTTCCAACTGATCTTTTAGGAGTCACTCTATCATCCCAAAGTGTTGAATTCAACATCAGATGCCAAGCTCTTTGATTATCCTTGAGTGTTCTTCTGATGATCCTTAACAAATTCTTGTTAGTACTTTCAGCTAAGCCATTACCTTGTGGGTAATAATTAGATGAAGAACTTAGATAAATTCCATGGTTGATAGCCCAATCTGTTATCTTTGCACCAAGAAATGCTAAAGCATTATCTGATATGATAGTTGCTAGAACACCAAATCTACAAACTATTCCTTCATAAAAGGATAGTATCAAGTTTCATTAGCATCCTTCAAGGCTATTGCTTTAGTCCATCATGTAAAATAATCTAGTAGTTAAGATCCACTTGTGTCCTTGTGATGAAGGTGGGTTTATCATGCCAATAAAGTCAAGACCCCACTACATAAAAGGTTGATCAACTGAAATAGGTTGTAAAGGCAAAGCAAAGCTAGACATTCTTTTCCAACAAAGAAAGCACATTTTTACACTTTCTAATCCATTCAAAATAGTCCTTGAATATGCTAGGCCAATAGTAACTAGCTTTCATAATTTTTAAGGTTGGTACGTGCTGAAAAATGACCTCCTGCAGGTCCTTCATGGAATTCTGATAATTTTCTAAACTTTATCATAATCAACACATCGCAACAAAATTCCATTTATATCTCTTTTGAACAACACACCATCAATGAAGATATAAGGTACAACTTGTAATCTTAAATACCTTCATTTATTTTTGTCCATACCTTCCGGATAGGTGCCATGCTATAGATAATTAACCAAATCAGTCATCCATCTTGATTCTGAATCTTGTGAGTGAGCTTCAGGTTGTTGATTTTCTTGGTTGAACCATGATTTCTGATTGCTGATACGTAATTTTAGCATGTTGTTTTGAATCATCTGGTTCTATAACTTGTTTTTTTCCATATCAGCAATTAGATGTTCACATAAACCTTTCCCTCGAACCATCTTAGCAACCCAATATCAACATCATACTCCATGACCTTTGTTATCCAGTTTTCTCTTTTCTCATTCAATTCCTTATTTAGTAAGAATGCTTTCACACTTGGATGAGAAACAAGAACATGGATTTTATTGTTTGAAAGCATATACTTGAAATTATTTAGTCCTCTGACTACTGAAAGTACTTGTTTTTCAAGAAATGTGTACCTTGTTTTGTAATCATGCAAGCTCTATCCAAAGAAAGCAATAGGTTGCTCAATATTTTCATCATTGACTTGAGTTAATATAGTTGAGATTGTTTCAGCTCCTGCAAGTGCATACATTGTAAAATATTTATCAAAATTTGATTTGCAAGAGTAGGAGCTTGAGAGATAGCTGCTTTTATTGATTCAAAACCTTCTCTCCTTCACTGGTCCAAGAGAAAGTTTTCTCTTTCTTTAGCATAGTTGTGAGTGGTTTAACCAATGCTACAAAATCTGGAACAAATCTTCTAACAAAGTTGATTTTTCCAAGAAAACTTTGTAATGCCTTCTTATGATGGGGAAATGATAGTTGTGATATGGCTTTGATCCTAAAGGATCAATTGCTAAACCCTTCTTAGAAACAATATGACCAAGTAGTTTACCTTGATGTACTTGAAAAGATAGACTTCAGTGGATTCAAAGATATTCCAAATTGCCTACACAACTAAAAAGTCTTCCTTAAATGCATTAGATGTTCTTTAGAATATTTTGAAAATACAGTAACATCATCTAAATAAACAAGGATGCATTTATTTAATAAGCTGCAAAAATCCATGTCCATTACACGTTGAAACGTTGCACCAGACATTTGAAAGACCAAAAGGCATCCTTTTGTAAGCATAAGTACCCCACTTAGTGGTAAAAGTTGTTTTATATCTATCTTCTTCTCAAACTAAAATCTGATTATATCCACTATAACCATCTAGAAGAGATAGTCTATCTAAACTTGAGACTGTTCTCAAAATCTGATCCATATTTGGGAGTGGGTAATGATCTTTTAATGAAGCCTTATTAAGATCTCTGAAATCTACACATAGTCTTGATTTCACCATTCTTCTTCCTAACAGAACAAGATTGGCTACCCAACTTGAATGCTTAACTAGAAAGATAATACCTGATTCAATCAACTTAGATAATTCTTTCCTCATCAGAGGTTCTATTTTGGGATTCACAGGCCTCTGTTTCTATCTAACAAGTTTAGAATTTGGTTGCAACTCAATTGTATGTTGTGCTAAACTGGGATCAAATCCTTTCAAGTCTTGGTATTTCTAAGAAAAACATCCTTAAACTCTTTGCAAAGATTAATAAATGACTACTTTTCAGCTAAGGAACATACCTTTCCAAGAAATAGCTTTTTCCCTTCATCAACCAAGATCTCTTCATAATTATCAGTGTGAGTTGACATTTTAGTCTTGACCTTTCTTAACTGATCATCAGTGCTAAGATGTCTTCCAATGTGACTAGAGACCTTGAGGTAATTTATTTGTCTTCAACTAATAATTTGGTCACCATATAAGTGTTGTAATTTATCTTGATTAACTACGTAAAAAACTCAACTTCTTAGTAAAACCTGCAGATTTGATCATCACTTTCAAAAACTTGCCAATTTGAATCATTATCAAGTATTGAGGGCTAAAATTAACTTTATATGAGGCTGTATTTTGTTATTTTCAATCTGTTCCAGCACTTCAAAACTAGCCCCAACTACTGCAAGTCTATCTGCATGCTTGTTTTTCAGCTCTAGGAATAGACTGAATGTTAATAACATCGAAATCTTCCATTAAGTCTGAAACTCTATGTCTGTAAGACTTCATTAATGGATTCTTACAAACATTGAAATTTTTTACTTGATTAATTACCAACTCAAAGTCACCAAAATCTGTAAAGCATGCTGATACCTCTTTTTACGGCCCAAAGTAAGCCATGAATTAAAGCTTCGTATTCAGCTACATTACAAGTACATGAAAATTGAGACTCAAAGCGAAAATAAATACCTTTCATTCATTGGGGAAGTGAGCATCAAACCTACTCCTATCCTTTTTTGTTCTTGCTCCATCAAAATGAAGCTTCCAAATCCCTTCTTGAATCTTCTTGTTTTATGGACAACAAGGGAAGTGGTGTATTTTCTTCATGCATCAATATTCACACACACAAATATGTGTTCTTCAACTTCCTTAAAAAGGATCATGAGCATGTTCTTCAACTTTTTTTCATCCATAAACATGTTAAAAACCATCTAATGAGTTGAAACATGAGCTACCTCATCAAAATTAGAGGATCTAAATGGCTAAGTTGAATAATTAGAAATTTCATTTGAAGATTGAGGCTCAATAAATCTAACCAATTTGGACAATGCAATTAAATTGATAGTAACTTTGGTACCCATAACAATGAAGTAGTGAAAAATAAGGACCAATCTAAAGAGATAACCTCCTATTTTTTCCTGTGAAGTCTCTAGATAAGCATAAGGAAAAAGTATGGAGGTAAATCCACAACAATATACTTGAAATCAAATTGTGAAAGTGGAAACATTGGCAAGTTTAATTTTCTAAATTTTTGATTATTCTTGGGAAAAGTTGAGATCAAACCTTGTAAAAGATGGTTCTTCTCAGGCTCATCTGCAATCTAATTTTTCTGCAATCTTTTGGCATAATCTATATTTGCATTTCCACTTTCCACCAAGAAGAGAGAATGCATAAAATGAAAGCCTAAAAAATGGTGATGACTAAAAAAATGGAGGGTTCGGCCAGATTAGAGAATTTCAAATCCGGACCATCCACTTAAATAAATCTTTAATGGTTTTTTCAAGCGGATGCCAAAGGTAAAAGGCCGTGAAACTTCCAATTTTCTTAATTTGAAATCTACAAAATGTAGTCATTTGAAAGTAAATATTTCAAACATACTTTAATGTTCCAAAAGATCCTGAAACATTACTTTTTCAATAATAACAAATAATCAAAGAAGAAAGTTCATGAATCAACATTTGACTTGGAAGATTTAACATCCATTTTGAGATTTTAATGCTTCCGATTTTCAAAAAATCATCAATTTAAAAGGAAGAGGCTTGATTTAAGGCTCATGAATCCCAAAATTAATGCTCATTCTTCCGAAAAACATTTAGGTAGAGATTTGACCCAAAATAGCTATCCTCGCACTTTTATAATGAGGCCATAACACTTTTTTTTTTTTCATATAAACGAAATCAAACAAATTGAGAATTTGGAATCATGGCTAAGGATCCTAATGCAAATAAATCAAGAAATTAGATTTGATGAAATTTTGATCATATTTTAAAGAGGCATTAATGGCTGGGTTCATAATGATTGTATATTAAGAGGATTGGTCACTTGCAAGAGGCTTACTATCTTTGATCTATCATAGATTAAAACTATGGTGATTTTCAGTTGCTTTTTTAACAATATATAATCCTTTTACCTCAATTTAATAAATTTAATTACAAGTTAGGAACTGAAGGATGATTTTGGGATTTTCATTTTCCCCAAGATCTCTCTTGATTCTCATCTTTTTTATAAATTGGAGTGTTGGGCTCATTGTGAAAATGATAGTTTTTGTATTTCCAAAGCTCTACGATTGATTTCTTTGTGAAGATAATGTTCAAAAGTTTAATGGCAAATGGGCCTTGTAGTTTACTCCTTGGTCAAAAACTTGGTGATCCAAGCCCTTTTCTTGTAAATCATAATAGACACTTCATTAATCGATGAATGTGCATGTAATTATGAAGAATAAAATATAAGTCTTGTGGAGAGTATCTTCCCATATGTGCTTATAATTTTTCTTGCAACTAATTCTGAAAATTGCACCCTTGGAACCTTAAGACAAGAATATTGGTCTATTATTATGTTCTCACGGGATCATTATCATTGGTATTTTCTGTTTGAAATTTTTATGTGAATGTTTCTATTTTCTAGATTGTGGTGTGAACTAGTCATCACCCCTTCTAAGTGCACTTTGCCTCATGTCTTTCACACTTTGGAATGACTCTCTCACACCCTCCTTTTCCATTATCACCGCTTATAGTGTAGGACATTTTCATTTTATGCATTCTCTCTCCACAACATTGAAATTTAGGATTAGAACCAAAATGTTAGTTTCACCAAAAATTTATAGTAGATTGTACCGATAAAGTTTAGGAGAAGAAGCCATGATTTCACTTCTTGCAGCACGAGGTCTATCTCAAGTGAAAATTAGAGTCCCAAAAACTTGGAGATAGTGCCCATGTTATCCAATCAACTTTTGATTCAAATACATCCAATCAATTGTTCTTGATAACTCCATCAAAAAAAGCTTGGTGAAATCCCTTCTTTTGATCTTTTTTGTTTTGGGCATGGGAAAAAGTGGTGTATTTTCTTCATGCATATAATACACACCAAATAAGTGTTCTTTAACTTCCTTAAAAGGATCATAAGCATTTTTTCAACAATGTCTTGATTTTTCATCCATATACATGTTAAAAACACCATCTAATGCTCTTGGATGAGCTACCTCATCAAAGAATTAGCTCTAAGGGTACAATAATTAGCACATTTTGGGCCTGAGGCTCAATGTGAAATCAATGGCCAATGGCTCTGAATTGATAGTAACTTTGTGCCATAATGAGTAGTAAAAAAATAAGAAGGACCAATCTAAAGAGAGATAACCTCCTATTTTTTCTCATGTGAATTCTCTAGATAAGCATAAAGGCAAAGTATGGAGGTAAATCCACAACAAAACATCTTCTTATAGAATAGAAACATTTAGGAAAGCATGTAATGTCACTTCTAAATTTTTGATTATACCAACCGTATTAGTTGCATTTCCATCAAGATGTAAGACACTCCTTTGTAGGCTCATACTAATTTCCAACCCAATTTTTCTACAATTGCTTTTGGCATAACTATGCTACTTTACACCACTTGTCCACCATGCAATTATGAACTAGATGTTCTCCAATAATCAGTGATAAATAAAATGGTGGTGGTTTCTTGATATCATGAGCATTCATAAATTTTGAACCATCCACTTAACTTCTTTAATGTGGTCTTGTTCAAATGTTCCAAGGACCATGTCTACCTTATGAACTTCCTTTTCTATTGTATTTGAAGAAATCTACAGCTTAGCTAGTTCATGAGAAAGTAAATCTTGTTGTCCAGGAATACTTAGAGCATCCCACATTGAGATATTAACATTATGCTTTTTCATTACATCAACAATGTTAAAAGAAGCAACATTTTAGAGATGGATTCAACTATCTTAGAGTAGGCCTTAGCAAAAAATTGATTCTGCTTCATTACCTTAGATATCTGAGGTATAAATAGTCTTCTTGGATCAGGTTGTAGCTGTTTTTGATGGCCTTTATCAACTGGAACACTTGTTGTTTTTTTGAGGAACAACAGGGTTGTTGGTTGACTTTGGAGCTATAGATGTTGTCTTATCAGTGATAGTAGGTAGGATAGGCCTATTTTGTTGTTTTTGACTTTCAACAACTTTTCCTTGAGCCCTAGTAGTGACTGCAATGAAATCCTCCTCATTAAAACTGACTAAATTCTGTTCAGGTGCTTTTTGAACATGAGTTTCTTGTTCCCACCCTCCATTTGAGGCATGAACAATGTTTCAGATTGAGGTTGTGTAACAAGATTCAGATTCAGAAAAGCATTTGGGCAACTTTGCAGCTAATGAGGTTGATTACAAGGTTGACACCACTCTTCGTAGCCATATTAACTGGGACTAAAGTGTTAGATGAACTAGGAGCCTTTGGGTCAAACTTGCCTTTGTTGGTAAGGCTGCCTATAATTTTGATTATGTTGATAAGGCTACCTATTTTGTTGATTCTTGATGATTTTGCTGATAAGGAGCCTGATAGGGTCTACTAGGTAATGTAATTTTGTTCTCAATTGAAGTCAATTTATTTCCCATAGTTTGTAAATATTTAAATACATCATCTAATGGAGCTACAACAATAGGTTCTATGATTGTAATAGGCTAAGGAATAGGTGCTAAATCTACCAAAATGGCATTGAAGGCCTTGGTGCTAATTTTCCAACTTGAATAAGACTATTTTCAGCTCGGATAGCGATATCATAGGCTGTTGGGAGTGTCTCTCCCCCATTGACTGAATCATAGTTGAGATATCATTGTTTAATGCTCTAAGATAATAAAGGAAAGCATGATCAGCTTGAGGCTTGACACTTGCTGGAATTCTTTCCCAAGTTCTAGAAAAATGGATATTGAAACTAGACATAAACTCATTGGGAGCTCTTTTAATAGTAGACAACTATTCAATGAGAGATAAATGATCTGAATTATCCTAGAACTATTTCAAAATTTTTCACCTAAGTTATCCCAAGTTCTTATGCTTCCAATTTCTAGGTTTCTATACCATTGCAAGGCCTTCCCTTTAAAAGATGTAGCTAAAAGTCTTAAAGCTACGTCTTCATGAGTGATATTATGGACTGCACATAGGGCTGCAACATCTTTGATATGTTCATAGGTGTAACCTGATTTTCACCCGTGAATGATGGAAAACTTTTCATGGCAGCATTAGGAATGTCATGGTAAACTAGGATTACTAATGGACTACCATTAGTAAAGGTCACAAAATTCCTTGGTGGTTGAATAGCCATTTGAAAAACTGGGATGTTAATAGAGAAATTGATACGTGGTGAAGGAATATTAGGAGGAGGGTTATCAAAACTAGGTCTATTATAAGGTAAAGTATTACCAACTCTTCTCCTTCTAGCAAAATTCAAAGGTAAAGAAACAAACTCAGGAGGAATTCCTCTTACCGATGATCTTGTAGTCACTTTAGGCATGGAACATGTTGCAATACTAGTCTGAAATCAGCTCTGTGGAGTCACCAAAAGATCTTCAAATATTTAAAATAAATTGCTTGCAACTTGCTCCCAAAAGTGACTTTGTAATTGTTGTAAATCTATTGTAGATCTGCTATAGAATTTGTAACTTGCATGCAGATTTGATTCGTTGTCCCACCGGCATGCCAAAAATATTATCTCTCGAAAGTGCACCCTATAGAGAGATGGCTGTAGGTTTTCTAAGCTTGCAAAATTGATCTCTCTCTTTTCGTAGATACAATGGAAACACCTCAGGTCTTGTGGGTATACCTATTTTGAGGTGAGTCTCTAGTATCAAGGTCGGTTCCTTGTTGATGTATCCTAAACTATTTATGGAGTTTAAGAGTAAAAGATGACTATAAAATAATTAAAACTAAGGTGATACACCAAATTTGTATGAGGGCTTTGACTGAGTATATGCACAATTGATATGTGAAGGATTTTTGATGCATGACGAGCCAACAGTTTTCTACAAAATTTAAGGGCAAACACTTGGTTGTACTTGAGGGAGAATCACAACAACATTAATAAGTTAACATGCACATTAAAATTAAGTAGAAAATACTAAATTTGCAGTAGGGTAAGATGATTGATCAGGGAATTTGCATTCACAAGACTAATAGAAACATACACAAGACTACAAATAATTGGAAAGGTAGAAAATACTTCACACTCGGAAAAGTAAAAACTAGCAAAAATTGCTTTAAGATACTCATATATCCAAAAATCCTCCAGAAGTTCTCCCTTTGTGCTTTGCAAAGGCACACAATATATAGCAAAAATAAAATTCACCCTCTTCCTAAAAATAGCCTAAGGCTTGTACTCGCCCATGCATCTATTTTTATCCTTTATTTAATAATAGATAAAGGAATAAAAATAGAACATGTAATTACAAATAGGCATTATTAGCCTTAATTACAATACAATCAAACTGAAGTTGACTATTCTATTTTTAAGAAAGAGAAGGATGAATAATTTGCTAAAAATAAGATTTCTTGCTAGGCAAGTCTCTCTCCATGAACATGCAACTCTGTCTTCTTCTCTATTATGTCTCTGTTGTGAAGGCATGCAAAAATACTCCTATATATGTGATAACTACATGTGGGGACCACCCTTTGATATTTCGAAAATTTCTTCATTTGAGTTTGATGGTTTGAAAGACTCACCTTTTCGGTGATCATTGTGGGAATGATTTGGTCGGCACTTGTATTATTTGGAGCATATACTATAGTTTAGACTTAAGTCAATATTGCAATGATTATTTGATGGAAACGTTGGTTGGCACTTTCATGATGAGTCAACCTCTTATTGTTGTCGATGGCATTTTAACTCAAGTAAACTAGGTTTCTATCCACTCACCACGTATATGCATTTTTAAACTCTGGTCGGGTTTGATTTTATCGACACCGTCGATCTTTGTCCTTGATGGACCTGCACCATTGATCTTTGACTCCTTTGGAATTTTAGACCTTTTTGAAGTTTTTAGGCCTATTTGTATTAAGTCTCAAAACTTTGAGAAGGCCCGCCTCCACCGATACTATGTGGAATTGATCTTTGACTTTCTCATCGTGAGGCTTGGGCTTTAATGGAAATTTTTAGAAAACTTTAACTTTTACATTTTTAAAAGTTTGAAAATGTAAGTGAACGCTTTGATTTTTGATCTCCACTTCCACTTTGTGGTGATGACACGTGTCTTTCTTGGCCTATGGACGAAAGTTTTACAATTTGAAATTTTGGTAAATTGACTAAGTTTGACCACCATTCCAACTTTGACAACTTTTGTCTCAATTTTGACAACTTGTTTTTGATTTTCGATCTCTTTATAGGAATTATTGATTTTCAACCATTGATCTCCAAGGGATAATTTTAGGGTTTTTGCCATGTCATAAATGCATTTTAACCATGGTTTTCATTGATTGCGGAGCTTGATCTTTGGCCTTTGATCTATGTACTTTTCATTTTCAATTGTTGATCTTTTAACGTAGTTGAATTCTAACCAAACCAATGCTTGGGTTCAGGCGGTAAAGAGAAGCTCATCCCTAATGATCACTTCATTTGGATTTTCACTCTGCGGTGAAGCCCTGGAAAATTTTTCTTTTATGAATGCCATTATTCTAAGCATTCAAGCTTAGCTTTAAGCATTTCCCTAGTCTACGGGGTCTTTGTGACTTTGTATCTGGTATATTCGTATCCATTCTTCTTCTTTTTGAGCTCACTGATGGTTCATCTTTGCAAATCCCTATGCATGTATCTTGTTGTTTTCTACTATGTAAGAGTTCTCTCAACAAGGTAGTTGTGGGTGTTTTCTGCCATTGTCATGGGTTCGAGCTCATGTGATTTTAATTGTATATTGCTCATCCCGAGCTTTGAAAGATTTTCTTTAAAAGAGATCTCTGCATGTTGTCTTGGCCACAAATTTTCTTCTTTGTGAGCTCATTTTAACTGTTTTGCATCACTATTTGATGAGGTCGGTAAGTTTTTGATCTCTGAGTGTTGTAATCACTTCGTCATTGCCATTTAGTCCTTCAAGATACTGATTTTTTATCCTTCTTTGCATATTTTGTGATCTTTGGGGAAACATCAGTCTTTGATTTGAAACTCGTTCTGTGATCATTTGAGGGTTTTCTCAACTTTGATTTAACCGGTAAGTACATGTTTCCCACTCTGATTTTAGTACCCATTAATGGGATTTTGGATTAGAACCAGATCTGTACCTTCATATTTTTCAATTTGTGGCTTTGAAACATTACAACCTAGATTAAAACTGTGTTTCTCCTCTAATAAGGGTACTGGAAATAATTTTTACCCCATTCTTTTTCTCTATTATTTTTCCTTGGTAGTCGAGTGACTCTAGTCATATTTTCTTTATCTCTTTCTTCACCTTCACTTCATGCCTCAGCTTGAGGTTAGCTAAAATATGCCAAAAAGTTTTCAAATAATTGCATACTTATAGCTTTTAGATGTTCGATATTAATTGATGCATCCCTCATTTCTATGAGGTTTTGAGAGCCATCACTAGCACTTTCTCCTTTTGTGGTCTAGCGACAAACTGTGAACCTAAAGGGAATTCTACTTTGCAATCTTTGTATCATGCTTGAACATGTATTTGATCCATTCATTGAACTTACCCTTTGAGATTGAACTGAGATGAGATGGGTGCATAATTACCCCTCCATTGTTGATGTGAACAATAAAATATATTTGAACTAGCGATGATTGAATGCATTCTTTATTTGCATAGTGTTGACCACAACCTATATTATAACCCTTTGAAAGGTGACTTTCTCTTGGGAACCCACTATATTGAAATATCTTGATAGGGTATGTGATTCATATGCTAGTAGTAAGGAAAACTCCTTGTATGGTTTCCATTCTCATTAGTTGAATATTTAATACATTATCTCTTTCATGCTTTCTAAGAACTAAATTTTGCTATGCATTTTACTGTACTTGTAAAAACTGTGAATCATGCATTATCTTTAGCTATGAAGCTATACAATAGCATTATGTGCACTTTATCTGCTTCTGGTTCCTTTTTAACCATGAATCTCATATGTACTTTTCTAATTCGGAAATTACAAGCGATTCATATGTTTTGCTGCTATTTTTAGGTATGAGCCTTGATTTTTATCTTGATCATAAGATTTTACTTGTTTTTTGTTTCTTACTTGACATAAATTTTTTATTCCTTTATAGTAACATTTATGGCAACATGATGGAAATTTGAAATGTTGATTTTTCATGGCGAAGCCCTATCAATTTTTTTCCAAAATTCTTTTTTTCATTTTGTTTCAACTGTACCTTTTCTTTCAATCAAACTCAGCTTTCAAATCTGATTCTTGTTCTTCAGTTACGTATCTGAAAACATGTGCTTCTATTACTAGTCTCTTTTCTTTACTCAAGCCCTTTCCATTTCATAAATATTACTAAAATTTGAGTTATATTCTTCCTTTTATGCATGCACTTATGACTTGTCTATTTTTCATTGGTTGCAACCTGTACCTGCACACTTAGGAAAATAGTTAGAAAATACTTAGGCTTTTTGGCCTCTCTTATGTCCATGTTTTCTTCTTTTCTTTTCTCTTTCTTCACTCTTTCTGAGTAAATAAAGCATGTATGCAGTTTGATATTCAAGTAAATTACATCTCATATTATTAGAGATTCATATGCATGAATTAGGATAGTCTAGGAATATGATTTGATCCCTGAGCTCATAGCTGATAGTTATTCTTTTCTTCTTTTCAGGTACAATGGCTTCTACAATGGAGATGAAGAAGGAACAAAAGATGGAGATGGAGATGCTTCAATCGAAGAAAGGAACCCCAAGGCAATGATGGGTTCACTCATACTCCTTTACTTTCTCTTTCATGCATGTGTACCTTTTATTTCAGTAGTTGTACTTTACTTTCCAGTTACATCCCATGGCTTGTGTGGGAAACATTTGAAAATTCCTTATGAATAAAACATTGAATTTTGTAAATGAGTTGTATATTTCTTCCTACATTTCAACTTTCTATATGGATTGTATGATGAACTAAACAACTCAGTCATTTAATTGAATGTCTTAATCATGAAGGAAAGAACATCAATGAGAACTGTAACATTCAATAATGAACTCTGATTTCTATAATCTACACTTATGTTTGCTGTCCCAAAACTCAACACTTCACCTACTCTGTAATTTGGTGTCTTCATCAAGACAACACAACTTGTCCTTTGGGGCCCTTGTGTTCTTTTGCTGAAGGTATCATGAAATTGCAGAATATGTGATCTGTTATGTTTTGTAACAGCACACATAGCTACAAATTTCACTTAATCATTAATTAATTCAACAGTAACTAATAACATCAAAACATCCTTAGCTTAGGTGTACTTCACCATGAATTTCATCGTAATGACGAAGTTTTGAGTTGCCCATTTTTGCACAAGTGCAAAAATTGTCAACAAGAACTCTTCCATCAACAATACAAGAACAAGTATACATAGTCTAACCTTTACAATACATGTCCTTCAAATAACAAAATGAATGTGTAATATTTCTTAATACATGTTTCCAACATCCTCCAAGGAGAGTTTACAACAATATTCCCAAGAGCATGTTTAGAATAAGAACAACCTATTTTTGGTGGGAATAAATCAACTTCAATACAATGAAATAATTCTTTTTACAACTTTTTTAATATACAAAACAACTTGAAATTCAAAATCAAATGCAACAATGAAGGAAAATTTCCTTTCCTACATTACAACTTTCAAACAAAGATAATAAACTTTCTTTCCCATTTCACAAAACTAACTTTACAACACAAATCTTTCTTCTTCTTTTTCAATATATAATACAACTTTCATAACCAACAATGGAATGCAATTTTCCTTCACAAGTTCAATACAATGTCCTCCACTTAAAGTGGGAAAACATACAAGAATATAAACTAAAAGTAAAATGCAATATTACAAGTTCCTCCACTCTAAGTGGGAATAACACAAAGAAAGTCTTGTTACAAGAAGGATCTTCTTAGGGACTCCACCAAAAGCTCCAAGCTTCACAACACCAACAAGATAGCTCCTCCAAGGTTTGTTTGATTCACAAAAAATGGGGGAGAGGAAACACTCTCCACCCAACCAAGATATCCAATGAAGAGGAGAATCCATCCTCTCCATTGGCCCCGTGCCCCAACCACATTACAATGGGAGATAATTCCAACACATGGCAACAACAATCTTCCAAAACACAAACAAATATTTCACAACCATTTCAACCACATTCAACTCAACAACAACACAAGAAAGAAGAACAACAAAACAATAAAAAACAAGGCTTAAAATGAAAGCCAAAGGAGAAAGACCTATGGGGAGGCCACTTATACCTCCTAATGGGAATGGGTTCCCACCTTAAAGCCTCCAATGCATATCTCAAATCCCCTACATACTCTTATGTCTCCCTCAAGTACCCCTTATACCTACCGCATACTCTTATGTCTCCCTCAATCTCTTATGCCTCCCTTATAAAATAAACAAGAAATAAATGCAAGCATTCCTTGTACAAGATGGGGCAACCACCCTAAACGCCCTCCAAACAAAAAGGTAAAATCTTATGCATCCCTACATGAAATCTCCCCATAGTCTCCTCCTACTCCAAACTTAGGCAATCTACCCACACCCAACAAACATTCCACAGAAACCAATACTCAACACAATCATATATACACAAAATAAATCATAACATAAGTAAGGTAAAACTCCTACCTTTCGATAGTAGAGCTTGTTCCAAGAGTAAAAATCAAAGCTCCTCAAAGCCAAGAAAGCATCCACAAGCTCCAAAATCCACAAGCACTATCCTCTAACTCTTCCAAAAATGCAAGAGCAAAAATAATGAAGTAACCCCCAAACAAGCAAAAGAATTTCAATAAATAGAAAAGGGAGAGAGGAGGGTGATGTGGCTCCAAGTGGGATGCCACCTCATTTCCTCTCCACTCCACATCACCTTAGTCAACCTCATATTCCAAAGCACAATTAATAAGTGGTTGAAGGAATGACATATTACTTACACACACCATCTAAGCCCACACCCCCTTAAGGACAAAATTAATTACTTGAAAGAAAGTGCAATAAACATTTCACCTTTTTACCTTCCCAAAACACCTAATGGGGTCTAATTTTGACCCCCCAACCCATAGGTAGGGTTAGCATAGCAATTTAAGAGGTGTGGTATGATTAGCATAGCATAGTATGATTAGCATAGCTTGACTTGTCCCACAAGCTTCCAAATTTGGCCTCTAAGGCCAAATTCGAATTTCCATGAAGGGGTAGAGTGTACAACACTCAAGATCCCCAAGCACTCAACTTACAACCCAAAATCCAAGAGAAATCTACTCTAATAAATGCATTCCTTTGGTCACATCTTTAATTAGTTTAGGACAATATTTATTAACTTTAATAAGACACTACAACCCATTAATAATAAAGGGTAAAATACATACATCAAAATCTAATTAATTAAAACAAGTAAATTACATCACTAAAAGAAACACATACTAACATTAACAAAGGGAAACTAAAATAAAAGACAACACATGACCCCTTGGTCACAATTTCCCCCTAACCAAATTCAAACACACACACACAATTACATGTTGCCATGGTGACCCTTGTTGAATTCATCTAGAATTCCAATGTGGTTGGTCTCCAATCCCCTATGTTTGTTGTGAATAATTTTACCTGCAAAACACATAAATACCTCCTTTGGCCTCGTGGCCGCATTAAAACATCTATGATAAAATATGCAATATAAATCTACAATCATCTATATACGAATCAAATATCATCTAGGCAATTACGATATCATTTACAATTTCTAGCAACATTTCTATCCAATGTTTCATTCATGTCAAAATGATCACAACATTACTTCAATTATCAAAGGTCTACTCAATATGATGAAATATATCACATGTCGAAATATATATATAAATAACCATGTCAACAGTATATCAACATCAATATAAAATGTCTCTAATAATCCACATGCATCATATATGAGTCAAAATCAATAATAGTCTAGTATCTCTAACATCTAGTATCCTGCTAAATCAAAAAGCTGCGATATATCCATAAGTGTAGTCGATAGTATCGAAATCAATAATAAAAAAGTGTCGAAGGGAAGTGGGCACTACAAAATTCCATATTTTTTTCTAAGTTTTTAATGGAGTTTGATATGGTTTTGGTGCATCGTTAAGCATGCGTTACATTATATGTCATTTCTATGAGCAATTGTAGGCAAAAGATTAAAGCTTCTTGTAGAATTTCTAGGGGAAAAAACTAGGGCTAAACTCTAATAAAGCTTACAATTGCTTGGCGATGCTCGCGAGTGTTATTCATTTATGAATCATTTATTTTAGGTCTAAGAGAATTTTGTTCTTTCTATTGAAGAGAAGAGAATGAAATAAAAAAAGATAGACAAAACAACCGCTTTTTCATTGATGACTAGAATGGTCGATCCCGCAATGTCCTTTGATGAAGCGATCTTGTACATGTGATGCCCGGGTAGATAGAAAGAATCATAGTGCACATCTTAGATTATTGACATGTTCGTTTATAAGGTCTTTCATAGGAATGGTGGCAATTACAATATGTTGTCAGAGTCGTCGGATTTTTACCTGTAAACACACCTTTCAACGTAAATATATGAAATTATTCCACTTGATACTTATATTTTTCAGTATATAGAGTTATGTAATTTCCCTTCACTAGAATATTTTGTCAATGTCGAATTATGTTTTAAAACTCGGATATATTGTTATTGCATCAAACTAGATACCTTATTTAATTCCTATGACAACCACCTACCATGGCATTAGTTATAGGACACCTGCATGCTATCTAAAATCATGTCACTTGTGAAGGCCTAGATGCCACTTGACTGAATAAGATGAACAACCTATGACTAGTAATGTGGGGATAAGTGGTGTGCAGGAAAATAGTAAATATCTTAAAGTATTCCTCTGGATACTTATATTGTTTTTATAGAGAGTTATGTAATTTCCTTTGCATGGGATTTTTTTCAAATAACATATTTTAAAACTCGGATATATTGTTATTACATAAAATGGGATAGCTTATTTAACGCCTATGGACAACCACCCATCATAGCATTAGCTACGGGACGCCCGCATACTATCTAAAATCATGCGGCTTGTGAAGGCCTGGATGTCACTTGACTGAATAAGATGAACAACATGTGACTAGTAATGTAGGGATATGTGGCGTGTAAGGAAAAATAGTTTGGGGATGCACATTGGAGCTTGGGAGTATGCGTAAAAGGTGATATGCTTGGATATATCAATACATTCATGTGGACAACCTTCACTTATAATTCTTCCGAGGAAAATGTTAGCTATCTATGTTGCGCTTGGAATTACATCTCCCTAGTCACAGAAAACAAAAAAGTATGCAACATGCAGATTAGTAGTAGGGGATAAGTGGTGTGCAAGGAAGAAGTCTATGGGGATGCACACTAGAGCTTGAGAGTATGCAAAAAGGTGAGCCGATCAGATATATCAATGCAGGCATGTGGACGACCTTCACAAAATCATGCATTAACACATGCACGATATAAGTCATATCAACCGCCCATGTTATGATTAATGGAAGCACCAAGCACCCTTCACCCTGGTGTTAAGAGAACCAATGAACGATGGAGATTTGACCATAATCAATGCACGTACGAAGGTTTATCATGCGAGCCATCAAGTTCACTTGTAGTTGTCAGAATTGGCAAGCCTATCGACATAATTATAAAAATACTGAGGAATTTGAATTGACTTACCATTCTAGTGGAAAATTAACCTTCAAAGGAGAACATTATAGTATCAGATATGTTTTATATTTGAGTATATAACGGGTAGGAAAATGTATGTTTGACTACCTACAAATCTTAATATAAAACAATTGAATATAATATACGTAACAATATTTTTAAAAATGCATTTTGAGAAAATTGTTTTCAAAGTACAAATCAGAAAAGATTTTGTTTTCATGACTGGACAAGAAAAATCAAAATTGTGTATTCACAAAGATTATATTTGAAAGTTTATAAATGTTGAATGAAAAAGACGCAACTCCATATATTCGATTATCTGACATGGCTTAAGGGTTTGAACCAATTACGACTTCTTACTAATCCTTCATTAGTATTGATGAATGTGACTTCGGATGGATAGATTTAAGTTGAAGACAAAATCTTTGTATTGACCTATAGTTTTCATTGAATGTTACATTTAATTCCACACAGTCAACTGTATATCAAATCACAGTCTCTTCATCAAATCCTTGGCTCACTCCGTAAAAATAATTGAAATCAATAAAAGCCCATGTGCTCAAATAATTACAGGCACACATAAAACTTACCCATTTCACCAAAGATCTGTACTTAAGGACCTCATATGGGAAAAAGGTCTGAATCGTAGGAAAATCCCCTGTGGAAAACTGCGGAGATGCTCGTCGTTTTAGCCAGAGGTTTACGATGGAATGATTGAATCTCTGGCTCACCTGATGCTGTTCAAACCTTTTCGCCACCACTGGTGAGAATGTTCATCCATGGCCGAAGCCTCCTATAACTACGACTTCATAAGCAGGCCGGAGCGCTCTCCCGTGGAACCGTCGGAGCCAAAACAATAGCAGCAGCAGAGTAGGTTGGTGCCTCTAGACCTGCCGAAGCGCGTTCTGGTGGTGTCATCCATCTCTCGGGGATTCGATCTCTCGACCAGCAGATGTATTTAAAACAAGAGAAGAGGTGTTGAGACTAGAGATGTCTCGTGATAATAGGTTGATTATAACGTGTATAACGAGGGGAACCCTCTTTTGCCAGATATCATTGCTCGCTGCCGTGGTAACTATGGCTGATTTTTAGGTTTCAGGAGGATAAGGACACAAAATCGCACGGCTCTGTGGCTCCGGGGGAATCGTATTTCTTTTGTACCCACGGGTCGACAACCGGTACTCGGTAGACGATGACATGGAGGTGGGGAATTGATTGAGGAGAATGACGACACAACATTTGCAGCTCGCAGCAAAACCGCTTAGCATAACTGCTTCCACGAAAGGGATGGCGAAGATGCATCCATGCGACGATGATGTACGTCATATTCCTAGCTCTTACGCATATCAGCAGGATGAGGTGCTGATCTAATTTGGAAATGCCTTTTGGCGTAAATATTATGGTAAGTAGAATATACTACGTACTAATAGAGAGAAATCAGGGGTTAAATTTACAGCCACCTATGCGTGTCAAACAATTTTTACCCTTCAAAAATGTAAAATAATGTTATTTTATACTGTTAATAAGAATTATAAAAGGTTATTCTATATATATTTAACTATATCTAAAATATATTTGTATAGTTTACTAATAAATTTGTATAAAAAATGACGGTCATACTTTAAATTTGAAAGTTGCATGTGACGGGTTTTTCAAATATTTGCAAGTATTTTACAGCTAAAATCATGAAAAACGTCTAAATGGTTATCCAATTTAACCCCTGGAGAGAATACTAAGACTCGATTAAAGGTGTGTTGCGGCTCTTTGTAGTTGTGATAAGGGTCACGTACAATTTGTTTTCAAATAAATAATATGGGGGAAACTTCTTTGGCGGTATTAATAAAAAAATCCCTAAGAGGAGGGATTTACTAAGGGCGTTTACTAACATGAGGTCCAAGGTTTAAATGTTATTGATAGGTCCAAACATGAGGAGTAACTCGACCGTGAGTCCCCGCACAACGAAATAGTCCAATCAACGTCTCTAATTATACACCAACCGTACGAAGGTGGTATGAAACCTAGGCTCGGGCCGTCTGAAAGGCAATATGAAACTTGTGCACCTGGTGGTCCCTTCCTCACGCTAGACTAAAGTTTACCGAGGCTGAGAGACTGAGCTCAAAATGTAAAAATGTAATGATTCCTCATAATTAACAAAAAGGAAAACTCCCACATGTATTTTGTACTTTCGAGTTTCAATTTGATGACAAAGCAATGAATGAGCTAAGATTTCTTAGAAAATCATTAAGTAGTTTCGCTTGTCAATTTTTACTATAGAAATTGGATAGGAAAATTATTTTTGAACTTTTTACTATTTTAAATGCATATCATTTTGAGTTGGTTCGACAAGATATTAGCAAATCATTTGATCTTGACCATTCACGCCCGGCCATATCAACGACATCCAAATACTCATAGTCATCCAAGATAAACAGAGATTGTTTATCTAATTCAGCCATCCTATAAAAATTCACGGTCAACAAGATTTATCACATAATCCTTACTAAAAGTAAGGGTTTTTCTCTCCAACATCGAGATCTCGATGACAAGATTTTGTGTTTTGAGTTTCTGTCTCTGCAAGGCAACCGACGACAAAATTGATTACAAGATGGGGGTTCGATTCTAGTAGCTATAAAACAAAAAATGATTCATTTTGTTTTTAAATTATTTTTAATATTTGGTTTTATTTTTTTAGCTCCAATTGTTGTGTTTTCCTACGGTGGAAAATGGAAAGGTTAGTGTCATATCGGATGGGTTATCTCTATCCTAATTAATATTTGTTTAACTTGGAGATTCTTTAATTTTTAGATTTATATTTTCTACACTATATTCATTGTTTTTTCTTTATTGTTTCCTCGTATCAATAAATCGAGATTTTATCATTTAATTGTAGCAATATAATACTGCACTTTGAATTGTTTATCTTTTTCAAGGAAACAACCTAAGATGACGCCTAATTTCTTCCCTATTTTCATATTTGACAAAATAATTCTTTCCTCCTCTATTTTAGACTACAAATTTTAAGTGTTGTTACATTTTATGGATTTAAAATGTTTTATATTAGAAATCATTGTAATTATTTGTGGATGAATAAAATAATTAAAGTGATTTGTTGGTGTAATGCAAGAAAAAAAAAAGTTGTTCTCCTAATATAATATTCGTAAACAAAACCTCGAATAGAGAAATGGATGGAAAGAAGGAGAGAATTCAATACCTGTACTTACCTACAAGTTGTAAAGATCCTCCTTTGAAGTATTGGATTTCTCTTGGATTGGAGTTGAGTTGTTTCAGATTTTGGTGGAGAAATAAGGGTAGCACCTCCCTTGAAATCCTTTGATTGATTGATGATTGATGATGGATTGATTATGGATGAATTATGGATTGATTGAAGATTTTGGATTGATTGATGAAATCAAATGCCATATATTTGTTATGGATTATACAACTTCTTTCCAACTAGTTCTCATGGAGGAGAAGAGCTAAATTTATACTTGAGGGGTGGAGGATTCAATGGATAATATGAAGCCAAGCTGGTTTTAGATCAAGGGTGGAGAATGCATGTGAGGATTAGAGGATTCTATAGCAGAAGACTCTAGAATTTGAATTCAAAATTTGTGGAGGGAAGAAGCTTGTATTGCATTGAAAATTCAATAGAAGGAGAAGGTTAGAGAGGCTTCTAGCAATAAAAGCCTCTAGATTTAGAGGTGGAGCATGTGATTAAGATTAGAGTTATATTAGGTTAATTAAATATGATTAGAGGTGTGATTACATGGAAAAGATAGGTCTAGGTAGGTGTAGAGTAGGTGGGTAGCTTGGTGTAGGAATATTATATACTTGAAAATGTTATTAGGGGTTATTAGTGGGATAATATGATATTATTAATGAGTTAAATGATTATGCATGAGATGGGATATAATAACAAATTAATAGGATTAATGATAAGATGATGAGATAAATGATAAATGATGACAAAATGATAAATGGTAAATATGAAAAAAAAATGGATTAAATAATAATAATTAATCTTGCGATTAATTAGTATATGGATGAGGTTGGGACATTTACAGTGACAAATTAATTGTAATTGATCATGTTAAAATTTTAGATGTCTACTTTTTTCCCTGTTTGAAGAGTTATGCGAATCAATGATTGTTCAAAGAAAAAGAAGAAAATATTTTTGATGGTGATATGATGCCCCCTCGAGGGTTTAGGTGGGGAGGAATGAGTTAGGTAACCACTCGAAAAGAGGATATGCTCAAGTTAATAGATGAGGGGGGATGAGAGGATGAGAATATTTTAGGATTCAGAGGATTAGGATTAGAGGATTAGAAGATTTGAGGATTCAGAGGATTAGGATGAGAGGATTAGAATATTTGAGGATTCAAAGGATTAGGATTAGAGGATTAGAAGATTGGAGAGAGGGAGATTAGAGGATTAGGAGATATTAGTTTTTAAGGATAGGATGCCCCACCAATGATGTATGAAAGAGTTAAAGATTTAGGATTGGTGGATTAGAGGATGCCCCATTCAATGATGTATGACAAGGGTGAAGATTTAAGATTGTTGGATTAGAGGATGCCCCAGTCAAGGGGTTAGGATTTGGGGATTTTGGATTATAAGATTCCCTAGTCAAGGGGTTAGGATTGAAGATTTGGGATTTAGATTTGAGGATGCTTTGGAGTTGAAGATGTTAGATTTGAGGATGTTGGATATTAGGATTGATTGGATAGGAAGATAGGGTATTGGTTTATAGGATGTTGGATTTAGAGGATTAAAAGATTGAGGATGTTTGGATGAGAGAATAAGGATTGGTTTTGGGTCAATTTGGATGATAGGTCATTGATGAGGAGAGGATTGGGATGATGATTGATGAAGAAATGAGTTTTATTAATAAGAGGATGTTGGAAGATGCCCCAACTAGGGGTGATGCTTTTGTATGTTGGAAGCAAGATGATACGATGTGGATGTTGTTATTGATTGATTTATTAATGAATTGATTAGATAGGAGGATAAAGAGGTTAGATAATTAGTTAGATGATGATGAGGATTAGGTGTGGATGATGATAGGGATAGATGATGATGATAGAATGGGGGTGTTACCATACTCTTATAATCATTAGTAGTGTTATGAATGTTGCATAGGGAAAGGTGCATCAAGGTATAAGGACCATGATGATTTGATTTCTAAATACTCATGTCCTCATATCATTGGACCATGCTAAAGAAAAAGAAACAAAAGGGGATTCATATCATCAGCCGAATGTAAATGCATACAAGTAATAAAACACACACAAACAAAAAAACACATTGTATTTATTATCCATTTTACCCCATGGGAAAAATGGACAGTAGGGGTAAGGATGAGACCTTCAAATTGGAAAGGAATTTCACCAGAAAATATTGATTTATAGGAGAAAACTATGCTTTAGGATGCATTCACAATGTTTGGTAAGGATTGGAATCATAAGAGAATTTTTCCCTCTCCGGTGTTTTGAATAACCTAATGTGTGGGTATGGTGAAAAAGGGGCCCCGGTGGGCCCACTTCAGTCAAAAATAGGATAAGAATGCGAAGACATGTCAATGGCCCTAAAAACTCACTTAGCTCCCCATTCGAGAAAATTTAAACAAAATTCTAAGTCTACACAGAAAAGTTGCAAAATGGGATAAAGATGGCGGTTGAGCTGAAATGAGCTTCGCGAACAACTTGGTGAGACAAGTTGATAAGCCAAGGTGTTTAACGTGGTGGGTTGATTCAAAGAAGAATCTCACAAAGGGGCAGGCGGTTGGTAGAGCTTCGCCATGGCGAGGAGCTCAAGTTTAAGATTTGTGACCAAGTCACAAAAGGTTAGCATAGATGGAACAAGATTTGGAGGGATGCGAAGATGGATCAAGTTTACAGGTCATTGAGACAGGGCCGATTATCTTGAAAAAAATTCGACTTAGGTGGCGGGATGATCAAGCCATGTCAACTCATAGGCTAATAAAACTACAGGATGGCTTCGAAATGGGCTAAGAAAATCAATGCGCGAGTCAAGAAATTGCAATGGGGATGCTACCGTAGTTCAACATGGGCAACGGTAGGCTAGACAAAATGTGAAACAACTCACCGATGAATGGGATGGAGCCAAGATGGAAGCTTAGGTGTTAAGCTAGGAGCAAGTTATCACCGATTTGAGAAAATGGTTGAGGCCAACTCAAATGCATGGTAAAGGTTAGGGGAGTCGAGCTCGTAAATCAAGGAAGGGACTCAATGGAATGATGTAGAAAAGTGGGCGTTATCAAGCTTTCTCGATGAGATTTTAAATATTGGGTGATGTGTGCACAATAAGGAACCCCGAAATCGAATCGAAACAATCTGGGCAACCTCCACTTCATAGGTCAATGTTGGGGTTTACAAAGTGTCGGGTTTTTAGAGACTTGGGGAATGAATGTGTGAAGTTGGTGAGCTGAGCGAAGTCTCGAAACTCTAAAATTTAGATTTTCAAACATTTCTATTGGCTTGGTGTGTGAAAAGTGTCGGTAAGTCCGATGAGGAGACCCCCTGAAATTTGGAAATTTTCATGATGTTGGGAAAGCACACCAAGGTAGGTGGATGGCTTGATACCAAGGTGGTTGGTAAGGTTGATGTATGGGGAAAAATAGAGGCACTCAGCTATTGGAAAGTGGCTCGTGAATCCAAATCCAAGGTAGGAACAAAATGGCTGGTTGTGGAGGTGCCACACGTGTTCAAACCGTCCAAGTGGTAACACAGAGGGTTAATTTTACATAAGGGTATCAAGCTCATTCAAACTCGTAGGAATTAAGGTGAGAGGTTATTACGAGGATTTTAGGGAGCTTGAATCAATGAAGAATGAGATGCTTTTAGGGAATCTATGGCCGAGAAAATATGTAACACATGGAGACAACAAGGTTATGTGAAATGGGAAGTCGGGATTTCAAAGGTGAAATATTTTTTCAGTGTCTTGGTGGAGAGCCACATAAAGTAGCGAGGAGATGTTGAGGTCTGCCATGGGAAAAATAAAGAAGAGATCGCCTACTTTTCCGAGCATCTCGTGAGCATCTTGGTGACCTACTCGCCAATGTAAAACCGTGAACTCAAAAATACCCCCTCTCTCAAATGGGCATATCTTGAGCTATGTAACTCATGTTTTCACAAAACACTAGTCGTTGGAAAGGTGGAGAAGAGATATACAGCCTAGAGGTATAAAGAAAGGAATTTAAGAGGTTGTAGACATCTAAAACTACATGAATAGTGAATAATGACATGGTTGGTAGGGGTCATTAATAAAGACATGGGAAACCATTTTTTCAAAGATGGGGATGAGTAATGAAAGGATGGGAAACTTTGAGGATGATGAAAAATAGGATGGTGCTCCTCAAGTCATAGAAATATGACTTTCTTCCCTCTCTCTTAAATTTTCTTCTATAAATTGTAAAGGAGATGCATAGTATAGGAGTTAGACATTTTTCTCCTATGCACCCTCTTCATTCCATTAGTTGGGATGTTGTGAATTTGTAGGGCTGCAAGCCTTCACTCCAAATATTTGAATGACACTCTTTCCTCTCCCTAATACGATGTACTATGTAAATTTAATGGAGTGATGAAATTGTGTTTGTAATTTCTCTATCCTCGCATGAATTTGTTGTCTCTTCTTGCTCTCTTCATTATCGTGTTGTGTGCATATTATGGTTTCCATTATAGAGTTTTGGTGTTTTGTGCCTATTTGGGAATGGTGAATGCATGTGTTGTAGTTTGTGGTGTATGACCACCCTCTCCATGGTCATTTTGTTTATTTTGCAATGTTGGGAAAGTGTCTCGATAACCTCTTCTCTTGGTGTTATCACCGTTCTAGTGTAGGATTTCCTTCATTTCATGCATTTTCTCTATCCCTATCTCCTTGGAAGTGTTAGTATTGGTTTATTTTATCTATTTTATTACGTTAGGGGTAGTGTAGCAATAGGATTAGGAAGAGGAATCCAACCTTCTCCGAAGGTCCATCTCAAGTCCGCAAGTCCCACAACTTGAGAGATTGTCCCATGTTAGCAAAAATTAGAGATCTATAACCAAAAATCCCAAGGTGCTTCTTTTTTTTTTCCATAATAGTTTTGGAGGGCCTAAAGTGGGACACACAAAATTCATAGTTTCATTTTAAAATGTATTCTATCACAAATATCTTAGCGACCTTGTTGCATTTGCAAGAAAATTAAGATTTCGTAGGTCGCTTGCACTTGATTTTGGATCTTAGAGCATTTGATGCGGGTCCAAGTTCCAAAATGGATTTTTCAAAGATTTAACCCGTATAAAATAGGTTCCAAGTTTCACACGATGATAGATTGGTTTTCGAGATTCCAAAATAGGACTTAAATCTCAATTTTGGAATTTTAGACTTATTTGGTTTTTGCATTTCAAAATTTCAAAGATTTTAGAATTGGGATATTTACATATTTCAATTTTTGAGTTTTTGCTTCATTTCAGACTTTAAAATTCGTAGAGATTTGAGAGATTTTGGTTTTCAAATTTCGGACTTTAGGGACTTTGGGTTTCGTGAGGTTTCACATTTTGAACTTCAGAGGATCTGTGTGGATCCATTTTCCAAAATTTTTATTTCGTAGATCGATTGCTGCTAAACAAAGTCTAATTTCTGTAGCTAGTTTTGGGCCCGTCCAAGGTGTGCATTTTGAGATTCATTTTTTTGTATCAAGTATTTTTCTCTTGATTAAATCTCATCCTTTGGAGGAACATGCAAATCATAACTTCCGACTCCATTTGGTCAAAACCTAGTCTCCGAGTTGCATACTTTCTGCTTCCACCCATTTCAATCCATTTTTCTCTCCACATCTTTCCATTTTATTTCTACCCATGAAGTCATGCAATGATGACTTGATTCTAACAATAGAATTCTACATTTGCACCAAAGATCCATACTAGTACAACCCACCTCCTAATTTGCAAGATTCATCTCGAGCCATTTTCACATTACTCCACAACTATTCTACAATGAAAATCAATAGTATACATATCCCCATGACCAAAATAAAGACCAATTTGGCTTCCATTTAGATTGTGTAGCTATTCAAGAGTAGGGATATGTAAGGTTCATAGGAAATTCCACATATGGAGATGATGCATTTTAGTTGAAGACTCAAAATATGGAGGTAATTATGGTACATTCCAAGGCTTCAACTCAAATGAACGAATTCAAGATTGGTTTTAGGAACCTTGTCTATGGGTTGGCCCTATGTCGAGAAATTTAGCCCTCGGTAGATGCTTTATTTCATGGTTGAAATGTTGCCCCCACCTCGTGGTAGGATGGATTGAGGAGATAGATTCTTTTGAGCTTGGTGCCAGGGAACCTTGTCAATGAGTAAGTCCCACACCATCATCTCACAATTTTCTCCCCATTCCCCAAGCAACACCATCTCAGGATAAGATTAACTTTCTAAGCTTCTCACCGCTACCCCTAGCGTGAAATCCACTTTTCCATCTCGTATTATTCCACCCCATCCGGATTTTTTACCATTTTCCCTATAAACCCAAGTCCCCTCCATAAGATAAGAATGTAAAAATCCATCCACCACGCCAAGCAATAGCAAGTAATAATTAAGATTTAACTCACTCCTCCTCTTAAATTCCCTAATTCATGTTGGGAGGAAACTCAAAATGAACGACAAAAAGAAGAGCCAATCATAGAAGAAATGATTAAGTTTTTAAGGAATTGGGCTTTAGGGTATGGAATGGATAGAATCCCCTTATTGGTAAAACCTTCGAGATGAGGCCAAGGTCGAGAACAGAGGGTAAAATATTAGTGTATAATAGTGGCAAGGCATTAAAAATAAGAATAAGATCAACAATCAGTGTGTTCATAATGAAGTGTTCCTATGGGCACTCTTTTTTTAGAGATCAGAGATCCATCATTTCTTGGAGAATTAGTTAAGAGGGAAAATAAATTAGCTACAAATACAAAAGAAGAGGAGCTCCATGCCATACAAGAGGATCATATAGATTCGTAAGACTCTGTGTACAAGGTAGACCATTCAAGAAAATCCAAACCCTTCTCCCACTTCATCCTCTTCGGATTCTCGATTTTCAAGATAAATTTGAGCTCTCAATTTTTATGTTTAAGGAGGAGGTTGACCATGGTGAATAGGTTGCAAATTGAAAGGGAATAATGAAGGAAGACATAGCAGCTCCAAATCCAAAATAATAGGAGCGGGGAAAATTTAAAGGAACCCCGCTAAATTTTTTTATAGAAATCATGGAAAATATATACAGTAACTTGATTTCCATGGTTTTGGAAAATATCCTGTAACTTTGTTTCATTATTTCGTGAAAATGGTAAAAATATAAAAAATAGTTGGAAATTGAATGGCGAATCCCTTATATTTTTTTTGGTGAATAGCCTATGTCAAATTTGACTGTAACGAGGCCAAAACAATTTCATTTCTTTTGCATGTCTTACTTTTATGCTCAAGTGTCTAGAATTTGTGACACTTGGCCACTTGTGGAATAGGAAAATGACATGTGGTATCATCTAATTTCTAACTACCACTCTTCCTTACCTCATCGACACCACCGGGACCCGAAACCGTATTGAATTGGTTCATTCCACGAGGCTTGGAGTCCGGGAATGCATTTGTCTCTGGAGAGGCCCTGAATCTTGCCACGTGTCTTCCTACCATGTGCATTTCGATGGGAAGGGAAGGATTGAGAAATTTAATAATAAGGAAAAAATAACTTATATTTAATATTTAGGGATACGTCGTTGGTTACTATTAATTTTTTTATGTTTGGTATGTGCAATAGTAAGAATGTTTTTCTTTAATAACATACATGGGGTAAAAGTAATTATGTGGAGAAGTAGTGCTCGTGAACATGTGAACTAGATTTATACACTGGTATTTGTACATGTGTGTGCGAAGAAACATGATCAAGACTTTGAATTTTGAAATTTAAATTTTATTCAAGTCTCGAGAAGATGAATTTATTTCAAAGGAACACATTGTCAATTTGTGATCTCACGAGGAAATAACATGTAACAAAGGAAACATTATCATGTCTTATGCTCATGTCATTTAAATTTTGTGATTGATTATTTCTTTGGTGCTATTCCCATAGTTGATTACAGGTTCTTTTACTTAAACCAAACAAGTCAATGATTACTCTTTCATAAGCATTAGCAAAGAAAATAAGAAAGATCGATATATATTTACACACACACATGGATATATAGTAGGAGCCAAGTAGTTGTCTCAAATTATCCTGGGCTCAAAGGTGATGCCACTTTGTTATAACACATGTCAGTTGTGTTTATATATTTTGGCAACCATGACCAAGACCCTTGCTTTAAATGAAAACAAAGGATGAGGATATTTTCGAAAGCACCTTTGTGAAACACAAGAACTCTCCCATCGCAGTGCAACTACATAAGAACATCCTTTTCCTCATATTTTAACAATGGAACATTGTGTGGGGCATCCTTACAATTTCTTTCCAAGACCAAACATTGCCTCTCATCCTTCCGAATTGAAGCTTGAGCTCAAATAAAATTATGTCCTTCAAATGGTCCCCATCTATAATTGGTGCTACAAGTAGCAACCTTTCTTTAGATACAAGAAACCTTGGTCTATAGTGAGGGAAATGGTCTTTGCCATATCTTACATGTAACATCACAAAATTAACAGTAGCATAATCTTGATTGTTATAAATTCTAACACCCAACACAAGTTCAAGTTCATATGACATTAAGAAGAAAAATTATTGTTGAAAACAACAGGGCCCATAGAAGAAACAATATCTCAATCCTACCACAATCCTCCAAGTCCCCATACATGAATCATAAATTTCTATAGTACCATAGCTTGCGTGAACACCAAATCTATTAGCACCTACTTAAACCACTTTGTACCCATTATTTCCATCTCGCCACCACAATGCTCCACGCATAAATATAAAATTTCCTATTATTGTGTAACCACAACACCCGTGAATGTCTATAACTCGATAGGTTAAAACTCTTAGTGTGATTGTATAACATGGAGCTTTTCCCAAAGTGTGGGACTCTCTCTAGATGAAGGCCGGTTCCTATTCCTCTGTTCGAGATGCACACATTCAAATTGTAGAGGATTTACTCTAACTTTCCAAGGAGACAAGGTTAAGAGGGTTACAAATAAATAAACCTAAACTAACAAAGTAGTGCATAAAAGGAATGCTAAACACCCTTTTCCATTAAACACAAACCATTAAAAATAAAATATAACCACCATACATAGATAACCAATATTGTAATGAAATATCATAATATAATAATGAACACAACATAGGGTTTAAATTCATCCACATACTTATATTATTGCTCCATAGATTTGATATATTGCATTACAATTGCGATGAGGAAATACTACATTTTTTACAGTCTAGATGAGACGTTTGGACTCCAAAAATTCACTTGTAGAAAAGAGAAGAATGTAGGGTGAAAACCCAATATTGTCCAACCCTCAAAAATGCCCCTCCTTACATTATATATGAAGAATGAGAGAAGAAAGAGAGAGGAATTTGAAATCCTTGTCCAACCACCCTAAAATACATTAAATTCACCTCTAACAATGATGGGTGTGACTGGAAAATCCATATCCCCATGTACTATTCCTTGTTGGGAAAGAAAGGAAGCCCATACCTTCATTATTATGATAGGTGATAAACCTAGGACACCCTCTAGAATGGTGGACTATATTTTTCCCTTTTGATATATTTAGTCTAATTTTGAATAACTTAGTTGAGTAGAGGATATCTGTGAAGCTTTTCAAAAGTCATTTCTTGTGAAAATACGAGCTCCCAGTCAAAATTTATGGCCCTCGGAAGGTCGGGGTATCATTGTATAAAATTGTGAGTTCTTGATCTTCCTTTTGGAGTCCAAAATGCATGCAACCTCCGAAATCCTGAAATTAGGAGTTTTAGACATTTTGATTTGGGAAGTTAGGATACCATTCATTGGAAAATCGGCGAGAGTTCCAAAAATATAAAACCCAAATCTCCAAAACTTTGAAGCCCGAAAGTCTAAAATTTTGGGCTTTCGACTTTTGGAACTTTTCCCTTTTCAGAATTTTTCACTGTTCATCCCTTCGCGCCCACCAAAATTTCTGAAACTCTGAAACCCAAAAGTCTAAAATTTTGGACTTTTAGACTTTCAAAACTTTTCCCATTTTATAATTTTTCATTGTTCATCCCTTTTCACCCACCGAAATATCCAAACTCCGAAAACCTAATTAAAGTTCAAAATTTTGAACTTTCAGATTTTCGGAACTTTTTAGTTTCGAACTTTTTCACTCCAATTTTTCTCGAAATGCCGAATGCCCGAAGTCCAAAATTGAGGCTTGGGTCGCCATTATTTTCTCTTCAAGATTTGATCTCTTTTTATTCTCCCTTTTCCATTCATGTGTTGACCTTGCATTTCCATTGTCGAGCCTTCCCGAATCTGATTTTTAGAATTGAAATGCGAGCTCGCATGATTGAACTAACCTCTTCATTTTCTCCTATGGAAGGTCATGTTTGAAAAAGTTTTCTCAAGGGGAAAAATTGGATAATAGTGCCATCCATTAAGTTTAGTGGATAACATATGTGGAAGTTTGAAGGAGGTTCACGGATTCATTGGATTACTTACCCTTCAAACATGATTGTCACACGAACAAAATAAGATTATGCCTTGATGTGAATCTTCAAACTGTATCCAATCAAAGCATGATAACCACCAAAAGTTGATAATTTTCCATGCTCTACTGTAAAATTTGTATCTTAGCCAATGATGACCACGATCATGATTTACAAGTATCAATGGATTTTTGTTTTTGTTTCACTGTAACGCCTAATGAATTTGGTGGAAGTCATGAGTTTTTATCATTCGTTAGAAACTAGAGAGAACCTTCATATGGATTCTAGTGGAATCCAAAGAAATAAATTTTCTACAATTATCTTGAGGCAGTGAATGATCCCACATAACATGATTTCCATGTTGCATTTGAAATAAAATAAAATGAAGAACAAATTCTTGTATTTCAAGAAAGATAATAGGAATCAAAAGGCATAGCACTGTAGCAATAAAAAAGTATACATAAGAACAAGTATTGGCAATGAAAAATATATTTTCTAAATCATAAACAAGAGTATCTCATATATTTGTTGAAACATAAACATTACATTACATAAAAATTACATATCATAAACTATAAAATATCAAAAAAATTTTTTTTTTTGTTTTTAACATAAACAAGAGTATGCAGGTTTTGATTTTTTTTTTTATTTTAAAACTATAAAATATCAAAAATTTCGGTGTTTGATATGGTGGATGGAAGAAAATGCAAAAAAATGGTAAATTTCTCCAAATCCACCGTATTTGGTAACAGTGATTATAATAAAGGCATACCAAAACTCTATCCTGTAATTATATTATAAAATAAATATTACATATCATAATATATTTCTCTATTCTTGTGACAACCTTCCTAACTGCGTAGGTATCAATCTTGTCCACCGAGTGTCACCAGGGGTTAGTATCTCGACACATTCTTTATCAATGATAGATTTTCTGGTCTCTGTTAAGTCTTTCCAGGTTTTATGCACTTCAAAAGCTTGTTGTAGCTTTGCAAGGATGGAAGACACTGTTTTGACATAACTATCCATCTGAGGGGTTTCTACCGGGGATTGATTCAAATTTCCACTAATTTCCATATCCACGTCATTTTTAGTAGCATGTGGAGAATCCATAGGTTCTAGGTCTAGGGAATCTATATAAAGAATAGATAGTTCCCGTAATACTTTAGGAATTAGATGCCCAGATAGGAAATCTGGTTTGGAGCCTCTGTAGGAGAGGTTCCAAAAGAATGAAGGGGAACAAAGTGGGCAACATACAACCGGCCACAAGAGGGGGAGGGTGGAAGCATCATCGGAAGGAGAACTAGAAGTAGATAGGGAAAAGGATTAACAAACAATAATATTGTCTAAGTCAGTATATAAACTATAAGAAACCACAATGTATTCATGGCTTCGAATCTTTTGGTTTGATGCGCTCAATTTGGTCCCCCATGATTTTGCAAAAGAAACTAAGTGTCAGAAAACGACCATGGGCCTTGAATTTATAATTTCCAAGTGAGTTCTTTAACTGGACCTTGAAACATGTCCACCAAACCTGGGTATGTATTCACTTAATATTAAATACAAATCATGGGCCATGGTGAAATTTTTTCCTTTAAAATGACCTCACTATCGCCTCTCTCGGCTTTTAAAGCAAAACATCCTCTTATCATGATGAATAAAATATCATTAAGGATAGAAATATTAAAATTCGATCAATATATTAAGGGAGAGGAGCTAATCGTCAAGTATGGACCAATAAATTACAATAATATTGGTGAGGGTAGATGTAAATACTAAAGATAGGGCCTAGTACTTGCCAATTTAACACTTTAAATTCGACACAAAAGTAGTCGATAAAATATGTCACATCAAAAATAATAAAATTTACATGCATCACTTTAAAGACTAAAGTTCACGAAAAATTATTTTCCATATTTATTAAATATTCCGCTTTTTATGAAAAATGTCTTTTCCATATTTATTATATATCTTGTTTCTGGACCTTCATCCTAGAAAATATAACGTGACCAAGAATTAAATTTGATAAGACATTTTTAACTATGAGGGTGCTAATTAAATCTCTAGCGACACACTTTACATGAATAGGTAATTAATTTCAATTAAAATTCAGGTCGAGGGCCAAGGCTATCGATTTTGGGAGGATATGGCATTGATGGCGAAATGATTTCTCCCTCACACATCAACTCAAAAGACATGATTATTTAAACCTAGTGATGACATGTTACCAACTTACCACATAAATTTTCCAAGCATCCTCCATCATCTTCTTTCAATCAACTGTCCCGCGTCCATGTCTTCTTCATCCATATAATTGAATCTTATTAATGCAAAAGTAACCCATTTGGGTGAGTGTCTCTCACCGACAAGGCGAAATCAGGCCATCGTCCACCATATTCTTAGCATATCATACACCAAGGCCGAATCTCCCAATATTTCTCCTGCTGTAGAGGACATTCTTTTATATTTCTTGCATCGCTTGTTTGGATTATGTCCTTTATTTTCTATTTTCCAAGATCTCCATTTAAACCCGATTCACCGAGATTATCAAATGAACACCGAATAATAAAATAATTAGATATGCCACTTCCCCCATCTCTTAGGTGATCAGTGGTGTTGAACCTAGATTTTTACAAACATCATTTATTTGCCATAGAGCTCTCAAAACCAAGCTCACTACCTAATCAATAGGAAGAACAACCCCAAATTCACCAGAGAGAATGAAACAGAGAAGTGGTGGACAACATTAGAAACTGCCATGGTCAAGCATAGTCCATGGTAAGGACCCACTGATTTTCCTCTCAAGAAAAGGAGGATCATGAAGGAGGGATCTTCGGCACTCGTAAATTTGTCAATTCCCTATAACTTGACTTTCTACAGGAATAAAACCAAAGGATACCTAAAAGGCAAAGACTCTCTTTCTGAGTGGGTAAACCCGACATAAAAGGAAAAGAGAATTCACTAAAATATTGAATCGTCCTTGGGTGAGAGTCCAGGAGCTGTTAAATATGAGTATGTTGTTGGATTTAGTAGGAGATATTAAGTTTGTTTTTAGCGTAGTTTACAAATATGTGTTTATCCAACACAGGACAAAGTTCTAAAATGTGCTCCAAAGTGTTTGGGATGAATCTATGTCTTTATAAGAATGAACATTATATTTTATCTCTATAAAGCAATCTATAATATGTATTTTGTAATATCATGTATGCATGTATATATATATATATATATGCTTTCAAGGGCAGGGGCCCCTAAAATAGAACCCCATTTTGTTCTCGATAATATTGTCGAATAATTGCTCAAAGTTGTAGTAGTATTTTATTGATGTATTTTTTAAATTATTTTATATTTCATCACACATATGAGGAGACAAATTTGGAAAAAAAAATAACTACACATATAAAATATAAGAAATGATATTTTAGAAATTTTGAATTGACATATTTCAATTGTCCGTCATGTATATTCAAAAGTTACTAAGCTTTATGAAAAGGGCACTTTCCTGTAAAATGTATTGAAACGACCATCATTGCATTTAGTGATCACATTTAAAGGACTCCCAATACTTTATTTGATGGCTAGGTTAGGCTTTACATGTCGTAAATGAGATATTAGAAAACACATTACCCTTAAAAAAATTAAAATGTTAATTTTATTTCAATATATATCTGATTAATTTGAATAAAATAAATATGAAAAATGTCAAAATTATGAAATATATAACATCTAAAAATAATTTTGAAAACACTATATAAATGTGAAAACACTATATTTCATTAGTAATGACATCAACAATTCCGAATTCTATTTAAAAACAACATTTTCGTTAGTTACTTCAATTCAAATAGTAAATAATATTAAGCAACATTTGATTTTATTCATATTGATTTTCTTTTGAAATACTTCTTTTGACCTATTCTTATTTATGGATATTTGGTTTTGTATGTTGAAAATTGAACTTTTGATAGCTTTTTAATTTATTGAAAACTTTAAATTAATTTAAGAAAGAAACAATCTATTTTAATAAATCAATAATGTAAATTATATATATATATATATATATATATATATATATATATATATATATTATATTATAAATTCAAATAATAATAATAGGCCTTTTCCTCGAGGAGGCCTCGAATCTCCCGTGTGGCAATCTAATAAATATTTTTCATCATTCGATATATTAATATTAACAACATAGGATCTATTTCTGGGACGAAGGCTTGACGCACTCATTTTTTGAATGAAACTTCCTGAATAGGCCTAGCTAAGTGACAACTGTCATCCACTGAATGGAATTTGATTAAAGACTAAATTTGATGTCTACAAAGTATAGTGAAAGACCTAATCATTTATAGTGATGTTGACAATTGAAATTATGTTTCTGGAAGGCATACTACAACAAAAGGCATAATATATTCATAGAAGTTGCAGACCATGTAAGAATCAAAATTTTCATATTTCAGTAAGTGTCATCCCGCATTTGCATCATCATTATTTAAACATTATAATTTTTATAAGTAGCACCGCATAGGCCTTTGCTTTGAAATATTTCAATATAAGTGTTGAGAAATTAGGGTTAAGGGTTTACAGAACTCAAAATTCCAAGTATGTCTACTTCCACAAGATCCCAAAGTAAAATTAAAACCCAAATCCCATACAACGAATTGCTTAAAAGTAAAAACCGTTGTTTTATTGATGAATATCATGATATTTATGATTCTATAATTGGCACAAGAGCTTCAAAACTTTTATACATGTCGAGATGCGGATTTGGGAAAGTAGACGTTCGTAACCATCGTAGACATAAAGGTTGGATAAGATGGGGTCTTGATTTGGATGCATGATGTTCCAAAAGGTTTTCCCTGCCTAAATTTTTCAATATATGTGCCTACAATTACAATGAGACAAAAAAATTAATTGTTGCAAAGGGAAACCGACCAATTTTTTTTTCCATTACAGAGGTAAATCTTGACAATGCACCGGGGTTTAAAAGAAATGATTTTGGAATAATCAACATAAACCTAGAAAAATTTCTTTCGATTATCATGACACTAATAAAAAAGATAGATATGTTTTTACAAAAATTAACAATTGATGCGGAGGTATGAAAAGGAAGGATCCATATGCAATTAGCATATTTAAATTGTGGGTTAGGGATACCATTTCTATGCTAGTATTTTCCTTGGCTTCGATAATGATGAAAATTAAAATGAAACCCTCTTGGAAATGGTATACAATATCCATTTCGTCAATCCATCTTGTTAATTCATATTTTTGGGTACATTATAGAATATATGCATAAACAATTATTAACAAGCAAAGAAGGATCTGACACTAAGATGTTTAGGTTTACTACCTACTTATGCTATTTAATTCAATGGTGGTTTGCCAAATGGTTTGAAAAAAAAGTGCAATTGAGCACTATGTTCTTTGAGGTCCAGCCCCAAAATCCGTGTGGCCATTAACTGAGTTGACCCTAAGATAAGGATGTATGATAATATAAGAAAATACTATTTTTTTAATTAGTTTTGGGCTCCAATTTATGAAGCAATTACAAAAAGTACATTTCCTAGATTGCCTATGAAATGTAGAGATTGCATTCAATTGGGATCGGATATACGATTAGCACAGACGGGTACTTCATGGAGGATTATACTGTGCTAAAGTTTTATTGATCAAGAGTACAACCTTAGAAATTTCCAATACATGTGACAAAGAGAGTTTTTTCCTTGAAATATATATGACAGATGGAAAACACAGATAATCTCTATTTTTTTACTTAGCAAAAGAAGAGAATATTTCGTTCGTTATCATTCTCATGTGGGACATGAAATATTAAATATTTTTAAGTTTGATGTTGACTCTCACTAGTTGTATGACCCATGTGAAGTGATTAAAGCAAGGGTAGTGGAAAACAAGAACTCTGCCACTAAAATTCAACATGAAAGAAAACCCTTGCTAGAAAAATTGAAAAACAAGAACTCTTGGGATGAAGTAAAAATAGCAATGGATGAAATTTTTGTTGAGAAAGGAATTAGTTTTCAAGAGTTGTCAACACAAATTTTTGGATTGCCTCAGCCTCCACAAAAATAGGTAGAGGATTTTCAATTTGCCAAATTGTATGCAAAATATGATAAAAATTCCTCTAAAATAATGCCAAAGGAATTACATCATGAATTACAAGAAAAAAATTAGACAAGGTCAAAAATTACTACCTTTTGGTCTATGAGGCAAGACCTAGGCCATCCAAAATCTGTTTCAGAGTATGATTCTATTCCAGAAGATGAAGCATTCAACAAGATGTGGAATGAAGCACATCCTGGAGAGGAAAGTAGTGATGATGACACTGACTCTGAGGAATTACACACTCCACCTAGAACATATAAACCAAGTCTCGATGAAGGATTGAAACAAAGATATTCTATAGGAGCAATTATTGTTGAAAATTTGGGTTTTAGTGGTGGTGGTTTGGGTTCAATAAGTCAAGGCATTTGGATTCCACGAGATGAACAACCTAAAAGAGTTTCGATAGGTTAGGCCTTGCAACTTCAATTTTGAACAAAGGACCAATGCACAATACAACATGTTTGAATTCTAATCCAATGTAATTTAATGGAATCAAATCGAAAGAAAATAGTTTAGCCACAAGTTGAAAATTCTAGAGGAGAAATTGGCCATGAATATGTTAGTATTGCTAATGTTGGCGGTTGTAGTGATGATGGTGATAGTCAAAAATATTGGAAAATTAAAGAGGCCACTAGAGACAATTGAATTTTCTAGGGCTATTTTCCAATAAGGAAACAAGAAGAGGCAAAAGAAAGAGGAAGACACAAGTATAGTTAATTTTGGCTCAAGGCAACTATTTATAGAATGCAATGCCACTTTCACCCCGAACAAACTACCATTCCACAGGGAAATTCTCCCCAAAATTAAATTACTCCTTCTCCATTCAAGGTGGAATAGTTCATTCCTACAACACCTCAGGTATTGATTACCTAGATGAGTTTGACAATAAATCAAAAAGAGAAAAGAAACAAGAAGAAAATTCTATAGGCTACTGGAACTTCAGATCCAGCCACAATGAGGGTATTGCCTACATATAACCCAAACATAGATACCATGGAATACATGTATGTTGTGCCCAAAGTTGTAAAACCAGAGAATGAAATGGTTTCCAGTGACTATGAGGTGACCTCCCTTCAAATGGATCTTAAGGCAATGAAACCTTATAACAAAATTAATGTATCGAAAAGGAAAACTGGTGTGATTAACAAAACATTACTAAATTCCGAGAGGGAGAATTATTATTTGAATAATAAGATTCAAAATTTAGAGGCAAACTTGGAAAATGAGAAAGTAAAAGGAAAAGCAACAGTTAATAGGATAGGTGAGTTGGAGAGGAAGATAAAATCATCTACCTCTATGATTGTAGTTGTTGTGAATGAATAGACACGTGTAGAACTAGAAGAGGTGATGACAAACTTACATGAAATAGTGAGTAAGAATGATATATTACAAAAAAATTGGGAGAATTGAATGTTTTAATAAAGGAAGAGAATGAAAAGGTCTTAAAATGGGAACATAGCCTAGATGATGAGAAAAAACAAAATTAAATATCGTAACAAGAATTGGTTAAAGCAAAAAGTGAAATATAGTCTTCCAACATCGACTATCTGGATTTCATAAAAATGCATTGATTAATATGACAGATAATTTTTGGGGGAAATAAACCAAAAATGGATGATTTGATTAGATTGTTTGAATTCATGACTGATCTATAGAGAATCTATGATAAGCTCCATGAATATGTAACATGTAGCAGAAAAGTGATGGCTTTAAGAGAGGATACAATAAAGAAAATTTTGGAAGCTATCTACAAATTCAGTGACACAAAACTAGCATCCAGAGGAATTCAGAACTGGTTTGATGCCTCAATAAAGGTATCATCTATCATTCAGAAGTGTGTGATGCTAGGTGAAGCACAAGAATTTCTGAATAAGTGTCAAAGAATGTTACGAGGCTGCATGAAAAGGTACACAAGTTCACAAAGCTTGGTTTGCAAATACCTTTTGACAAAATACCCCAATTCATTATGAAGGATGCACTCTAGAAGAATATGAAAGAAAAATGACTCAAGAGAACGACTAAATTTATAAAAAACTAGATGAGACAATATTTTTTGACTCTTTTAAACCATTAATAACCTTGTCGGTAAGTTTGCATACAACAAGAGAGGAAATATCCACTCGCCGATATGAATTGCTAACAAAGGTACATGTCATTCACTCGATTTACAAAAAAATCAATTCCAACAGATGAAGAGTAGAGCATGCTATAGAAGATGTTATAATTTGTTAAAATTGTGGTGCCTAATTCCAAGTTGGAGTGGTAGTTTGGTTTTTTGTTTCTATTATTTGGGAGGAAATCATGGTGATGAATAAAAATCGTAAATTGTCTTATTAATAGACTAGAGTTATCTTTATGTTTATTATATTAATAAACATGTGATATTTATATTTCGTGGTTGAAGAATTTTTTTACAAATAGGTGCACAAGTTAAATATATATGTGCATGGATTTACTCTTTAGTGTACTTAGATCCATTTTAAAAATTGTTCCATTTGTTGCAATGAAAATGTTCAATTTTTTCATGCGAAGGCATGTCTCAAGAAATTTGAATGAGGAATACTGTTATTTTTAAATTTTCATTTAAGTAATGATTCAAGCATACCCACTTATTCTATCTCAGAATTAACCACTACAACTCTTATATGCCTAAAGTATAAAATAATGTAAATACATTGTGATTTAATAGCCAACCACCAGTATAGGTATGCTTTCTATAAAAGAGATCAACAACATTATATGTGAAACATATTTAATACTCATTAAAACATGACTTTGTAATGTTTTTGCAATCAAAATGGAAATGGAATCAATATGATTACCTTTAGGCACAATTAAGTTTGGGGTGAATGCTAATCCTTGTTTGAGATTTAGAATAATGTACTGAATATTTGAATATATTAATTATTATATGAACATCTATATCAAGAGATATCCACCTATGGAAGCTTCCAACTTGATGGACTTGGATCATCTTGATCATTTTGTTTTCCAGATCTATGAGACTGACTATATCTTTCTTGACAATCAACTGCTATAATAGGGTCATCTGATGTATTTGTGCCATTTTTTTTAGCTTGTATCCTTTCAGTAATTGACTTCCATCTTGCAGCCCCGTCGTAGGGAATGTTATCCACTTCGTACCATGATGTATAAATTCTCAAACAATTTTCCAATTTTTGTCAAACTTGTTTCACAATTTTGACTTTATAAAGGCTAAGGCACTAAAAATTCTCTCATCTTCAACTGAACCCAAAATATTTTTTTGACATAGATCAACTAATGAGAAAAACTCAAACATGGTTTGTTGTAAAATAGTACTCACCCTAACTCTTTTCCATAGCTAGGTTATTTCTCCACACTCTAAGGGATTATCCAAATCTTTGAATTGTTGAATCATTGTAGTGGCGAATTCATGAGATTGAGAAATCAAATTGTCCTTGCTTAAAATAAGTAGCATATTCATTCCATTGATATCAATAGGCTTACAAAAATGTTGAATCAATGTAGTCAACCTCTTGAAGTAGTCTTCCTACATATGTCTTTCATTTTGGACAAGATTCCAAAAGGTCAGATTTACTATAGCCATTGCTTCAAGTAAAACATCCCTTCTAAATTGCTCCCTTATTTCTTCTAGTAGGGACACTACAATTTCTCTTAACCTCACCCTTGTTGATGATACAATGTTATCAAACAACAACCCTGTGAATTTTACCTCCTCAACCTTATCGACTACTACTTTAAACATGTACATCGGTATCTCACATCCACGTAAATAAGAACATACTTACCCAGAAATGTTGAGCTTCGAAAGCTACTTGCATTTCCAATATTTATTAAATCATTCCTACCATCAAAATTTTGACTTGTAAAAATAGTTTCATTGAGATACAAATATTCTATTGTCATATAAACTCATTTCCTCAAATTAGAAAAATTGACAATATAGATAGTTCATTCTTATGTTTGTTTAATTAAACGATGCATTTATTCCAACATGGGAAAGAGACCACACACCATCGAAATGACTCTATATCAGTAAAATGATGTATCAAATCTAGGGCCTTGTCCACTTCTCCTATATGATTACGCCACATCACTCGTAATAATGATTGATACTCTTCGTACACCCTACAAACCAGTTAGTATAATGAGATCCACCTGGTGTTGAAATATTTTAACACTTTATGCCCATTTTTTAGTCCTTCTGAAAATATTTGAAATTCCATGAAACTTTTAGGACTACGATAGAAATAAACATGCACCTCTTGAACAAGGTCTTCAAATGTTGCTATAGGTTTAAATTTGCCAACTATTCTATAAGCTTGGTTCATTCTATGAGCCATACAATGAATGAGAATCATTTAAGGAAATTATATCTTTGAGTCTTACACATAGGCCATTATGATGAAATTTCATTACAAATTCTCCATCTACCCTGACACATATAATATTTTATGCAATTACAACATCATCTAATGACACTAATCTCCTTCAAAATTTTAATCACCAACTCACAAAGGTTTTAAGCATTGAATTTATCTCTCATGTTGTGAATGTCAAGTAAGTGAGGTTGTCTCACATAATTATCAATAGTATACACATGCATACTGACCCAAGAATTATTATCTAATGTTGTATCCTCATCAATAGACAAAGATATGTATCATCCATACTTCAGTTTCTCTTTCAAGAAATCTTTTTGACCATAGCTAGGAATGTTTCCCTATCCCAACCATTACTTTCTTACCAAAGTGAGAATGAGGAAAGTGTGGGACACCAAGGAAAGAAAACATCTTCTTTTGTTTAGGAAAATATATTATAGGATGACCTCTTTTCAAAATGTGAAAAATAGTAGCTAGCTGAACTATTTTACCCAAAAGACTATTTTGAATGATCTTGTTGAATTGAGATGTAATTGTCCCTCCATTTGCTGCAAAAAAATTCATTTATCTTGTGCTCTCAAATTCTTTTTCATACTTAATATACAAACAATCATCCACATTTTTCCATCTAAAAATGCCATTTACAATTATCTTTTCATATATGTTTCGTACATTCTTCTCAATACTATCCAACATAAGTTTTATTGTCTTGTCTTTGCCCAATTTCCAACTCTGATTGTACATTTGAATTCTTTGGGAAGTTTAACTTTATTCTCATTTTCAACAGTTCAATAAATGGAAACTTACAAGCCCACTCTAACCTCGAAACTCCTTCCCAACTTCCATTTTATTTCCTTTCTCTTTCTTCCGTAAAATGGTGTCATTGATTATTTTCCTTAGCGGAGTTTAAATTCCATTGACTACCACTGCAAGAAGTTTCACCTCCAACATTCACTTGGGCCGAAAAGCGATGCAATTTCATCTTAATTCAATTAGATAGGTGGTACAATGTCAAACTTGACGCGTCATTCAATGGAATGTAATCAAGGGGAGACATTTCTTTGTTGTTGTATTTAATAACATCGAAAAATTAAAAATGAACACATTCTCATTCCGAGTTTCATTTTGAATGTAATCATTATCCCTTGATTGTGATGATCCTAATGTAGAAGGATGGGTTTCCATTGTTAGGAAATAATTGTTCATAGTGTAAACATATGGTTCAAATAATTGTATTATTTAATATTTAAATAAATCATAAGTGTGCATAAACAATTGTCATGTACAAGTCATAGATAGGGCTATGGGAGTAAGAATAGGAAACAAATGAGACATTTAGGGATAAAAGATAAGACATGTCTCCATGATTATAGGAGAAAGCAATTGTATAAAATTCCCTTCCTATTCAATAGAAATTACTCAATTATTTTTGATATTTTATTTGTCTTTGGATTTTTCCTATTTTCATGTGCTAATCTCAAATTATTGTTGCTAAATTTTATCATCAAATATGGAGTTTTGTTATCATCTGGTATCAGAGCAGGTTTCCTTCTACAAGTGTAGAAGAAGAAGAAGAAGAAGAAGATGGTTGAAGGAATCCCGTAAGAAAATTTCCAACAGACACATCACAGTAAAAAGAATGCAGTTTACTCATATGACATCCGATTGATGTCTCATTTTTTTGGAAAGATAAGAACAAGACACACAATATTTCAGTTTACATCAGCTTGATTCAATTTTATCTATGCGTAAAATTTTGTGTAAGTTGAGTGAATTTTTTGTTGTTTTTAAAACAAATGTTTGATAGATTGAATGTATCTAAAAAAATAGATTCGAAATATTACGAAATTTATTGGGTTTGTTTAGTTAATATCTGGAAAACTTCTATTAAAATTTTACAAAAACCTAGTTTCTAGTTTAAGAGAAAAGTGGAAATAAAAATAGGGATCTGAAAAAAAAGTGGTGCATAATACATTTATGTAATTTTTTAATTGGACACATTTTTACTTGCACACGACATCCATAGTCAGGGGGTGCATTATCGGTTGAATCAAACACTTAGAAAATTTGTGTAATGAGCCTAAAAGCTACATTTTCTAACTAAGTAGCATCACCATGGAGGCTGGAGGCAACGAGAGGAAGGAGGCATTTTAGCGACCTCTCGTCAGGCACCATCAATGAGGCCACAATATTGCTTTGGTGGACATATTTTTTAGTTGTGTTCAGTGTGTTTAATTTCAGCATGTGTGGTAGTAAATAAAGAACATATGGATAATTCTTGTTCATAGTAAGGAACATATTTTCCTATATTTTGTTCTCTTTTGTAAATTGTGGATGAGGAAACGTGTACGCTACTATGAAAGTGGTTGGTGGTCCACTAGAAAACCAATTTGAGAGTTTGTGAATCTCTTAGAAAATCACATACAAAGTGGTTAATGGTTCCACTAGAAAACCTGTTGGAGTTGATGGTACTCTTTAAAAACCATTGAATTATAGAACATGAGTAGGTACTAGACAAAACTCACCCATGTTCACACTAAGGGGGTGAATGTTAGGAAATAAGTGTTCATAGTGTGAACATATGGTTCAAATAATTGTATTATTTAATATTTAAATAAATCATAAGTGTGCACAAATAGTTGTCATGTACAACTCATAGATAGGGGTGTGGGAGTAAGACTAGGGAATAGAGGAGAGATTTGGGGATAAAAAGATAAGACTTGTCTCCATGATTATAGGAGAAAACAATTGTATAAAATGCCCTTCCTATTCAATAGAAATTACTCAATTATTTTTGATATTTTATGTCTCTAGATTTTTCCTATTTTCATGTGCTAATTGTTGATGTGTAATCACAACAGCTTCGAATGTCTGCGCAACTCAATGCATTGAGACTCTCGGTGTAATTCCACAACATGGATATTTTCCCAAAGTGTTGGAATTTTAAATCGGAAAGCTCTCCGGATGAAGGCTAGTTCCTATTCCTCTGTTCAGATGCACACATTCATATTGTAGAGGATCTATCCTAAAATATACTCTAACTTGCCAAGGAGACAAGGTTAAGAAGATGCAAGAAATTAAACCTATTCTAACAGAGGTGATGCACCAAAGGAATTTTGAATACCTACTTTGACATTAAACACAAACCATAAAACATGTACTGCAACCACCTTACACAGTTAACCAAAATTGTAATGAGATATCAGGAGGATGCAATGAACACAAGAGAGGGTTGAAATCATCCACAAAATTATTTTTATTGCTCTAATAATTTGATACAGTCCATTACAATGACCAAGAGGAAAGATTAGATTTACAGTTTAGATGGGAGGTTTGAACTCCACAAATGCGATTCTGAGAACAAAAAAGAAGGGAGGGTGCAAAAAAAATTATCCAACAACTACAAAAATTTCCCTCCTTACAATATATAGGAAGAATGAGAGTAGGAGATGAGAAGAATTCAAAATATTTCTTCAACCACCCTAAAAGAGAATTGAATTCATTTGCAATAATGATGGGTTCTAATGCAAAACCCATGCCTCCATGTGTTGTTCTTTGTTGGGAAAGAAAGGAATTGTTGGTGCTCAATTTAATTTCACCATGTTTGTTCAAAATGTCTCAGTCTACATGGTTTGAAGTTTTCTCTATCTCCTGTATTGATGCGTGAAATATTTTTCCTTCATTTGGTTGTCATGGTCAGTCCTTTCCTTTGGTCGAAGGTCACATTGAGTCCAGATATTGTTTTCCATTTCTCTGTCCATGAGAAAGAATTTTTAATTTGGGCGTGAATTCGGGTTTCCCCTTCCTTCTATTTTTCCATAATCATGTTTTCCCTATCAATTTTTGTCCCAACATCCATGGAAACATGGTCCTTTCTGATTGGATGTGGCTTGGCGGGTCTTTTTGGTGAAACTTGTCACTTTTGTCACATTTGTAAAAATACCAAATTGGCCCCATGGCCCCGATAGTATCTAATTGGTTATTCAAAAAATATGAAGCAGTAGGGAAAAAGTCTTACTTTGACCCCGAAGAAGGACACATGGCAATTTTTCAAGATTCTGAAGCAGGGAGGCGGTCACTGGAGAATTTTGTAGTTTTTTTCCTTTTTGTACGAGGGAGAAAAGTTATGAAATAATCCACAACTCTGCTGGGGCCCACATTAAAAGTTAGAAGTGGAGAGGTGGGTCATTGGGAATTTTGAGACTCTTAGGCCCACTTCAACTCAAAGCTTGTCCATGTGGAGGGCCCACACTCATTTGAAAATTTGCATCTTAGTTTGACCTTTGAGTTGCACCAGGAGAACATGGAGGTTTCATTTGGCCCCTCCCATACTTAGACTTTTCTTCAAGTAGTTAGTGCAACTTTGTCAGACCATGGACATGTGGAGGGCCTATGCTCATTTAAGGATCTACTTGGGTCCTATTTCATAAATGTGCCAAGGAGACACGTGGAGGCTTTCAAAGCTCCTCTCTGACTTAGACTTCTCAAGAAACTTTCTAAGGCTTGGGAAAATGGTGAAGCCCATGGTTGTTTGGGGTTCTGCTTTTAGGATCTATATCAAAAATGTGTTTTCGAAGAGACACGGAAGGGGCTTATGGCTCCTTTTTATACTAAAACTTTTTGAAAGGTAGAGTTATTTTAGGGCACAATGCTTAAACTTCATCTTTTTGCTAGGTAACATGGAGAGCCTTGGCTCATTTTGGGAACCTACATCTGAAATTCAGCTTTGTATTTATGCCAAGGAAACATGTGGAGGCTTATGTTGACTCTTTGCTCTTTACACTTGAAGTGTGTACCAATCCATTTTGGACTTGTAAGCACACAAATGTAGGCATCCATGTGAGGGCACTCATTTCTCAAGGTGTATTCTCGGGTGAAAAGGATTGCTTGTCAAATCTAGCCATATGGAGCCACCTGAAAATGATTAAAAGGGGATTTCTCACACAAAAAATGAAAGAATGATTAAGAATACTGTCAAAAATTATGATATGGCATCCTAGTCATGGTTGAGGGTTTGAGAAATGTGATCAGTTCATGATTTATCCACTGGCAACTTTTGGGTGTAAATTTGTTAAACATCACTTTCTGAGACAAATTTGTAACAAGTAAAGGATTCCTCGAATATTCTTCTTTTGGGGGAAAATTTGGGATGAGTGAGTGAAGTGAATTGTATAAATGCAATGAGAATACTCTTGCAAATGGTTGGGGGTTTAATTTTTATGAGAAAATTTGAGAAATCCCATCTTCCTGAGAGACCATCTGAGAAACCTATTAATTTCTTGTGTTTTAGATTTCAATCACGTCAAGATGGTTGCAAGTGTACAACCATTGACAAGCTCTGAGATTGTTCAAGAAACTTTCCCCTGCTGATGAATCTAATAAATCTTGAATTAATCTATGTTGATCTTGGGAAAAATTGTGTCTTCTTTTATTTCAGAATGTCTTTCAAATAGTTTTTCTTGTTCTGTTGCAATCTTATATTAAAATCTCTCCGAATCACACAATATCTTGTCCATGTGTTAGTATTTTGGCATTTGCAATTTCATTATGAGAAGAGCTTTCATCTAGTAATGAAATAAACAATTTAAAATCATTTTACTTCCACTATGTTGATAAAGATTGTTTGTAAGCCTATGAGTGTATCTTAGGCATGATGAACCAGGGGTTGTTAATGTTTAATTGAGTCTTTAGCTCGAGCCTTCATGTTGAATTCTTAAATATTGTGTGAAACTATGCAGATCTGGGCCTCCATTGATGCACACCTTCTAGTTGAAGGAATATTTTGGCTATTCTAAAGCATTATGTCATTAGTTTTCCAATTGTTGTAAAGGTTCTCAAAGATCTGGTGAAATCAACTTCATCTTGCTTAATTCCCACCAAAAATTTCAAATAACCATGAATCCTACCTGAAGTACCCTTGTTTGTGTTGTGTATCCACAAATGAACAAATTCTATTGCCAAAATATACAAAAGCAAGTAGGTTTTAAGTGTCTTTAGTAACCTGAACCTTGTTCAGAAAATATCTCCATTCTTTAGAAGTGACAACTCGTGAGAGTTAAATTGTGGTGTATTGATCATATTTTCTCAAGGTTCCCCTAAAAATTGTGCAAAGAAGGATCTCTTCATGTCCTTCACCAAAAAGGTTACAAAATGGGTCCTCTCACCCTAGTTGAAAGGCACGACCTAAAGTAGTGAGGATAGATCAAATCCTTAATGAAGGTGTTATCCATTTCTCTAATGCACCTGAGTGAAAAGAGTAAGTTGAATCCTCCTCCTCTCTAAAAAATGACTTATAATGATTTTTCTTTCTCTAAGTATCTTGTTAAATCTATGATGCTTCTTGGCTTCTAAGGGAGAATCAATTTTACCAATTTGTGATGTTGCTCAACCTATTTTAGGAGAATAAATTTTGATATTTGAACACTGGACCTATTTACACAAGTTGAAACACCAATTGGTGCCATTTTCCGAGGATATTCAAAAGGCATTCTTATATTTGGCCTTGGTAATGTTTCTTACATGATCTAAGTGCAAATACATTGTTTAAACATCATCCTGTGTTGAGATTTGTAAGAATTGTGTGAAGTTACAAGTTATGTGTGTAATATTTCCAGTTTCTAGTGGTTATTGCACTAAATTTATATCATCAGTGATAAATACTTGGTAAAGGAAGGTCATATACTAAGATTTGTAGGAATTAAGTGTTGATAGATATTTGACAAGTCATTTATAGTGCATTTGCACAACTAAGGTGAAAATCCTTAGTGGCGACTCCATGTTGATTTAAATTTTGATAAATACCAGTGCCTTAACCTGTATTAAGTGAAATATGTCACTAATCTTTGCAAAGATGGAAGGAAGAAGATCTTTCTTCACTAAAGACCCTACCAAAAAGTTGTTTCTAGAACTAGGAAAGACAAATTTAGAAGGAAAAAGAGTCTGAAAATAGTTGGAGATCAGGAATCAAGAAAAGAGTTATCCATTGTGAAAAGTGATCAACCTTTTGGTTGAGGATTACCATTCTTCTTCAAGTGATTCTAAATCAGGTAATTTTCATATAGATCTGAATTCTCCAACTGGAGAGGGGCCTTCATTTGTGTCTGATAAGTGTGCTTCTCAATCTTGTCCCTATATTTTCCAAAGTTGATAGGGTTTTCCATGAAACAGAGTCTTTAGAGGACATTCATTTTGAAAATTATACTCTTGTGTTCCAAAGACCCCTTTGTCCCTCATCATTTTGTATCTCCTATAAGATCACCTCCTCAAAAAATATGGCCCAACCTCCACCCAGACCTCCTTTTGTTGTGAATACTTTTGGTCCTATAAATTTTAGAGGTATGGCTGGATATCCAAATATAGTGCCACAAGATGTTAGAAATAGATTGCCTAAATTTCAAGGGAATAATGCTATCATTGGTGATCAACATTTAAAACTTTTTGTCAATATGATGGAAGACTTTGAGATTGAATTTGAGGATGTGTATATAAAATTGTTTATTCATACTCTTGAGGAGGATGCACGTGACTAGTATAAGTATTTTCCAGATAACTCAATAGATTCATGGACAGAAATGAAAAATGCTTTTAGATTGCAATATGGGGATAAGACAGATCCCAGGTTTCTTTTGTCTAAATTTGAAAATATTAAGAAGAATCCTAATGAATTTGTTCATGACTTCAATACTAGGTTCAATAAGACCTTGAATAGGCTACCTGTAATCCTAAGGCCAAGTGATGTTTCTTGTTTATAAAATATTCTAATGCTTTTGACAAAAGGTGCCTATTATTTAAGGGACAAAAACCCAGGAACTTTGAGGCAAGCCTTCACCATGGCTTTGCAGATTGAAAACAATATCAAAGTAGTTGGTAAGCCTCCTAAGAGGGAAGGTATCAAGCTGATCAATCCAGAGAAGCCTCAGTCAAGTAAGTCTGTGGATCTAGAAGAGGTTGTAAAAACATTGGCCGGAGTTGTTAAGGAAATATCCTATAAACTAGCCAGAGTAGAGAAGGGGATTGGACAAGGTTCCCAAGGTCAACACAAGCCACAAGGTCAAGAAATATTTGTCAAATCATCCCAGAGGTGATCATAGATCAGATGACAGGGGTAAAGGGCCATGGGATCAGGAAATAGACAACCCCACCCCGAAAAAATAGATTGGTGCTTGATCCTTTAGCTTCCAGAGTTGCTACTGTGGAAGAGGTCCATGATATGGAGTGGTGTGATAGATGTTTCTTTCCCCATTCCCCATGTGATGAAGACAAATAAGTTGAGGAAGTTGATGATGATGAGACAGATGATGATGCATGCATGATGGATTGCTCTACAAGTTCACAACAGGGAGCAACCTCAACTGAACTAATAAGTGCTAGAACTATTGCTGATTTCTAGGATTGCATTCACTAGGTATTACCTCTTCCTCCCACTCATACTTTTGAAATTGATATGGTACAATTTTTGAGTTTTCCTAATAATGATTTTGAGTACTTAAGGGCATTAATGATTAAAAAGTATGATGGAGGAATTCCTTCAGAAGAGGATAGACAATTGTTAATGAATGCAGTAGTTTCCCAAGAAAAAGAATATAATACAAGAAGAAAAGTTTTCAAAGGGGTAGGGCCTCAGGCCAAACCAAAAATTCCAATGCTTACCAATATCCCTAAGGAAACTCCTAAAAAAGATGCATCTGGAAAAGGCCTTGTTTCCCCAAATAAAACTTGTGTTCCTCCCCATGCTCAGACTATGAAAAATCCCATGCCATCAGATGAATTTGTAAACCTTCCTCCTAATACTGCCTTACCCAAATATGTTCCTTGTGACATAGCCCAAATCTTGAGTCAGATCAAGATTATTGTTCCTATTGTTGAATTTCTTAGAATCCTTGAGCATAAGAAAAGGGCATTTGAGTATTTGGGGCTTAAGGAAGAAAAGGTCACCCAGGGTAAAAATGTAAACAATGTAGAGGTTCCTCCTACCATTGCAGAATTAGAAAAACCACAAGCATTGGAGGAATTGGGTGAAACACCTGAGGTTTATTTGGGAACTTCTTTGGTTGAGTCTCAGTTGAATGTGGATCCATTTTTCACTACTTTGATTATTAAAGATAGGTTGTTACATAACTGCATGTTTGACTCAGGAGCTTCATGTAATGTAATGCCTCTTGAGGTCATGAATGAGTTGAATATCAAAGTAACAACAACTTATGGGAAATGTACTTGCCATGGATTCAAGAGAGGTGCCAGTAGTTGGATGTGTCAAAGGCTTAGTAGTGCAATTGGCAGCTTATCCAGGAAAGTACTTAACTTTGAATGTAGTAATTGTGGATTGTCTGCTAAGTGGGGAATGTTATTATCCAGAAAATGGGTAGCTAGTGTGGGTGGAAGTGTGCAAATGGACATGTCTTATGCCACCATACCAATTGAGGGCAAGCCTTGTGAAGTTATATGGTGAGAAGAAAATGTTACATCTCATTGAGGACCCTAACAATGCTTCTTATGAAGTATTGTACACAGATGTTGATGTTGATAACTTTGTGGGATATGCTGATTGTAAGGAGCATAAAATTGATGAGTGCAAGTATCCTGAGAAGGTTGGTTCTCCTTGGACTTTAATGTTTGATGGAGCATGTTCTAGATCTGGTAATGGTGTTGGTATTGTCTTGATATCTCCAAGCCAAGAGGAGTTTAATTTTTCTTTTAAACTCAATTTTGAGTGCACAAAAAATATTATTGTGAGTATGAAGCACTACTCTTGGGTCTAAGGATTGCATGGAAATATGGTATTAGAGACATTTTTGTTAAAGGAGATTTAGAGTTGATAGTCAAACAAGTCAGAAAGTTGTATGCTACAAAGAATCAAAGAATGAAACAAGTATAAGCATGCAGTTTGGGACTTCATTGAAATGTTTGACTCTTTCAATATAATACATCATGATAGGAGCTATAATACTATAGTAGAAAAATTGGTAGTATTGGGATCAAAGTTTGAAAATTATACAATGTCTCCCTATTGTGAATATGATGTTGAAATATTGACCAGGCCATCTATCCCTGACAATATCAAGCACTGGAAGGTATTTGAAGATGATGCTCAGGTCCAAAGGTTTTTGCAAAATAAAGGAGAATTTTCCAATCAAAGTATAGAATGGGAACCAATGGTTTGTGTAGTTGAAGGAAAGGAGACTTTATTTGGTAAGGACATTATTCAGTTGAAGACTAATACTATTCCCAGAGGGTTGGTTGCACTAGAATCAAATTTTGATAATGTTGACTACATTGTCAACAGACACATGTCAGCCTCGAGAGATGTTGAAGAATATGACCTGGGCACAAAGGATAAACCTAGGAGAATATGGCTAGGTAGCAACTTGAATAGAGAAGAAAAGCAGTCATATGTCCAATTGCTAAAAAAGTACCAGGACTTTGCTTGGCTTGGTCATATTCAGAACTAAAAGCATACAGGAAGACCTTTTTCAACATGAAATACCCCTAGAAGCTAATGCCAAGCCATTCAGGAAAATAAAAGACCAATTAATCCCCTCCTTTCCTCAAAAATGCAAGAAGAATTGAAAAAGTTAAGGGATGGAGGAATTATACAACCTATAAGGTACTCCTCATGGGTAGCAAACCTGGTACCTATTAGAAAGAAGAATGGGGACATAAGGTTGTGTGTGGACTTTAGAAACTTAAATAAGGCATCAATCAAGGATAACTATCCCTTGCCAAATATGGATAACATGTTGTAGTTAGTTACAGGTTTAGAATTGTTATCTACTTTGGATGGTTTTTCTAGGTATAACTAGGTAGTTGTGAAGCAATAAGAAAGAATCAAAACTACTTTCACTACCCCATGGGGTACTTATGTGTATGTAAGGATGTCATTTGGCTTGATGAATGTTGGAGCTACTTTTCAAAGAGAAATGGATGTAGCATTCTCAGGATATATAAATGACTTCATTGTTGTGTATCAAGATGATGTGATAGTTTTCTAGAAGAGAAGTGTGATCTGACTACATTTTTAGAAAAGATGTTGATAAGATCTCGGGATATATATCTTCATTGTTGTGTATAAGAAATGTGATGACAGTTTCTCGAGAAGAGAAGTTCACCTGAAAAATGTTGATAAGATGCAGGGAATATGGTATCTCAAACCCTAAGAAATGTCATTTTGGGGTTCAAAAGGAAAAGTTTCTTGGACACATTGTGTCAAAAGGAGTCATGATTGATCTTGAGAGAGTGGAAGCCATTAGCAAAGTTCCTATTCCAAGAACCAAAAAGGGAATTCAATCCTTTTTGGGAAGATAAATTTTATTAGGAGGTTTATTTCCAACTTTGCTGAATTGACTATCCCAATCACTAATATGTTGAAGAAGGATCAGAGTATCAAATGGGAAGAAGCAGTATTCAAGCCTTTACTTGGGATTAAGGAATCATTGAAGAATGCCCCTATTTTAGTAGCTCCTGATTATAAAAAGGCTTTCCAAATGTTTTCCTTTGCTTTAGAGAATACCATTGCATCTTCTCATTACAAAAGGATGATGAAGGAGCTGAAAGGCCAATTGCTTTCTTTAGTAAAGCACTACAAGGGAAGAACTGAAGTATACTATCATGGAGAAACAAGCTTTTTCTTTGGTCAGAGCCACAAAAATATTTAGGCCCTATATTTTGAGTTCTAAAGTCATTTTATGTTCCCCATACCATGGTTAAGGATATCCTATCAGAGATGGAAATTTCAAGAAAAAGATGTCGATGGGTAAATAAGTTGCAAGAATATGACATGGATATCCAAACTACAAAATTGGTTAGAGGTTTGGGCCTAGCAAAGCTTATGGCAGAGAGCAACCTACAAACAGTTGAGGTAAATGAAGTTGAAGAAGAAAGGTTGAATATCCTTGAAAAATTGATAAATTTTGAATGGTACAAGGATATTATTTTTTATCTCAAACATCTACAGTGCCCTGAGTATTTAAGTAAGAATAAAAAAGAGCACTTAAGTTAGCCTCCCAGAAATACATCATCACTTGATTATGGGTTAGCTTGGAAGAACCCTGAGGGAGTTCTTTTGAGATGTATCACTGAAGATGAAGCCCCAAAAATAATTGATGATTTCCATGGAGGAGTTTGTGGGGGGAATTTTGTAGGAAGAGTCATAACTCATAAAATCTTAAGGGCTGGTTACTTGGTGGCCAACTCTTTTTAAAGACACAACTTTTTGGTAAGAAAGTGTGAGAGTTGTCAGCATTTTTCAGGAAGATTGAAAGCTTCAGGATCCCTCCCTTTGCAGCCTATATCAATTGAAGCCCCATTTAAGTAGTGGGGAATGGAATTCATTGGTGAGATTTCAGATTCTTCAAGTGTAGGCCACAAGTGGATATTAGTGGCTACTGATTACTTCACCAAGTGGGTGGAGGCAATCCCCACCAAGAAAAGAAACTCACCAAATTGTCATGGACTTCATTTTAAATCATATAATCTATAGGTTTGGAGTACCTGCTAAGATAGTTGCTTGACAATGCTATGAGCTTTTGAGCTAAACCTTTGGTAGCCATGTGTCATGAATATGGGATCAATTTAGCATATGCTTCTAATTACAATCCCCAAGGCAATGGACAAGCAGAATCAAGTAATAAGAATTTGTTGAAGATAATCAGGAGAACCTTGGAGTTAAACAAATGAAAGTGGGGTGAGCAATTGAAATTTGTTGTTTGGGCTGATAGAATCACTATTAAAAGAGATCTACTGGAAAAATCCCATTTGAATTGGTATATGGAACTCAAGCTCTACTTCCCCTGCATATGCAATTATCTTCTTACCAATTTATCCAACAATTAGAGGACCAGGAGGTCAATCCCTATGATGCTCGTATAAATCAAATTGTGGAATTGGATGAGAAGAGAAGAGAGTCCCACCAAAGACATGTGAAGTTCAGGGAGAAATTGAAGAAGCTATTTGATAAAAAGGTGAATCCAAGAGCTTTCAGTGTGGGAGATCTGGTGCTACTATGGGATAGCAGACATGAGGATAAGGGAAAGCATGGAAAGTTTGATGCATTATGGATGGGCCCTTATTCTATTGACATTCGATTAGAGAGCACACCTTTTTCCTAAAATACTTAGATGGGGAATTGCTTGAGTTTCCTGTTAATGGTAGGCACTTGAAACATTTCCTTGACTGATTTCTCATAATCAAGACATGCACCATTGTACAGTGTATAGTCTTTTGTTTTTGTTTTGTTTTCATGTTTTTCTGTTTTGGTTTTTCCTGGTCCTTGGTGACCAGTTTTTGTTGGTTTCTCAGTTCATCTTGGGGATTTGGTTATTGTCTTTTTCTCTACAAGATTGTTTTTGACTCCATTGTTTCCAATGGATTTTTGGCACATGGTCTATTTTTTTCTTGTGGCACTCATAGGAGTGCCCATCCCCAGTCGGAGCCGATGTTGGTGCTCAATTTAATCTCACCCTATTTGTTCAAAAAAAATCTCAATCTCATGGTTTGAAAGTTTTCTCTGTCTCCTGTATTGATGTGTGAAATATTTTTCCTTCATTTGGTTTTCATGGTCAGTCCTTTCCTTTGGTCAGGATCACATTGAGTCCAGATATTGTTTTCCATTTCTCTGTCCATGAGAAAGAATTTGTAATTTGGGCGTGAATTTAGGTTTCCCCTTCCTTCTATTTTTCCACAGTCATGTTTTCCTATCAATTTTTGTCCCAACATCCATGGAAACATGGTCCTTTTTATTGGATGCGGCCGGTGGGTCTTTTTAGTGAAACTTGTCACTTTTGTCACATTTGTAAAAAATACCAAATTGGCCCCATGGCCCCGATAGTATCTAATTGGTTATTCAAAAATATGAAGCGGCAGGGAAAAAGTCTTACTTTGACCCCAAAGAAGGACACGTGGCATTTTTCAAGTTAAAGTGGGGAGGCGGGTCACTGGAGCATTTTGTAGTTTTTTTCCTTTTTGAAAAAGGAGAAAAGTTATGAAATAATCCACAACTCATTTGAATTTCAAAAGTTAGAAGTGGAGAGGCAGAGTGGGTCACGGGCATTTTGAGACTTCAAGTTGCTTAAAAATCTCAAAAATGTCACGTGGAGGGATGCACTCATTTGAAAATTTTCCTCTTGGTTTGACCTTTGGAGTTGCGCCAAGGAGACATGTGGAGGTTTCCACTGGCCCTGCCCATACTTAGAATTTTTTTTCAAGCATCAAATAAATTTCTAGGACCATGGACACGTGGAGGCCTACAATCATTTTAGGATCCACCTCTTTTGGGTCCTACCTTCAAAGTTGCAAAGGAGACACATGGAGGTTTTTGGTTCTCTCTATACTTTGAGACTTTTTGTCAAGAAAAATTTCTAAGGCCCTGGCACAGTGGACATGTGGTGAGGCCCAACAAAACTTTGAGACCTTTTTCAGGTCCCTTGCTTTTTAAAAATCTTATCTTTATTTTCACCAAAAGTCACTAAAATGATACATGGGAGACTTCCACTTTTAAGGCTCTTTTATACTAAGACTTTTTCAATGTCTAAAAGGCAAATTTCTTGGTCCTAAGGGACACGGAAGATCCCACGCACTTGTTTTGGAACTACCTTTGGACTTCACCTTTACCTTTGCAGTTACACCAAGGAAACACATGGAGGCTTCCGCTGATCCTCTTTATTGGTGACTTTGGCTCAAAGTGTAGGAATAATCAATGTGGACATCATGTAGAGAGGCATGAATGAGAGCATCCATGCGAGGGCACTCATTTCTCAAGGTGTATTCTCGAGGGTGAAAAGGATTGCTTGTCAGATCCAAATCATATGAGCCACCTGAAAATGATTAAAAGGGGATTTCTCACATGAAAAAATGAAAGAATGATTAAGAATACTATCAAAAATTATGGCATGGCATCCTAATCATGGTTGAGGTCTGAGAAATGTGATCAATTCATGATTTATCCACCTGCAGCTTTTTGGGTGTAAATTTGTTAAACATCACTTTAAGACAAATTTGTAACAAGTAAAAGGATTCCTCGAATATTCTTCTTTTTGGGGGAAAAATTTGGGATGAGTGAGTGAGTGAATTGTATAAATGCAATGAGAATACTCTTGTAAATGGTCGGGGTTTAATTTTATGAGAAAATTTGAGAAATCCCATCTTCTGAGAGACCATCTGAGAAACTTGTTAATTTCTTGTGTTTTAGATTTCAATCATGTCAAGATGGTTGCAAGTGTACAACCATTGAAAAGCTCTTGAGATTGTTCAAGAAACTTTCCCCTATTGATAAATCTAATAAATCTTGAATTAATCTATGTTGATCTTGGGAAAAATTGTGTCTTTTTTTTTAGAATGTCTTTCAAATAGTTTTTCTTGTTCCTATTGCAATCTTATATTAAAATCTCTCTGAATCACACAAGATCTCATCCATGTGTTAGTATTTTGGCATTTGCAATTTCATTATGAGAAGAGCTTTCATCTGGTAATGAAATAAACAATTTAAAATCATTTTACTTCCACTATGTTGATAAAGATTGTTTGTAAGCCTATGAGTGTATCTTAGGCATGATGAACCAGGGGTTGTTAATGTTTAATTGAGTCTTTAGCTCGAGCCTTCATGTGTTGAATTCTTAAATATTGTGTGAAACCATGCAGATCTGGGCCTCCATTGATGCACACCTTCTAGTTGAAGGAATATTTTGGCTATTCTAAAGCATTTTGTCTGTTAGTTTTCCAATTTTTGTAAAGGTTCTCAAAGATCTAGTGAAATCAACTTCATCTTGCTTAATTCCCCACCAAAAATTTCAAATAACCATGAATCCTACCTAAAGTACCCCTATTTTTGTGTTGTGTATCCACAAATGAACAAATTCTACTACCAAAATATATAGAAGCAAGTAGGTTTTAAGTGTCTTTAGTAACTTGAACCTTGTTCAGAAAATATCTCCATTCTTTAGAAGTGACAACTCATGAGAGTTAAATTGTGGTGTATTGATCATATTTTCTCAAGGTATTTGTGAAAGGTTTCTCTGCTTCCAAGGGATAATCTATTTGATAACAAATTATACATGATTTGTCTTTCTAAGCCCATACCATAATCTATTTGTGGTAGGTGAGAAGCCCATACCATACCTTGTGGTAGGTGATGGACCTCAAAAATGGAAAAATGTATTATTATTTTTAAGAACTAGGTCCCACTAATTTAAATCCAAGATCCTAGTCAAAACTTATGGCCATCTCAAGGTCGAGGTGTTGTTCTATAAAAATGGAATACTTGAGAGTTCCAAAAGTCTAAAACTTGAAAGCCCAAAAGTCTGAAATTTTAAATTTTGGGTTTCAAAGTTTTAGACATTAAGGGAAATTTTTTTTTCCAGGTTCGAGACTTCGAAACTCAAGTTCTGAACCCTAAAATCAAGTCCAAAATTTTGGAATTCGAGACTTTCAGATTTCGGAGCTTTTGCTCTCTACTTTTCGGCACGATTCCTAAAATATTTGAAAGTCTGAAATTTTAGATTTTCAAACTTCAGGATTTCAGACATTACCACTCCATTTCTGAATGCTTCCCAAAATCTCTGAAACCCTAAAACCTTGAAAGTCTAAAATTTCAAACTTTTGGACTTCGGGATTTCAAAATTTTGGGCTCGATTTTCCAAATTCACACTTAAGAGTTTCAAACCCCAAAACCTCGAAATTTTGAAATTTTAGACTTTTGGGGTTTCATGTTTCAGACATGACTACCCATTTTTTGTCCTATTTTGCTCCGAAGTGCCAAAAATGAAAATTTGAAAACTCTGAGCCTTTCTCCATTTCTTTTCATCTTGAGCTATGATCTTCTTTGACATTCCCATTGGCCATTGATTTTCTAGCCTTGCATTTAATTTACAATCTCATCTACAACTTGATTTCAAACCGAATGTGAGCTCGCATGATCAAACCAACCTCTCCATTTCTCCTATGCAAGGTCATGTTTGATCAATTTTTCCTGATGAGTTAAATTGGATAACACTATTCTCAAATTTTTGTTGCTAAATTTTATCATCAAATCTAGATTTTTATCATCATCCATACATGGTTTCTCAAAATAAGATGTTATTTTTCAAATACCAGAATAACACTACCAAGAGGGGTTGGAATAACATTTTTTCTTGAGGCTGAGCTTCCCTTTTTAGGTGCCATTTTGCTGAATCAATGAATCCTGTAGAATTGAAAGAAAAAAAGATACAACATGTTAGACTAAATGATATTGATATGTGCACATACATCTCAACATGAGAAATATGTATAAAGAAAAATAATATTGTGTTACTTAACATATACTAATTTTTGTAAGAGTGTTACATTAGTATAATAAGACTTAGAGCTTACATAAATAAAAATGAACATGTATTAGACATTTGAGAAGAGAAAAAGAAATTTAAGTGATTTATTGAGCAACGAAAGACACTCTAGTGATAAGAAGTATCTGTTGTAGCTAATCAAACATGAAATAGGTGACCTCAACATCTTTTCTTAGTTTGAAATCAAAGCGGGGTTCATTTTAAGAGACCTCTTGGAAATCGAAGGTGGAGAATACCTGGCGAATATCCTCGGAACCGGTTTCGCGGGAAGGCGAATTTTTGGGGTTATATGAAAAAAATTTCACCGATTGTCAAGAAATCTTTATGACAGAAATTTGTCAGGACGCTTGCGACGGGAGATTTTGTTGTCGCACGTCAAAAAAATGCATTGACGCACACGGCGACACCCTCGGTGGCGCTGCGTGGTTACAACACGTAATGATGCGCGCCAGGGTCTATTGATGCGCGTCATCACGAGGGTGTCTTTGATCGCGTGGCGCGCGCATCAATAGACCTCGATGGCGCGCAGCGTCATTATGTGCGGATTGACGCACGCCACCGCGATGTCCGCTGGCGTGCGCCAATGAATAATTTTTGACGTGCGACGATAAAATATCTGCCGCACGCCCTCGAGCCTCCGACCTCTCGCTTTCTCATTGAAAAATCTCGGTGTCACTCATCAACAAACTCTTTGTCACATCGAGGATCTTTGGCAGCGTCCACGCAGGGTGCTATCGCGTCACACGAGGGCGATGTCGCGCGTCACTGAGGGGGATGTCGCGCGTCACTGAGGGGGATGTCGCGTGTCACTGAGGGGGATGTCGCGCGTCACTGAGGGCGATGTCACGCGTCACTGAGGGGGATGTCGTGTCATCATCGGAGGATGCCGCACGTCACTAAGGGGGATGTCGAAAGGCCACTAAGGGGGATGTCACGCGCGCCGGTGAGGGCGATGTCGCGTGTCACTGAGGGCGATGTCGCGTGTCACTGAGGGCGCTGTCGCGCGTCGCTGAGGGTGCTGTCGCGCGTCACTGAGGATGCTGTCGCACGTCTGTAGCCTCTGCCCTTTTCTTGCTCATCGAAAAAATCTCCATGTCGCTCGTCAACAAACTCTTTTTCATGCATCTACTATGCGTCAATATCTGCAGTATCTCCTTATCTACAAACCCTCCTTGTCGCGCGTCAATAACTTACCCCCTTGTCGCACGTCTATAATACAGGATATATCATATTATTGAAAAATGTGAAGTAGAAGTGTTCTACCTGGCGAATAATCTAGGTTTATATAGGGGATATTTTTCAAGGGTAGGCGAAGCCGACCCCTAAAAAAAATTAAAGTGTAATTTTTAGGCGAACAGGTCACTGACCCGTGCCAAAAAATTCGCCTTTTCAAAATTTTCAAAAATGGAATATTCGCCATATTACGAATATTCGCCACTAAAATTTTCCCCTGAATCAAAGTATAGTATGTATATGCTCATAAATGACTACGAGTTCATTGATTCATCTAAGGTATGATATGTCTTTAGTTGATTAATGAAGGAGTCTTTATGACCGAAATCTATCATAATGTATAGAGGTTTTTCTTGTTGTATAGAGGTTCTAAATGTTTTCATCAAGCCAAATAAGGTGTGCATTTTCTCATGAAGAAATTATTGATTCATCAGAGGTATGAGGTCTGTCATAATCCAATTACCAAGAGTGTTCATCATTTCAAAGGAGCTGAGACAGAATATATGGTCTTCCATCTATGACTCATTGTGGTATGAGACTGTGAATTCAAGGTTGAGAATGTATGTAGGGCTCTTTGGCTTGAAAATTAAATTTCAATGTGTCAAAGCCAACTAAACTATCATTATTCTTGAGAGAAGCTTGAATTTTTTTGATTTGATGTTTCACATATGATACTGAGTCATGATAAGGGTATTATTTGTATATTGTCGTGTTCCTACTTGGAGAATGAGTATGTTGATGTTTTACTTTATATTAAATATTATAGACATGTTTTCTTGACTATGACAAGGACAATAAAATATGTCGAAGAGTGATCCCACTTCTGCAATCTTCATTGAGGAAGAAGAGGTGGTGTAAACCCCTACATTATTTTTTGGAAAATTCTTGTTATAGAGAGATAGATTCCAACTTTTCTTCAACATTAATAAAAGATAACTAGTATTACTATGCGCTTTCTAATGTATTTATAACAAAGGTATTTTCACGGTAGTGTTATAAGTGAATGTGAAGATAAAGAAAGAATTTTGTGTTCCTAATATTTTGTAAGGAAATCCATGCTTAGAGTACATTCAATTCATTATGTTTCCATGGTTTAAAAAGTTTTAAGTACATCACAATGAGGAAAATGGTGGTAATAACTAATCATGCTACAACAAGGAAAAGAAAAGATGTTGAACAATGATCCCACTTCAAGAATCTTCATGGAGGAAGAAGAGGTGGTGTAAACCCCTACATTATTTTTTGGAAAATTCTTTACGTGGAGAGAAATATTCTAACTTTTCCTCAACATTAATAAAAACAAATTAATATTACTATATAATTTCTGATGGATGTATAACATAATTATTTTCACAAGTAATTCCAGAAGTGAATGTGAAGATAAACAAAGCTTTTTGTGCTCCTCATATTGTTGGAGGAAATCCATGCTTAGAGTACATTCAATACATTATATTTCCATCGTTTAAGTTTTTGAAGTATATCGCAGTAAGGAAAATGGTGGTAACAAGTAAGCATGCTACAACAAGGACAAGAAAAGATGTTGAAGAATGATCCCACTTTTATAATATTCAGGAAGGAAGAAGAGATGGTGTAAACCCCTACATTTAAAAAAATAAATCTTGTTGTGGAGAGATAGATTCCAACTTTTCCTCAACATTAATAAAAGTTAATTAGTATTACTATACCATTTATTATGGATTTATAAAATGATTATTTTCATAGGTAGTGCTAGAAGTGAATGTAAGATAAAGAAAGCATTTTGTGCTCCTCAAATTGTTGAAGGAAATCCATTCTTAGAGTACATTCAATACATTATGTTTCCATGGTTTAAAAAGTTTGAATTACAGAATAGTGAGGAAAATGTTTGTAAAATGAAGCATGCTTATGACAAGATGTCTATAATTTTCCCACAACTGCCATTTTCTATCTTTTTTTTACAAATGCTAATTATCTAGTTTTTATTCATTTTTGTAACTTTTTTCCCTTTCGAATTTCTTTAATTTTTCATTTAGGACATCTTTGTATGGTCTCTATTTCGTATATTATCATTTTTCAACATTACATTAACCTCCCATTCCTTGCCAAATACTCACAAAGGGACATGAACCCTACATAATGAGCCATAGTTGGTATGTTTTCAATTCTAGAGAAGGTCTCGGCTCTTGGGAGGTCTATGCCACATGTCATCATTCTATCGGTTTCCCAAATAAATTCCCCTCTTGAAAGTGAAACCTATTGAATATAGCACATTTTATATATCCTTTAGGTCCACTATGGGATGAGGTAATGTCAATGGAAAGTTATAAACAAGCATGGTATTGGTCATGGAATAAATAGAAAGTTAAACCACAATATATATATATATATATATATATATATATATATATATATATATACTAGAGAAGAGAGAGCATTAACAATCATATTTGAATAAGATACACTTTGATAAATAAAGGAATATACAAAGCAACAACTCATGGAGATGTATGAAGTGATTTTAAATTATATATATATATTATGTAGAATCTAGATGTATCTAAGATAGGAAAACTAGTTATGATTCTCTACAAGTGGAGGACTATTCTAGATGACATAAAAATCATAGTGGTTATGAGGATGAGGATGTTTAGGATTTGTAATAACTTACAAAGGTGGAATCACAGATAAATAAATGCGACATGAAAGAAAACAAGTCTCAAATAGACTAAGGACTCACCTGTAAGTGCTTATAGGATGTAAACTACAACACACTAGCCGGGCCCTGACAAGACCTAGATTTATTTGAAATTTTGTAAGAAAATTGTAATATGCCGATTCACTAAATCCCTTTCTACTACTTTGCAAATAGGGAAATTGGAAAGTCGTGGGAAAACATCACCTCTAAGTATATATCAAGAAAATTTAGCGAATGTTTTCTTTTCCAAATAAGGATCAATAGATTTCTTGGTGAAACATTAATGTTTTCAAATCCCGACACATTGATTTCTTGGAAAAATATTAATGTTTTCAAATCTCAGTGCATTGATTTATTGGCAAAACATTAATGTTTTCAAATCATGGTATGTCGATTTCTTGGAAAAACACTAATGTTTTCAAATCCTGTACAACGATCACACAATAATTTAATATAAAAATATACATTGGGATTAGAAATTCCTTGGCAATTCAGATGGGACAAATTATTGTTTATGGGATTTTTGGGTGAAACTTGGGTACTTGTCGTTGCTGTAAAATTTGCTAAATAAAATTCTTAGAATTCTACTATTCACCAAACTAAGAATATTCACGCTTAAAATTTTCCCTACAGAGGATCATGTTCATGTCATGGAGAATAACAAGCTAGTTTTGGAGGCCATAGAAGAAGAGGAGATTATAGAAAGCTTCTTGATATTTTATGGTAATGAAAATTTAGAGTTTCCTTTTCATTCATTTTTTGTTAAAATTGACTTGTTTGATGAATTCATGGAAAGAAAGAATCTCAAAGACAATGCTGACCATAATAGCCCATAAGAGAAACAAGAAGAGGAGTTCAACCTTTCAAACTTCAAATTGGACAAAGGTAACATATGTTTAGGATAGTTTTTCCTTCAATAAAGGACTAAGGAACACCCGAGTGAGTAGAAAATTACAACTACTTGTAGTAAGTTACCAATGGTTCAACTAGAGGTTGCAAGTAATCTCAGAGAGCTGCATGTGGTGGAGGATTTTCTCACTGCCAAAGAGGAGAACATGCAAGAACAACCTTTTTCTCATAAGAGTCCTCTTGAGTCAAGATTGGAGGAATTAAATTTTCAAAGTGTCACATTGGGAAAGGAAGAGGAAAGGAATGAGGATGTCTCAACTTTTATACCATTCACCAAGGTAAAGCATCAATTTTATATAGATGAGCAACAAGAAGAGAATCAACTTACATATAGTTACCTTTTCTAGGAAATACTGGAAGAATACTTTCTTACTAAGGTTGGAATTTAGAGTAGTGGGAACATTCGACAAACCAAGCCATGTCCCATCAAGTATTTAGCTTTATTGGAGCCATAGGAGAATCAACAACCGGTTATGTTTACTTCGAACATGAGTATGAGTCTCAATGTGTCAAGGGCCAACTACAACACTTCTAGGGGCCCCATGTAAATCATCTATAGAAGGTAATTTTCTTTTTGTTACTATTACTTTGGGTCCTAGAATGAAAATCCAACCTTCTGAAAAATTTTGTGGTTATCAATAGCCATGCATAATGTCAAAACATCCGTATGATCGCAAGTTTTATGAAGGGCAAGCTACTTTTACCTACTAGTGGAAGGGTTTGTTTTAATTCTTATCTTCTTCTTATTAGTGTAGGGAAGGAGTAGGTTTCATTCCATCCTAACAAGTACTATGCGAATCAGTATGTCTCCCTTGAACATGCATGATTTTTCATTTTGTATATATTTTTGTTTCTGTTTGGTCCTATATAGTACACCATGTTCGGTGTGACACCCAAAAATAAATTTTACAGAAGCTCAAAGTTACAAGAAACATTTACAATTCTTAAGGAATTTAAAATGTAGATCAGCTAAATCATATAAGATAACTATTTTAAGGATTTCTACTCCCTCATCTCTTCATATCAATCATTTGAGCTTCTAACACCCCTCGCGGATTGAAAAGTTAGTCTTCTAGGTAGTTTTACATAACAGGTGATAGGTTTCACAATAACAATGATCAACCCTTAAGTCATTAAATAAGTTCCATATGGTCCAAAAGAAGAAGATTAACCTCAAATGCATGATTAGTTGTTCCAGTTGTAGATCTTATGGATTTTTAGGAGTCTCGGTCTTTCAACAATGTTCCAAGTAGCCTTTTAGAGGGAAAATAATCAAAATTTAATAGAGTTCCATGATGTTGCAAGTTAGCAAATGTTTTACTCAAAACTTTGCAATGTGTTATGCATGTTAGACAATCATTGGTTTCATTGTGCTTCATACTTGGAAAAATAAGTTTTTAGGACACGTTCGAAGTCCATTTCCAATCCCATAGATCGGGTTACAAAGAGAAAAGAAATAAACTCATAATTAAATAATTTTCCACTCATAATAATTGCAAGAATTTCCTATAAAAGTTTGAATATTACGAGTAGAAGTCAACTATGGGTCTAATGTAATAGCATCAAGAGGCTCAAGGATTGGTTTTCAAGGTTCAATTAATATCATGTCATTAATAGTGACTCCATGCCCCATGGAGGATTCACACCATTGATCCATACATTTAGCGGGAGATGTCCCCGTGAGTCACCAAAATGTTTATCAATTTTACCCCCAGAAAAAATGGAAAACAAGGTAAGGATAGGAACTTGGCACTGGAAAGGAATTTCACTAGTAAAACTAAATTTATAGGATAAAACCATGCTATAGGAGGTATTCACGATGTTTGGAAAGACGTGGAATCATTGAAGGAATTTTTCCTCTTCTAGGTTTTGAATGACCAAGTGTGTGCTTGTGGTGAAAAATTGGCCCGGCGGCCCACTTCAATTAAAAAGAGGCTAAGATTTATAGAGACACATCATGGGCCCTAAAACACATCACTCACTCCCCATTCGAGAATATTCTTAAAAATTCTAATTCTAGGTGGAAAAGTTGCAAGATGGGCTAAAAGGGGTGATCGAGCTAAAATGATCTCGGTGAGCCAAGTTGATAAGCCGAGGTGTTTAGGTCGGTGGGTCGATTTAGGGAAGAAGTCAAAGAAAGGGAAAGACGGTGGGTAGAGCTTGTTGTGGTGATGAGCTTGAATTTTAGCATAGTGAGTGAGTCACAAAAGGTCGATGATGGATGTAATGGGAGTTAGTGGGATGCGAGAGATGGCTTGAGTTTGCAATTCAATGAGATAGGGCCTAATATCTTGGAAAAGAGCTGACTCGGGTGGCGGGATGATCGATCCATGTTATCTCATGGGCTAATCAAACCATATGGATGGGTTAGAAATTGGTTAAGAAAATCAAGGGGCGAGTCATGAAAATGCAATGGGGAGGCCAAAATAGATCGACATGGGTGATAACGGGGCCATAAAAATGTGGAGTGACTCTCCAAAGAATGGTATGGAGCCAAGATGGAAGCTTAGGGTGTCAAATCGGGTGCGAGGTGTTGCTGGTTGAAGCCAAGTGGATGAGGCCAACTCGGCCATGACAGAGGTTAACCGATTCAAGCTCACAACTCAAGGAAAGGACTTGGTGGAACAATGTAGAATATTTGGTGTTTTTAGAAGTTTTCTCAATGAGATTTGGAAGATTTAGTGATGTGTGCACAATGAGGAACCATGAATAAGAAAATATACACAAAATATGAATGCAAATGAGCTAGTCAATGTCACTCAAGCTTACGGTGTCGGGTTTGAAAGACTAGGGGAATAATTGTTCAAAGTTTGTGAGCTAAGCCCCGAAGTCTAAAATATCAAAATTGGGAGTTTCAGGATTCAAAATTTTGGAAATTTCCATTAGCTCGGTGCATGAACATGTTGAAGACCCATAAAATTATGAAATCATCGTGGTGTTGTGAAAGTGCACCAAGGTAGGTGGATGGGTGGATCTTGAGGCGTTTGGTGAGGTTGACGTATTGGGAAGAACCAACACACTTAGTGATTATTAGGTGGATCACCCAAATCCAATCTAAGGGGGAATAAACGGATGGTTTCGAAGGTTCCACACGAGTTGGAACCCGCCAAGTGGAAATGTGGGATTGGTTATACAACAAAGGGGTGTCAAGTGTTAGAAATTATAGGATTGTAACTATTACGAGTTTAATCAACCAACACATTTAAATATTAATATAAACCATAAAACATTAAATGTTAAATATTATGCAATATAATAAATACAATTACATAACATATTATCTAATTAATACATATTAAAAGTAAGAACATAATGACATAATGTTTATAGTGGAAAACCACAAATAGGGTAGAAACCATTGTGAAATAACCTTTTATTTTCCAAGAACCAAATTTACATCCAAAGAACTTTCACCTCCTCCTTTCAACCCTAATCACAAGGGTAAAATAATATTCACCTTTAATATTTATTTTTTCAAACATATCAAATGAGCACCTAAAGTCCTTTTTATATTAGGTGATCGGGTGTGTCTCCCGACCCACCTTTTCGACCTAATCGGTTGACACATATACCTAGGTTTATAATATTTAATATTAGTAATATAATCATTTCATGATATTAAATATTTAAAAGATAGTATACCAAGGTTAGCATATTTACTAATAGAAATATAAATATTTCGTATTATTAAGTATTAATCTATTTATTAGTGATGGACCCTTATACATTAAGGGTTGGCAGACCACTTAATCATTATGTTCCAACATTGAGCTCATCTAAACCAGAGGAAGCGAGGTGATATGTGGATAGGATGAGTTTTTTTAGGATCCCAAATCAATAAATAATGAGCCATTTTTGGGGAATCGTAGGCCCGATGAAATGTGCAACGTGTAGTGCGACAAGGTAATGTGAAGTGAGGAGTTGGGGATTTCAAATTTGATTTTTTTTTGGGATCAATGGAGATCTAGGTAAAGAAATGAGGATATATTGAGGCTCACCATAGGAAAAAATAATATCTCTCCCATGTCGCCAAGCATCTCGGGATCTACTCGCCAATAAAAACCATGCAAAACCATGAATGCAAAAACATTCTCTCACTCATATAGGCATATCTTGAGCCCTATAACTTTTATTTTAACAAAATACTAGTAATTCAAAATGTGGAGAAGAGATATACAACCTAAAGGTATAAAAATGGAATTTAAAAGGTTCTTGACCTCCAAAATTTCATGAACAATGAAGAGTGACAAGGTTAGTAGAGGTCATTAATGAAGACATGGGCACCAATTTTTTCCACATATGGGCCAAGTCCCGATAGCATGGGAAAATCCAAGGATGATGCAAGTATGGATGGCTATCCTCAAATCATGGAAATCCAAATTTATTATGTCTCTCTTGATTTTATTCTATAGATTGTAAAGGGGTTGCACATTATAGGAGTTAGACATTTTTCTTCCACACACCCCGCTTCTTTCCTTTAGATGGGTTATTGAGAATTTATAGGGCTTCAAGCCTTCACTCCAAATCTTGTAATGGCACACTTGCCTCTACCTACTATGATGTACTATGAAATTTTAATGGAGAAATGAAATTGTGTTTGTGTTAATTTATCTAACCTTGCATGATATTTTTGTATGTTCTTTCCTCTCTTGATTCTCTTTTTATGCATATTATGGTTTCCATTGCATGGTTTTGGTGTTTTTTTACTTATTTGGGACTGGTTAATTCATGTGTTGTGGTATGTGGTCAATGACCACCCTCTTCATTGTCATATTTCCTCATTTTGCAAGGTTGAGAAAGGGTGTGACAACCCCTTCTCTTGGTGCTATCAACATTCTAGTGTAGTATTTCCTTTATTTTATGCATTTTCTCTATCCCTATCTCCTTGGAAGTGTTAGCATAGGTTTAGTTAGTAGATTTTTTTGCATTAGGGGTATTTTAGCATTACGATTAGGAAGAGGAAGTTGAACTTCTCTGGAGGTTCATCTCAAGTCCACAAGTCCCATAACTTTAGAGATGGTCCCATGTTAGAAAAAGTAGGTATCCATAACAAAAAATCCTGTGGTGCTTATTTTTTCCATAACAATTTTGGCATGCCCGAGTGGGACAAACAAAAGTAAAAGTTTCATTTTTATAGGTGTTCCATCATAATATTAGCCACCTTGTTACATTTGTAAGAAAATTAATATTTTAGAGGTCCCTTGCACTTCCGATTTCGAGATTGTAGATTTAGGATCTCAAAGGTTTTTCTATTGGGTCGAAATTTTGAAATGGATTTTTAGGGTTTAAAAGGTGCAAAATAGGATCCATTCACATATGATATATTAGGGATCGAAGATTCCAAAACAAGGATTAAATTTTAATTTCTTCAATCATGATGATGACGGTTGAAGAGGGACATGAGGAGGATTGGATGAAAAGGAAAGGATCATAATCTCCCCATGAATATTAGATATAAGTGAAAAAGGATGTGTATATGATGGATTGGAAGGAATATGATATAAATGATGAACAAAAGATGAGCCTAATAACACATGTTGTAAGGTAAGAGTTAGAGTAAACAAAAGTGTGACTAAGGTCTAAAGAATACATGTAAACATGTGATCCCTATGTCTCTGCGATATCAAAGTGTTTGAGTTTGTGATGGTTATTTACCACTTAAAGTGAATACTTAATGGGTAGTGTGTGAAGAAAAACTATCCAATGTATAAGGAGTGATTAAGTCAAATACTTTGATGGAGGGTGAATAGAAGGCTAAGTCATGTATTGCTTTGTTCTTAGCTAGACATCCATAGCCCCGATGGAGATGAATTTGATTCTTATCACAAAAAATTTCTACTTCTAGCTAGGAATTCATATCCTTGGTAGAGATGCTGGAAGCACCCTCAGAGAGAGTCTTGAGGTGAATTTTATTTTATATTTTTAATTTTGAGAAGATTTTTTTATCTTATGCTTTTTTGTTTTTGGATTTTTTTGCATAAAGAGGTTGCATTACATGAGAAATCTAAAGGGGTTAAGAATCACTAGTGGCTTGATGTGGGATGGTAATGAGTGTAGAGTTGACATCGGATAGAGTGTAAAAATATAAATCCAAGGGTCTTCACGACAAGCTGATTAAATGTGTCGATCTTGTTATCTCTCAAAAGTGCACCATGTAGAGAGATGATTGTAGGTGTTCTAAGCTTTCTCTGGATCTCTCTCTTTCGTAGATACAATGGAAACACCTCAGGTTTGTGGGTATACCTATTGTTTAGGTGAGGCTCCAGTATCATGGTCGGTTCCTTTTTTATGTATCCTAAACTAATTTTTAGGGTTTCGAGGGTAAAATATGACTGTAACTGAATTGAAAACTTGGGTGATACACTAAAATTGTTGAGGGCTTTGACCGAGTATATGCACATTAAATTTTAGAATGAAACATGGATACACAAGCCAATAGTTTTAGCAAGAAATATTAAGGCAAAACACTTTGTGTATTGAGGGAATGAGTCACAACAATATGATAAGATAACATGCACACTAATATTATGTAGAAATTACTAAATTTGCAGCAAGGTAAGATGATTAATCAGGGAATTTTCAATTCAAAATAATTAATGAGATATACACACCATTGCAAATAATTGGGAAGGCATAAATGAATTCTCATTCAAGGTGGCAAAATTGGCAAAATCTGCTTCAACACTCCTATCTCCAAAATTCCTCTACTGTGCTTTGTAATTACACACATTATATAGCAAGATTATTCATCCATCCCATCCTAAAAATAGACTAAATTTTTACTCTTACATGCATCCTATTTTACTCTTTATCATGAATAAATATAGGAATAAAAATAGACATGCTAATACAATAAGGCATTAATAGCCTTGATTACAAAAATACATTCAATCAAACTATAGTTGACCAAAATATTTTTAATAAATTAAGATGAATAATTTTTCTAATAATATCCCTTGCTTTATGTCTAAGTCTCTTCCAATGTGCATGCAATCTTTGTCTTCTAGTGCTTGATGTGACACTTACAAATTGATCCACTTGCAATGATAAATTTAGCACTCTTTAATTTTTCCCCTTGGATGCACATGCAAAAAATAACCTCCCTATGTGAGAAAAATAATTCCTTTATTTACAATACTTTGCAAAATATTCACCCATGCATTCCAACTACTGTGGGGACCACCTACAAGTTCGACGTTGACACTCTTCCTTGTTGGTTTTTCTTCTTGTGGATGACATGCAAAAGATATTTATTTTTACAACCCATGTGATGATCATGATGTGGACCTGGATATATGCATTCTTATTTTTCTTATTCTCCATGGCATGTACATATATGGTAAAATAACATTTTGCAAAGATTAAGGTAATAATCTACCTTTATGTGGCACATTCTTCTATGAGGTGATCCCTTTTGACTTGGCATATACTTTGGTATATAATGCATTATGTATTTATTCATACCGTGGCATATTCTAAAGTTTTAAATTGGCCACCTTTAATGATTTTTTAATTCCTTTGATAATTTACATGGCATATATATCTTGAAAAGGATCTCACAAGTCAAGAAATGATCACGTTTTAAATAATCATTCAACCTTTTACTTTTATGGCCAGAGACTATAATCATCGAGACATAATTATTTGGTTATCCCCCTTTTAATGATGACTTGCCCCTCATTTTTATGGTCGGTGAAATTTTACTCGCCATAATTAGGGTTTCACCAATGTTTTACATGTGCACTATTTACAAATAGAGGTTGAGTTTCTAGTAACTTGTAGTTGAATGATGGTTAATGTTTTACATCATTTGGTCTTGTACCTCCTAATCTTGACCATTGTTTTTTATCTTGATGATGAGTTAGGTTTTAATATTGGTTGATTTCTTTGAGAAAAATACTTCAAAACCTAAAAATCTTTGCATTGTGAGCTGTCAAATCAGCTAGAGGAACTCGCTAAAAATATTCACTTCCACCATTGATGCTCTAGTTTGAAGCTTATATTTACTAAGGGAAACAATTGGTTTAGTCATATTTTGACACCATTTCATTATATTCGTTGTTTCTTCTGTTATTTAGTCTAGTCCATTTGGTATTTGAGAAAATGGAGTTGGCTCTTGTGCATTTTTGTCTGCTATGATCCTAATATGTTCAAGAGTTCGGTTTTGTGGGAATTGCATCTTACTTGCCATTCTCATCATTTAATATTTGTTTTTTTCCTCAGTGGATCAAAATTTTCAAGAAACGTGAATTTAATGCTATGGAAATACAAAGTAAGCTTTTATTCTCATGTTTATTTGAATCTTTGCTTTTGTAAAAAATGGCTCGATTTTTTTGGCTCCCGATTCGACCTGATTTAGCTTATGTGGTGATTTTTGTTCTTTTTAGTCTTCTTTCCCAGATTTGGGAGTACATAGCCTTATGGTATTCTCGGGGACACTACTTCATCTACTCAGATATTGAAGTTTGCATCATTCTTCTTAGCCATGGCTACCATTGTACTCATTGTAAAGGATATTTTGATTTAGGTCTTGTCCACTTTCGACTTCAGAACCTATGGGCCTCTTTTTTTCTCATATTTTCAAAAGGGTACCGCATTATTTTGTTTTGGACATAATGTATTTTCCATGTTCTTCTCTCATTGGGTTTCAAATGTAATGACTTAATGAACTCTAACGTTATTATTTTTTGTATATTCACACTCGCATGATAAAACCCTTGTATGTCAGTGGGTATTTCACATTTCCTTTCAAAAAGTGTCACTTCTTTGTAAAAGGAATTTCACCATTTCACCGAAAATTGAGCCTCTAATTTTCTCGGTGAGTTATTACTCAACCTATATGTTACATAATATTTTTGATCTTAATTAATTAAGTCACCATTCTTCAAAGTGTTATGAGTTATGTATCTATGCATTTGGTTGTTCAAACTCTTGTACCTTCCTTTAGTTGATTATGTGGTTCGTCGCCATCATTCTATTTACCTCTTATGATTCTAAAAAGTTGTCATATTTGATGCATTTGGGTGACAAACTTGTTGGGTTTTCCTAATTTGGCTCGATAGGTATAAAAATGAAGCTTTGAATTTTGACTCTTATGAACTCGAACGTTGCCTTTGATCAAATCTAGGTTCTACATAAATGAGTAGCTCCATTTTTGTGCCATCGGGAACTCACCAAGCCATACTTTGTTCTCCAATCTATTTTGGTTTGACCCTCTATGTGACTCATTATTGTTGTATGGTCACCATTTTATATTTTTGACCCTAATCCGATTGCCATTTTGAGTTCTAAGCATTCTATCTTGTTTCCAATCTCTTTACAAAATCCAAACATTGAGGTCGTGTTCTAGTTATTTGCTAGAATTAACGTATTTTTTCTCTAAATTTGTGTTTCATTTTATGTTGAAGATCGTTGAATCTCTCTGAATCTAGATACCCGAGATGGGATGGCATATTTATATAGATTTATGGGTTTCTCGCATTAGTTTTCTAGACTAAAAATGACATGATTGCCATTGATTAAATTCAAGCTTCCCTTGCTCAGATCTGAATATGTTTGTAAATGAGTTGAGGTTCCTTTATTTACTCCTTTCTGAGTTGTAAATGGTGCTTTATTCCTAGGATTTGGCATCTAGATGTCTTCTTCTATTCCCTTTCATTTCTGTGGCCATTATATTCCACCTTGATCTTGCATTACTCTGCCTTTAGATTGTTGTTTGGGCTTTTGTCTAGCTAATATTTGAACTCCCAATTTGTATATTTCCTTGTGTTCATAGCTCCATCTGGTATCACAACTTGCTCATGTTTTTGATGGACTGAGTTGTTTGATCTTTATGATGCTACTAATCTTTATAAAAATACATCTGAAAACTACAATATTTTCCTAAAAGACTATAAAAATGAGATGGATTAGTGCTTGTTGAGAACCCCTTTTGAATATGTTCTTTCATGTCTGAAATACCTTCATGTAGGTTTTATTCATGGTTATGACATGACTCTCTGGAAATTCACATATCAAATTTGTCGGATTCATATCAAGATCTTTTAGAGCCTATGGTATATAAATTGCAATGCTTTGGTGTATCTTCTGAAAGATTTAATAATCCTTTGATTGCATTGATTTTGAACTCAAACAATATCTTACTCCTTTGTTTGAAAAGAATTTCTCTTCTTGAACTGTTCCATACACAACTTTGAAGTTGATTGTAGTTCATCTCCGCATTTTATTATATGCTCTAAATTTTTTGAAAGCTTTTACCTAATATTTCTTTGTGCATACTATATAGGTGCCTTGTGATTTAAAGAAATGAATATTTGGTGTTGGAAAACTTCTCACCTTTATTATTCAATAGCTTGAGCTTTCTACTTACTTTTCATATTGTGTTTTATCCTTGCGACATGTGGCTGGTGTTGCATTATATTATGAATCTATGGTGATCTACCTTTTGAGATGACATTATCACTGTTTCAAGTGCTTGGAAATTGTTTCTCACTTTTGATATAAAGTTTGTAGTTTTGATTCCTTTTGCATCAATAATGCCTCATTAGCTAGAACTCAAACTTAATTACTCACCCTCAGTTGGTAAGACTTAATCAATATTGTAAACAAAAATCTTCCTATTGTTTTGAATGATGATTTTCCTCATAGCTTTTACAATATCTCGATCATGAATACAACCCTGTGATTCAATGAGAACCTGCATCTAAGATATTTTATGGCATAATATTACTCCTTTGTATTTGTGAAGAAAATATTTGATGAATTGTTTTCCATTATCTTGTATCAGCTGAAAATTGATAATCTCTTGCATCATGTAATTTTGTTATCATCCATTGAGAGTATTTGTAGTTCAGTTTTGAAAATATACTTTATAAAATCTTAAATATGTTCAACTAAATGACTTGGAAAATTGTAGCATTACTTTTCCTTTCTGTTCACATCATGTGAAAGTATGAGAAAATCTCTTTCAATTGAGTTTTCACCCTTGATCACCTTTAGCATGTTTTTTTAACCTGATAACTGATTTAATTTTCTGAAAATAACATTCCACTATGCATTTTTATTTCTTGTGCCTCTGAATTCAATCTCATTTTAAGAAAATCCACTTGTTTAAAACTATGATTACAATAGACATGGAAATCCAGATCTCTAACATATTTTTCCACTTCTCTTTCAGGTATAATGGCATCACCGGGGGATGATGATGAAGAGGGAATAACGAGTACTCATCGAACCGACCGAGAATCCATCCAAATAGGCAATGATGGATCTCCCTTTCTCTTTTACTCATAGCTTTACACACATGTATTTTCTTTTATGCACATGTTTCCAGAGTTATTCCCATGACTTGTGTGGGTTCACTGAACTATTATTCCTCATGAATAAAGGAAATATTTTTCTGTAATGAGATGTATATATTTATTTTCCACACTTTCTTCATTTGAATGGATAATAAATGAACTTATACAACTCAAAACACTTAAATAATTCACTTAATCATAGAAATAAATTAAAATTAAGTGTACCTTATTGACGCTCATTGAAAATGAAAACTACTTGTAAAAATACCCTTTCTATGCTTCAAAATTACAACTGAGACTATTTCTTCATAACATAAAACTCGCATATACCATCTTTCCCATATTCACTAAGGCCTCGCAATGCTCTTCCTTTATTACTACAAAGTCTTACTAAAGATTATACATGGAGAGGTGGTATATGCAAGGTGTTGCCTCTAAAACACTTTCATATGCTAATTTGATGCATGACATTATTATTCTGTCCAAAACCAAGCAATTAAAAATTACATCCCTTTCCGAGATGGCTTCCCTAAACATATCAAAACATGTAACATGACCAACTGAGAAAATTAAAATTTTTGAGTTGACCTTTTTCGTACATGGTAAAAAAATGTCAACAGATCTCTAGGAGGAAAATTGTGCTCAAATGTTAGATGTAATGATAGACCAAGGTCACATGATAGTAGTAGGTACTATTTTCTTACAAAATGTATGAGAAAGCAGATCAAGTGTTCGATGGAATGTATTGGAAGAGGATATGAATGGATGTGATGATAGGAATTTATTATATGTAAATGGATTTGGATGATGGATGGAAGAAGGATGGGTGGGAAAGATAGAACATCCATGTGTAGGCGTTGAAATATGTGATCAATCAATTTTTAGGTGTTTTTTATTTATAGGGGATTAAATGATTTATGATTGAGTTGATTTGTTGGAATAGGTTGTGATTGAGTAGTGGGAGGGATGTTGGTAGTGTTAGTTTTATATCCTAATCCTAAACAACCTAGATTTTAAGGAAGGGATACAGGTTTACAAATGCCTTATTCATGTATGCCTAATCCTTTTCCTCGATGTTTCATATTAGTGAACACATTTTTAGTGATAGGAAATGAATTTTATGGGGAGGATGATTCCATGTGGTAATTATGAGACTAGGGGTTTTTATTTTGTCATCCGATAAGAGGCCAAACTTAAAAAAGGATGGGAGGTGATATTTATTTTGGTTTTGGTAAGTAAGGGATGTTTGGATGTATGATGATATTTTGATGGGTGATGATGTTTAGATGTCAAGTGGGATTTGGATTGGGGAAGATGGTTAGAAAGAGGATTGGGAAGGAATGGTGGTGGATAAAGTACAAGGACAACAAGCCCTTGGTTACTAAGGTTTTGGACATAAGAGCTAAATTAAATGCAACAATTGGTGGAATGACCATGGGTTCGATAGAAGTCACAATAATAGTGTTCCTAATACCAAGATGGTTTGGGAAGGTTTTGATCATGTGAGTTGATTTAGGGATGGATGAACATGTTAAAGGTTTTTAGACAATGAAAGATGGTGATTGAGGATTCCCTAAAGGAGTGAAGTATTTTGGGTTAAATGGTTTTGTGGAAGTAGGAGGTAAAGGTGTAGGATTGGGTAAAATATGAGATGTTTTGGTTTATTTGGATTTGTGCGCTAGATTATATTATTGTGGATGAGAAGATGAAGGGGATGGATTAGGCTTGGGGGCCAAAGTGGATTCTTTGGGCTTCGGAGCTGAAGTAAATTTGGTTGATTTTAGATTGGTTGGAGTATGCGGTTTTGAGGTATATGGTTTTGGATTGGGATTACATTGTTGAGGATTAGTAGATATAGATGAAGTGAATGTGGTTGATTTAGATGAAGGGGATGGACGTGGTGTAGGAACCACATTGTATTTTTTATATTTAGAGGATAAAGTAGATTATGGTGACATAGGAGTATCATTAGATTGGGTAGGAGATGGGCTGGGGAGAGGGTTCAAATTGGATTTGTTAGGTTTTGGAGTTGGTGATTTAGGAGTCATGTTAGATGTTTTAGGATTGGGGGTAGTGGAGATGAAATAGGATTATAGGATAGGATAGTGTTAGGTTCGGTGTGATGAAGGGGTTAAGATAGGATTAGATGATGAGGGTGGCATAGGAGTCACATTGGATGGTTTAGGATTATGGGTAGGAGAGGAGGAGGGTGACGTAGAAGTCATGGTCGATGAGATAGTATTGGGTTTAGGTGATGGAGGGGATGAAATAAGATCAAAGCCAGAATTTTAAGGTGGATTAGGGATGTGGGACTATATAGGATAAATTCCATAGAATTGGATTGGGATGATGAAGATGATGAGGATGGAGGACTAATATGAGATGTGGGGGATAATATTTTTGGAATAATTTGTTAGGATGATTGTTTATATTTGAATGAGATATGATGATAAGTTTTATGATGAATGGATTTAGGAATTGAATTTTTGGATGGTAGTGGATTATTCACATTAGTTTTAATGGTACGAAGGTGTTGGTTATGATGATTGATGGGGATTTGGAGGTTGGGGTTTGATGATTGTGTGGGTTTTTATTTACTGACTAGATTAATAAGGACATGAAGGAGGTCCTCTTGGTGTAGGTCAAAGTTAGTGAGGTGGTCAAATTCAATGAAATTATCTTATGAGGATAGTGGTTTATGTTGATTAGATTGGGGTGTGGATTGAGATGATTTGGGTTCCTCAAAGAGGAAGTCAATAGGGTGAGGGTAGGGATATTAGGAAGGGGAAATTTTTGATGGGGTTGGTTGGGAGAAGATGGTTTAGGATGTGATTGGTTGATACATGATATCAGATTGGATATTTGTTGATTGAGTTGTTGGATGATTTTTAGTATGTTAACACAAAATGGGATGGTTGATTTAGATGGAGATGAGAGGATTAGTTGAGGTAGGATGTAATATTTTAGATTTTTATTAAGGTATTAGATAGTGTGTGGAATTTCATTATCAAAGAAAGATGGTTGACTTTTATTAGTGGGGGATGATGAGATAGATTGGTTGATAAATTTATAAAAGAGGTCATGGTTTGGATGTTGGTTTGGAGGGGATAGGGATTAAGGATAAAATGCCATGGTTTGATAGAATGTGCATGTGATTAGATTTTTCTGGGTGATTAAGGATGGTGATGGGATTCAAATTGGAATTATTTGATTAAGGAGGATTTATTATGATGATGTTTGATTGATTAAAAATTGAATGTGATAAGATGGTTAAGGGTGTTCACAAGTGATAAAAAGCATGCAACACACACCTAACTAGTTAAGTGGGATTATAATTAATCTATAGCTTGATTTCAATACCACACACCGATGAGGGTGTTATAATTGACTCTCAACCTATGTGTCAATGTGGGCCACTAGCGAGTGACCTTGGGGAGTGTGTCCTCCTTACACTATAACTCAATATGTGGCCAGAAGGTTGCCTATTATAAGATGTATGGGATCCCTAGGGGTGTCCCCGATGTAACTTGCAAAGACGTGGGGCCCAAGTCCATGTCGTAAGGATGTTTCCTTACAAAGGGTATTGGTATGTGGAAGCCCTCTCTCTTCATGCAGATCTTAAAACAAGAAATTGATTAGCCAATAATGATATTTGTCCAATAATTTGTATACCCCACCACAAAACGGGGTGTGTGTACATATTTCAAGATGAAGCCTAAGGTTACGAGACCCCTAGGACTATATGCAAACTCGTGGATATCACTTCTACGTCACATTTCCCTACAAAATAAAAATGGGAAGGATAGCTACTTTTGATCCTCAAGATCATCCTAGGACACAAGAGGAGAGTATACATGGTTTTTCCTTCGTGGTGACCAAGAAACAAAGGAAAACACATAAAAAGGATGATAAGTGAAGGATAATTTAATAGTTTGATAGGAGGATAAATGATTAAGTATTCATGAGGAGACTTTACAAAACAAGGGTTATTAATTTGATTTTTTAACACAATTTATTTGACTAAATGAGCTACAAAAAGGTTAGAATAATATAAAAATGGAAAAAATCTCCCTTATTGCTGCAATAAATCTAAAAAAGTCACCAAAACACTTGAAAACAAGATTAGACCGTTAGTTTTAAGCAAAACTATGATTCTCGCAAAGGCGCCCGATTGACATGGTATAGATGAAAATGTATGGAAATTATTACAAAATATTTTTCATAGTGTGAACACTTAGGAGTGGTTTGGGTTATTTGGTAGTAATAGTTTTTAATATTTATAAAATAATATATGAGTGTGCAAAATAGTTGTAATGCATAACTCATAGTTGAGAGATATTTGGGATATTGAGAGGACTTAGAGATTAGCCTTGACTCCTTACTTATAGGAGTTCATTGAGCTATTTATATGTAATCTCTCCATTGGGAATTTTTCCCGAATGAATTACAATATCTCTGGTTTTATTATTTTATTGTGCAATGTTTTGTTTTTTATTTGATTAAATCATGGATATTTACAAGAGAAAAGGATCCAAAGTATATAAAAAGAACCAATTTATGGCATATGCACCATTCTTTGTGGCATAGACACCACTATATGAAAAAAGACTGAAATAGGGTAAAAAAGGTAAAAATTATAATTTCAAAGTTTCAAAAGCTAATACAAAGGCACTGAAAATTGTACATAGGCACTGAAAAATTGTGCATAGGAACTACTTTATGGCATAGGCACTATTTTTGTTGCATAGGTGCTGATGTGTACAAAAATTCTAAAAAAGGTCTAAAACATGGGAAAATAGGGTTCTAGTGCTAGAAAAGAGGCATTGAAGTATCATCATAGGTGCTAAAACAAGTAATAGAACAATTTTAGGGAATATATGCTATTATGTGTTGCATATGTTTTAATACACAGAGAAAAGGTGATGTTTCATGCTCTAAAATAGAATCTAAGTTTGAAATTTATAATTTTGAAGGGGTAAATGACGACGAAAGTTTTTGAAACTTTGACATCCTATCAAAGGTATAAAACAAGATTATAAATGATGAAGATTTGGGGGTACTCCCCATGGTGTGTGTGAGAATGTAATGCAATAAAATAATATCTTATGAATGCAAGAAAATCAAACAAGTTGTTCTCCTAATGTAATCTTCTCAAACAAATCCTCGAATAGAGAAATTAATGGAAAGAAGGAGAGAATTCAATAGCTTAAATTAACTAAAAGTTGTAAATATCCTCCTTTGATGTGTTTGATTTTCTCTTGGATTGGTATTGATTTACTTCAGATTTTAGTGGATACGCATGTGTGGCACCTCCCCTTGATTTCCTTTGATTGATTAATGAATGATAATGGATTGATTATGGATGAATGATGAATTTATTGAATATTTTTTATTGATTGATGAAATAAAATGGAATATATATTTTTATAGATTATATGACTTCTTTCCAAATAGCTCTCATGGAGAATAAGAGCTAAATTTATAGTTGAGAGGTGAACGATTCTATCGATAAGATGAAGCCAAGTTGGTTTTAGATCAAGATTGGAGAATGCATGTGAGGATTAGAGGATTATAAAGTGTAAGACTCTATAATTCAAATGCAAAATTCATGTATTTAAGTATCTTCTATTGAATTAAAATTCAATAGAAGGACAAGGTTATAAAGGCTTCTAGAAATAGAAGCCTTTAGATTTAGAGGTGGAGAATGTGATTAAGATTAGTGTTAGATTAGGTTAATAAAATATGATTAGAGGTGAGATTACATGGAAAGGCTAGGTGTAGGTAGGTGTAGATTATATAGGTAAGTGGGTGTAGGAATATTAAATTCCTAGAAAATGTTAATAGGGATTATTAGTGGGATAATAGGATATTAGTAATGAATTAAAGGATTATGGATGAGATGGGATATAATAATGAATTAAGAGGATTAATGATGGAATGATGAGATGAATGATAAATGATGATAAATTGATAAATATTAAATATGAATAAAGGATTAAATAAAAATAATTAATATTACGATTAATTATTATATGGATGAGGTTGGGATATTTGTAGGAAAGATTTACCGTAATTGATTATGTCAACCTTTTAGATGTATATAGTTAGCAATGTGGTGATTTGAAGCCATAAGAAAAGGACTACATATATGGTTTATTACCTTCATGTATATACTATTGAAAGTAGGTAACCAATTGACAAGAAATAGATGTTATCCTCTGAAAGGAAAGTGATTATTTTCTTGTGTAAGAAATAGATGTTATCTCTCGAAAGTACACCCTGTTAAGAGAAGATTGCATTAATTCTAAGATTGATATGGATCTCTCACTTTCATAGATACAATGGAAACACCTCAGGTCTGTGGGTATACCTATTGTTGAGGTGAGTCTATGGTATCAAGGCCAGGTTCCATTTTTTATGTATCCTAAACTAATTTTTACGAGTTTTTAGGGTAATAGATGACTATAAATGCATTGAAAATGGGGTGATACACCAAACTTGTTGAGGGATTTTACTGAGTATGTGCAAAATCAATTTTACAATGAATTTTGATGCACAAACCAATATTTTTCAACAAAATATTAAGGAAAAATACTTTGTGTATTAAGGGAATGAATCAAAACAATACCATACGATAACATGCACACTAATATTATATAGAAAATACTAAATTTGTAGTAAGGTAAGATGATTAATAAGGGAATTTGACATCGACAAGAATTAATGAGATATACACACCACTCGCAAATAATTGGAAAGGTAGAAATCGGTTCTCATTTAAGGGGAAAACTGCAAAAATTGCTTCAAAGACTCCTATGTCAAAAATTTCTCTGTACAGCCTTACAATTGCACACAATATAAAGCAATATTTTTCACCCAACCCATATTAATAATAGACTAAAATTTACACTCGCCCATGGATCCTATTTTTATCCTTTTATCTTAAGTAATAAAAAGAGGTAAAAATAAGCATGTTTATAACAAAGAGGCAATTAAAATCCTAAGTTAGAAAAATACAATTCAGTCAAATTGCAGTTGACTAATCTATTTTTAATAAAGTAGGATGAATAATTTAGATAATAATATCCCTTGCTTGTTTCCTCGAATGTATATGCACCTCTTTCTTCTAGTGTTTGATGTGACACTTACAACTTAATCGACTTGCAATGATATTCTACACATTCTTTAATTCTTCCCTTTAAATGCACAATTTTTTTTTAATTTACCTATGTGATAAAAAATAATTCTTTTATTTGCATTACTTTAGCCAAAATATTCAGCCAATATGTGGGGACCACCGCAGGCTCTAATGTTGACATCTATTTGTCTTCATTGTTGTTTTGTCTTTTAGCGCATGACATGACAAAGATACCCTTATGAAAGAAAAAATAATGCCTTTATCCCATCCTTAGATAAAGTGTTCATTCACTGTGGGGACCACCTATATATTGACCCCTCTTCAAGTATTTCTTTGTTTTATCTTACTGAGGCATGTATATACTTGATTCAAACGATGATGGATCTAGATTGGATGATGACCATATTTTGGTCAATGACATGTATTAATATTTGACCCCCTTTTGATTATTGGTATGGGACATAGTTCAATGGTTTAGAACCTAAATACATGCCATATGTGGTCAACTTTTACACTGATCATTTCATATGTTATTTTTCGGGCATTTTGATTTTTCATCATGCAAAAATCATGGTAGAATATAATCATTTAGGCGATAAAACATGTTCCCCTTTCACATGAGACATTGACTTCTTCTAAGCTTGTCAAAGGAAAATTGACTTCACCCTAATTATGGTTTTATCATCACTGACACATAGCAGCTTATTCAACCCTTGTCATATTGACATTTTATATTGCTTACTGCTTATTTTAGACCATTTGATCTGCACTATTATCGACCATGACCCTAATTAGTTTAGGGTTTCATGGTGAGTTGACACATTTGTACTTTGCAGATAACCTCAAGGTGAGTTAAGTTAACTCACGGTGCTGAAATCGTGGGAAAAATAATTGGCCTAATCATTTTGTAATTTTCATGAGCTCCTTTGAGAATGGGAAAGCTCAGAAAATTTCTCTCGGTTTCCATTTTCTCTCGCATTTAATATTTTGAGTTCCCTCCATGAACTATTTGAGTTGTCTTCTTGTCCTTTTGAGATATTGTGCTTTGTGATATTTGAGGAACTCTATGATATACAAAATTCATGTTTGGGAGCTTTCTAAGTTTAGATGAGATTTTCATTGTATTTGCTTTACTTCTTGATGCTAAAACCGCATGGCTTATTTAATTGGAGGATTGCTCATTGTTAATATACAAGGTAAGGATCCCATATTATTGATCTCTATTTGAATTCACGAAATATGATTTGCTTTTCTCGAGGCTTTATATTTGATTTAAACCACTAACCTTTTTATTTGTGGTTTTGTTGATCATTCTCAAGAACCATTTTGATATTCCTTTTTATGACCATGTTGTATATTTCAATGTAGTAAGGATATGCTACTCGAGAATCATCTTGATATTTCTTAATTTGTGCTCAAATGAAAAGTTGTATTGTGCTTTCATGTCCACTTTATCTTATATTTGTACTAGGTTAATTTATCTAGGCTCCAAAAGGGGTCATTTTTCTCTTCTAGGTTCGTAAAAATTGTCATTTCTGACTTTTGTGTGCTTCTTTTCTTAGGTTCGGATTCGAGTGAGGTGGGTTTTGAAGTTGGGACTTATTTTCTTTCAATGACATTTTTGCATATACTCTGATTTGGGTCAGTCCTCTCCCATTTTCGGTCTATGTTGTGTTCTATATCTGGTTTTATGTAAAATTCAAATCTAAGCTATGATTCTCTAGGGAGTCAGTGACTCAAACCATGCGTTGTATAATATTTTTTCATTACTTATTTAAGTTATCATGATTCCTATTAGTCGTTAACTATATAACTCGGACAAGCCTAGCCGTATTGGCGAGTAGCTAGTTACATTATGCTTCAAGCTTTTCTTCTTTCAAATAGGTTTTGAGATGCACTGTATTTCGAGCCACCATTTTGCTCTGTTGTTTGAAATTTCCACCAAGGGTATGGGTGTGTATTGATATTTTCGGATTGCCATATTTTGTGCATTGAGTTTCAAACCATATTCACTTCCCCGACATATTTTGTCGGCTTTGAATCTAAAGGTCGATCCATGGTTCTTTTGTTGATCAAGTATATTGTGCATGAGTTGTGACTCATTTTTCTGAGCATTCTATAGCCATTGATTATACATCATTGATAAATACTCTCTAATGAAAACATGGCTTTTACTTGATTATATTATGATTATGTTCTTGAAAATTAATCAGTACTTGTTGATTGATCTTTTTGTTCCTTTTAGTTCTTCATACACATACTTGATCAATTTTACGATGGTAGGATGAAATAAGAATTAGGAAAAAATTAAGTGTATCATTTCCTTGCAAGTTCTATGTCACCGTAATCCATGATCTTCGATGCTATTTGGAGTTAGTTGACAAGATACTTGCAAGTTGTTCTATTTGATTGAAAATGAAACTGAAGTTTTAATGATGCTATCTAAAGCTGCAACAAATCATTTCTTGACGCAAATCATTTAATTTACTATCTTGATTCATGTATGTGAAAATAGTATCTACTATATTTATTATTCTCAAGTTGTTTCACCCGATTCTTAGACATTTTTCAAGTATTAACAAAACAGATAGAGTAATGTCGTAAGAGGAATACCTATTCAAATGTTGGTTGATGGGTTGTTGCTCATGTATGACTTCTGAATCAATAGCTGAATGTGGAAGCTTCCTTTAGCTAGGAGGAACTACCTATAATGGAAAGCAAGACCACCAGAAGAGTTAAACAATATGTGTAGTGAATCGCTAAGCGTGTGCTAGATCTAGGAAGTGTGATACTTCCTAGATGGTCATCGACCTTCACTTTTAAACAATTTAATGTGAGAAATGAAGTAAATCCTATTGTAATTCAAAATGATTTAGGTATCTCACTTAAAACACAATAAGAAAGATCTTATCTAATAGGCTAGGTTAGAATAAGATCCAAAGGTCAAACAATTGATTCGGTCTCTCGCAGTCCGAAGAGGTATCGTAGATCATAGGTAAATGAGGGTGATGCGAATTAGGTGGATAGGTCAATGTTCTAGGTTGTATGGGAAAATACAGTAAACCGGTACTAGTTAAGGGTGACCAACGATGGTATGGTGTAATCGGTGTGTTAGCACTTATGGAAGACCGAGAATGCAAAAATGGGTTTTGGGTATCGCTTATGATTGCACAAAGGATTTTGGTTGGTCGAATGAGGTATTTGGTAGATTGGGTGGGATTTAGCAAGGTTTTAATGGGTATATGGAGGGGGAGTGTTGAAGGTTAGGTCAATGGGTGGCTAGGTTAACAATAGGTGATAATATAATAACAAAATGAAATGAAATAGAGAAGTATAATGTCAGACTTACTTGGATTCTTGTCCCGGGTCGCTCGTGGAGTGATGAATGGAGCTACTAGTGAGAGGTTGAAGGTTATAGGTGATCACCAATCATAGGAGAGCTTCTGCATGGGCTGCATGGGCATTCCTTTTTGCTTGATAAGATCAGATCATTACTAGGGTGGTGGCTGTGTAGGAGAAGATGCTTGATCTCCTTCCTTGCATGCGTGTTCTCGCTGAAATTCGATCTTAGAAGATGCGATATCTCTCAGGAAGATCTCAATGTTTTGCCAACTTTTTTCAATCTTTGCCAACCTTGAGAATAAGGTTGTTTTAGGGGTTAAAAGGGTAACTCAAGGCAGTTCTAGCTTAACCGGCAATGGTTAGGGCTAGCCGGCCAATCAAGGTAGGATTTCCTAGGTTTACTAAACTAGGAAGATCCTCCCGATTTTCTCGTATCTCATATCGTTAACCCGCGGATTAAACAGAAGATTCTTGTAAGCATGCAGGAATGTGGTTAGAGAGAATGTAGGCATTGATTTTTAGGTTTTTGCAAGTCTTAGTTAGTTATGGTAACTTACTAAGAATAGTTTTTAGGGTGAGTTGGATTGACGAGGTGTCTAGCCGAGGTGTATGTGTGGATATTATCTAAATTAAGAAATTTAAATAATAAATATGGTGAGGATAATGAATTAATTGTATCAAATTAATTAAATTAATATTAGTGGGGTAAAGGGGCCATGGATAGGTGAATGTGATGAAGGGTACTTATTTGTCAAGGACCAAAGGGAGTGTGACCTAATTTTAGTGTCTCCGTATTTTTCCCCTTTTTGTTGCGTAGCTTGTATTGGTAAGCTACACTAACAAAAATAAGATGTGGTTTCCATGTATGGGCGAAGGTGATCCCCTCAAACTAGGATATGATGAGGCCAATGATGTAAGCAATGAGTGGTTTGATAAAAGGTAAATGTGAGAAACGAGAAGGTGGGGAATAGGGGAAAAGGGTTAAAGGTCTACTCAAGAAATCAAGGTAATTGGTCGTGGTTAAAGGTAGTAATAGTCAAATGCATGCACACGTATAAACCGTAGCACGCTACCAAGTCATGCGAGTAGCAAAACTCTACATTATCTAAGGTCGATAGGTTTATCCAAATGAGGTCAAGTGATTCTCGTATCCAAGGTATAGGATATGGTCAGAAACACAACATAGGTTAGGTGCAAGAACGTTGAGGTACGTTCTGCACACCAAAGGTAGGGTTAGGATAAACGGTCACGACAATATGCTAGGTAAGGTCAATAGGTCAACAACACAGTAACAAAGGCTACAAGGTATAACAAACACATGAGGTCAAAGGTCGCTAACGATGGTCCAAGTCCAAATATCTAGGTCACGACACGGGTAAGGCCGAGGGAGGGGTAAAATAATGAGTTCCCAAAGGAGGAAAAAGGGACATAGTAAATGATGAGGTCATGAAGGTGAGGTGAATGGTTTGGGTAAAGGTGAGGTGGGGTAAATGATTAGGGTGAAGGTCATGGGGTAAAAAGGAGGTAGGGGTAGGATAAAAGGGTAAAATGTAGGGCAATGTGCAGTGAGGGTGACCGATGCCGGTCAAGGGTAGATGATGTCGCATAGGTCAATCGACCACGCTAGGTAGGGCACATGACTAATACCGGCCAAGGGTAACAAACATCGATTAGGTCGGGTTTGTTATAAACACAAAAAATATACATTTTTGTTATTCATTTGTCTTTTATCTAATCAAGAAAATGAAAAAGAGAGAGAAAGAGAACAAGTTCTTAGATGGAATAGAGCATTGAGTTGGTAGTGTGAATGACGACGATAGGTTAGTGAGAAGCAGTCCATAGGATCAAAGCAAGGGATTTGATTGGGTAGAGGTTGTGGGTAGTGATTTGGTGATGGTGAGGTCAAGAGGGATTAGGTGGGCCACCGGTGCAGCAGAATAGATGTCCCACCATGAAGATGGTAGCATGATGATGTAATCACCCTACTCTTTGTTTATTTGAGTAGATAGAGTAGGGGATTAGGAAATTGTTTAATGTAGTGGTGGTTTGTTTGGTTTATTTTGTTCTTTGTTTTTGTGGGTGGGGATGGATGAAATTTGGGAATGGGGGAATAGTGGGTAAAAAGTATGAATGGGGAGGGTAATAAATGGGATAGGGGTGGGTGGAGGTCCAAGGGTAGTTTAGGTCATTGTAGGTGGGTAAAAGGGGCAAGGGGAAGGTTTTTAGAAAAGGGGGGTTTTGGAAATCATGGGTTTTATCACGATGTGATCAACATCGGTCAAGTTTGGCCGGCGTTTATCACCAATGCCGGTTAAGGGGTGACCAGGTTGGTAAGGGTGAAGTGGTATCGACCACTAAACAGTGACCGATGCCGGTTAAGGGGTGACCAGGGTCAGTAAAGATGAACCAATACTGGTCAAAGTTATTGGGAACAAGGGTCCAAAAGTGATGTGGGCTAGGTGGTTGAGATGGGTAGGGTGAAAATAGGGTGTGGGAAAATGATAATTGGTAAATATGGATATGATAAATGTAGATTAATGTTTTGTTTATATTGGATGCAGGGGAGAGCACAACTACATATGTGGGACAGGGTTCCACCTCTACTAGTGACACTATGTGTTATAAAGTTGACCCCAGAGGAGCTGTAGCATGTGGAGGTAGTTGGCTTGAGTGGGGTTCGTCACTATCGGCATGTAGTCCGGTAGCCTAGTTTGATGGTCACACTCATCAATAGATGGGATTCCGTGACCAACACGTTCCACTCCGCTAACGGTGAGATTACTATCACCCTTAAGGATGTGTTTAGGATACTATGGTTACCCATATTGGGTGCACAAGTCTCACTCGTCTCAACCGAGACCTTAGAGGAGCTAGTTGTGACCGTGTTTGGAGAGGGGATGGCTGAGCTAACTTTCCATAGTTCCGCTTTGAGCTATGGAGAGATGTACCTAGCCCGTTTGGAGGAGATGAGGCTAGTGGTTCTATTAACGGAGGTAGTGTGCTACTTTACACCGCCGATGTGAGAGGGTGGACATTTTCCCGATCACCGATTGGGGTACTCCACGATATGATGATAGAGGAGACCCACTTTTCCTAGGCACCAATATACTTGGTGCAGCTTTTACAGGGAGTTCTAGGCATATGGGTAATGCGTAGTTTTAGCCTCGTGTCAGACATTATCTAGAGGCCATATGTGGGATTCCCTCATATAAGCATACGTACAAGGAGCTAGCCGAGCTCTAGCTAGAGAGATGGATACATGGTCACCATGATGGGGAGTATATAATGATCCCGGTGGATAGAGTCCGGCTGCAGCTTGATCTAATATAGGACATACCTCCGCCTTCCCATAAGCACTGCAGAGATGATGCGAGAGGCCCTTACCTCTACCACAACCGAAAGTGCCCACAAGGCAGGATGATTAGGCTATGGACTCGCGGATAGATGATGTCAGGTGCATAGATAGGTATAGACAATGGTGGGCGGCTCACTTACAAGCCATACCACCCAAATCGAGGCAAATGATCTAGCCACCATCACGGTAGTAGAGATGCCCTACAAGGGCAAGTGGGTACTCTCATTACCCACTTGGGTGTATTGTAGACACAGTGGAGGACTCTCGAGGTAGAATCACAGAGCTATGTGTATAGGTGGCTAGTCTATAGGACTAGATGGCTAGTGGAGGAGATGGAGATGGAGAGGAGGGTGATGGTCAGGTGGCAGCCTTACAGCCTAGGTGGCAAGTTTACAGGGCTAGTTGGCCACAACTCAGGCATAGATTGGGGTCTTACAGCCCAAATACAACACAGTAATGGGGTAGGGGCACCAACATAGGTAGGAGTGGGATAGGTATAGGGGCCGAGACCTATGGGACAACCACAAACCATGCCTATATCCAGGTTACGAGATGCCCTAGGTGAGGCTAGATTTTACCAGACCAGCTGATGGCAACAGATAGACTTCATATACTATGCCGAGTACAGTAGCACAACAGCATCTAATGAGAGGATGTGATCCCGCACTCATAGTGTGGAGAGAACACAGGGCCGTGAGCTCTAAGGCTAGATCGTGCAGAGGCTACCAGCCAGCATAGAGACCAGCTCCAACTGAGGTGCCACTAGGATCCAGGAGGCCAAGGGTATAGGTGATACAGAGATGGAGGACATACGCCAAGATGTCTAATATGTGGCACCTAATATTTGATGTATGATAGTCTTTTTCATGATATATACCACCAGTGCCGAGAGATAGTTGTATTTTTTTATCACATACCGCATACGTGCCAAAGATAGGAGGATGTATAAGATATTTTTGTATATTTTGAGCATATACGGCTCATGTGCAAGAGATTTTGTATTGATTCATGTTTTTATTATATATATGAGACCACCTCGCATGCCGATGACATTTTGATTGTGTATTAACCTACATGCCGATGATTTTGAGATGATCAACATGAGGTGAAAGCCATCTATATCAGTATTGAGATACACAATTATTTATATGATGAGATACATGTTATTTCTAGATTTGTTGATGTGTTGATGAGATTTTGATTTGTTGTTTTGATATGGATGGAAATTAGGTGAGTTAGGCATGATGGAGTTAGTTTGGTATATGCATGGATCGATCAGTGTTTGTATAGGCTTAGATTGAGTTAGGTTTGTTAAGACCTAGATCGAGTCGTCATAGGCATGGATCGATTCAAGTTTGTTAGGCATGGATCGAAGTTAGGTTTGTTTAGGCATGGATTGAGTTAGGTCATAGGCATGGTTGAGTCAGGATTGTTTAGGCATGGCTGAGATTCATTTATTTTATACAATGAATGGTAATATGGGTCATATGTGAGATGTGGTATAATCTATGCGTAGTGATGATAAAGAAATGGTAGGTGTAATAAATGTATGTGGTTTAATTTCCAATTTTGGGTATAAAAAGGGAAACTAAGTGAGGTGTGATGTAATGTGAGGAACATGGAAGATGAACTGTTTAGGTTAAATAATTGCCAAGATAACCTCCAGGGGCCCCACGCCCTCGAAGTGTCGCCTATATAGTCCCTAAGTGAAAAGGGACTTCAAAGTTGATGTAGTTCTCCCATAAGCTAGGGAAGAATATGAGAGGATGTGAGAATGAGTTAGTAGGTTTTAGGCATGGTGTGGGTTTAGGTATGTTAGCTATGGGTGGGTTATAAGCAAATTAGTGTAAGTGATGTCAATGGTGATTTTGAATGTTGGAAAAGTAGAAGATAGATTACCCCAAAAGTAAGAGTCGAGGACCTAGTCCTGTATAAGGCAATCAAAATGTAAACAAGGATGGCTAAAAGAGAAGAGGGGGCAATAAATCCACTTGATTGGTGAGGATCATACCGAGTAGATCACTTGAAAAGGTGATGAACGTAAGACCCTAAAGACATCAAGGCGGATTGATTGTTCCACAATGAAAGTAGTCACATGATCACCAAATGTCATTGTTTCGAGAGGTCCATTGAGTTAGTAGGAAATAGGAATGGGAATGGTAAGAAGGGTGAAAGGTAGTTAAATTTTATATGGTGTAGGTAACATGTGCTTTGGGCAAGAGAACCTAGGTCATAATGGGCAAATCCATGACTAAAAGGTTTGTTGTTTTGACTTGTATTTGAGATAGATTGATAGATGCAAGAAGTCTATATGGGATGAAAAATATTTAACTCCTTGAGGTCTTCGTGAAGCTGATTAATGTGGGAAGCTTCAGTTGCTCTCATTTTATTTTATTTTGTTTTTTTGTGTAAGAGCTTTACATAGCTGTCCTTTGAGGGAGCAACCCATTTATAATGACAATTGTCAAGAGGAAGATGTCCTTTTAGGAAGTCATCTTTTGATTGGAAGTTTGACTCAAGTAGTTATATTCCATGTGAGGGATTTGAAGTCATGGAAAAGACCAGAGTGGAGGATAGGACTCTCGTGTAAAAGGCAAGGTGAAACGACCATGGGATCTCATCTAAAGGTAGAAAAAAGATGCATGAGAATCATGCTATGTGTAGCACTCGTGGTACACATATTCAAGAGAATATAACAAGTGACAAGTACTCACATGATTCTTGTTTAATTTTTGGTGAGGTGTATGAATTGGATAGTGCTCAAGGGATGAGCATGGAAAGAGACAAAGGGTGAGGTAGGACTTAAAATTCAACAATTTAATGGTCGAAGATGTAAGGTGGTAAGGGGCTCAGTTTGGGTTTACCATCAAGTGAAGATAAATGATAAGAACTTGATCCATAGGTATGAGTTACGATGTATGGTCTAAGCCAATTAGGAGAAAAATTTCCCTTTGCTTTTTTTTTCTTTAGTTACATGTTGATTTTCTTTCAGACAAGGTCACGGACTTAGAAGGTTCGTGCATGGACACATTTTTCGTAGAGGCACGTTTGATACATTTTTGCAAAATTGAAGGTGATCAAGAGCGTTAAGATGTTGTTTGTCTAATAACTCTAGTTGTGCTAAACGGTCTTGATGAAAGTCATCATCATTGAGCATGTCATGGAGAGAAATGTGAGTGAGGGAATCTAGATTTTGAGAGTTAGAATGACCTCTATACCATAGACTAGAGAAAAGGGTGTGGCCACAAAGGATGTGCGAATACTAGTTCGGTATGCCCATAGGGAAAAGGAATGTGCATATGCCAATCCTTCCCAAAGATCATTAACCACTTTCATAAGAATTTTGTTTAGGTTTTGTTAGTGGATTTGGCCTAGCCGTTGGTTTGTGGTAATAAGGTGATGAGAAACTAAGTCAATGCCAAAGGCATGACAAAGTTTTTGCAATGTTTTTTTTTGAATTTTTTTCCATTGTCTGTGATGAGGCGATGAGGAACACCGAAGTGAAAATGATGTGGTGGTTAATAAACTCACATATTTTCTCATCTTTCATGGAGATGAGTGGTATGGATTCCACCCATTTTGTATAGCATTCGGTAGTAGTGATGATCTCGTTGATGGAGCTAGGAAGAATGGGGCTTGATCTCTCCGACAAGATCCAAACCCCATTGAGAGAAGGGCCAAAGGTCACGAGCGACCTATAAGGCATGACTGGGTGTATGATGAAGATTGGCATGTTGTTGGCATTTTAAACAATGTTTGACATAGTCACAACAATCATGGTTAAGGTTTATCCCGTAATAGCCTGTGAAGAATACACTTAGCACCAAGAAGGCCAAAGTTACCTCCACATATGCCATCATGAACTCCCTTAATGGTATAAGTAATTTCAAACTCGTGAGGCATCGTAAGATAATACCATCAAAGTGACGCTTATAGAGGAGTCCCCCCAGATGACGTAATGACAGACCTTTTAAGGAAGGTGCATTATCTTACGGTGAGATCAGGAGGTAAGATGGAGAGAGAAAGGTAGTCGAGTTTTATTTGTGCCAAAGGTCACTCGGGTCCGAGGGTAGAGATGTCGATAGATTAAACCTCACGAGGTAAATAAGAAGGTAATCGAGGTGTTGTACGGTGATAAAGATTTTAGAATCGGTGGGTGAAGTGGGTATTTGGGAAGCTAAGTGAGCCATGGTATCTATAAATTTATTGGTCGAACATGGGATGGTTTGAAGGGTGTAATAGTCAAAGGTGGTGAAAAGTATGTCTACAGGATGTTTATACTTTTGAAGTATCTCATTATGACATTGGTATATACCATTGACTTGGTTTACAACCAATTTAGAATCACCAAAGATGTTGATGGATTTGACATCTAGGGCATAGGTGGCTTGGAGACCTAGTACGAGCGCTTCGTATTCGGCAATATTGTTGGTGCATTCAAAATCTAGTTTGAAAGACAAAGGCATGGGATCACCATCAAGAGGAATGAGGATAATACTAGCCCCATGCCCACGTTGACACTTGGAACCATCAAAGAAGAGTGTCATTTGGTAAGGGGGTTCGCCCAGAAAAGGGTAGAAATTGACTCATCTAGAAATTCAAAATTAGAGGGTCGATCCTCGGAAATAGGTGTGTCACCAATTCGCCGGTGATAGCTTGGCCCTTGATGGGATTTTGATTAATGAATTCAAGGTCAAGATCACATAAAATCATAAGCCATCATGCGGCACGCTGATTTTGATAAGTTTTGGAGTACATGAATAATAAGGGGTCGGTGTTGGTCACAACATAGGTTTTGTGATTGAGTAGGTAATGACGGAGTTTTGTGGTAGGGAAAAATAAGGCTAAGCAAAGTTTTTCGTGATGGGTGTATTGAGTTTCATAGTCAAAAAGTGTATGGCTTATGTAATACACCACCTGCTCCCTATGTTGTTCATCGCGATGAACGAGCACGGTTCCCAAGGAATGATCAGAGCCGAGATGTATAGGTAGAAAGGTTAATCATCTTTAGGTGGAATGAGTATGGGTGGTTAGAGAATGTATTGTTTTAAGGCCTCAAAATATTTGTGGCAGTCATCATCCCATCCAAAGGAGACATCCTTCTTGAGCAAATGATGAAATGGTTGGCACTGATCCAATAATTGTGAAATGAAATGTTAGTGAATAGATCGAACTTACCTTACGGTGCTACAGAGTTTTCTAAGGTTAGTGGGCAGAGGCATTTCATGAATGGTATTGACTTTTAGCAAGGTCAAATTTTATACCACGTAGGGAAATGATAAAGCCCAGTGAGATTTCCTGAAAGGACCATGAAGATGCACTTCTTAAGTGAAGGCATACACAATTTTTAATGAGACAAATCAAAGATGGTTTTTAGGATGGTAAGGTGCTTAGAGCGGTGTGTAGATTTGGCTAAGATATCATCCACATAATCTTCCAAGAGATGCGATGCATGATGTCATGGAAGATATAAGTCATATTCCTCTTATATGTGGAACCAACATTTTGAAGGCCAAAAGGCATGACTCGATAGCAAGGTCCCTACGGGTTGATGAACGAGGTTTTGTATTAATCCTCCGGGAAAGCAAGATTTTCTCAGAATTTGAGAAGCCATCCATGAGTGATAGCATCTCATGTCTAGTGGTAAGGGAAACCACTGTGTCAATACCGGGTAAGGGAAAGTCACCTTTTGGACATGCTAGGTTGAGGTTATGGAAGTCCGTGCAAATGCGGAGTGCCCCTCTCACCTTAGTGACAGGGAAAATGTTAGAAATCCAATAAGGTTAATTAATGGGTAAGATGAAGGAAACGGAAAGAAGGCACTCAAGTTCATCTTTGACAAGAAGAGTAATTGAGAGTGCATTTTCCTCACTTTTATTTGAAGGGTTTGGCATCGGGAACAATTTTATATTGTGGACCACTATGGTGGGGTCAATACTGGCATGTCTATATAAGACCAAGCGAAAGCGTGGTTATGGTCTCGAAAAAGAAGTGATGGCTTTGCTCAACATCATCTAAATATTTCCTAATCTTTAAGATGCGCGGGTCATCCTAAGTATGAATGTTGATCTTGATGGTTGATTCATTCAACATGGTTTGTGTCTCGTGGCTGTAATGGTAATGACCGATGAATATATGAGTCTTTTGCACCAAGGTAGGTGAGTATAGATTCATCATCCTAACATTGAACAACATTAATCAAGGTGTATCATCATCAATCATTTCAGTGATACAGAAGGGAAGAGTGGAAGTGGCCTTGCCCTCACATTGATAAGTCGAGAGGCCCCAAGGAAATGGTGTTTATGAAAAAAGTTAGGAGGGATAGATTCAGATCTATCAACTCACAAATGAGGGTGGTGATGACGGTGGAGCGGGTGAAGAAGGTGGAGAAGGTCTAGTGTCCTCGATGAGTTCAATGCGGGCCTATTTGGTAAGTGGTTTGGGAAAGCCGATACCACTACGGTTGTTATGTTTACGTGTGGTACATGGAATGAAATTATTACAACCTTTCTCGCAAAATCCAAAATCAAAACCCTTCCATGCACATATGGTGCAGAAGGTGTGGCCAAACGATGATTGGTAAGTGATTGGAAGTCATAGAAAATGGGTGAGTTTGTGATGGTGGTTCGGGTGTGTAAGTGGTAGTATCAAGTCCCCATAGGTGAGACTAGTACAAAGGTGAGGAGGACCATACAGAGATGTTATCCTAGACGGTTATCATAACATGGGTGTTGGTGAAGGCCTCCATACTCTTGTGGAGTAAGGAATGTGTTAACAAGATATAGTCGTATTCTCCTAGAGTGAGGCATTGAAAAACACCTTCCAAGGGATCGGTGGTTGGTATGTAGGTAGCCGGATGGATGAAGTGTCGAGGTCGATGCAAAGGTAGAGTTGATGATTAGGAGGCTGATGGGTCAATCGTGGAGGTTGTGGTAGTGGTTGGAATGGAGGAGGTATGTGTGGTTGAAGCGTGAGTTGTGCTAGTAAGTGGAGGTGTAGGTGAATAAGTAGCGGTTGTGGAGGTAGATGGCTTAACGGGCATGAACACATCATTGGGTCGGTAAATCATGTTGCATGTTTTGAAAGGTGATGGATCGATGGGATAGTATAGGTGTGCCCTTCATTCTCAAACTTTACACAACGATGTAAAGTGGAAGGAACGTAACCCATGACACGAATCCGTGGTCCTCAAAGAAATAAGTTATATTGAAATTACCCCTGCAAGACGTAGAATAATTCTAGGACAAAGTGGGGCCCACGTGAATGTAGAGGATGATAGTGCCTACCGTAGAGGTGATAGCCTCATTGAATAAAAACAACATGATAAGATGTTTTTGCATGTAATTGTCGTATGCGTATTTGAGTGAATGCATGGGATGAAATGATGTTAATGCTAGCGCCCCATCAATCATTACACAAAGATACCCATATGTCATCGATGTGGATAGAGATGAAGATACCTAGGTCCGGGTAATCATTTTGGTGTGGTGCAATCTCTTCCTCCGAGAAGCTAAGGGAGGATATTTGGCGAATAGGGTAGAAGGCGAAGATGAAGGTGGTAATTTGGTAAGAGAGGCTACATGATGCGGTGTGATAATGGAGATTATGGGTTTAGGGTCATTGGGTAAAACCTCAATAGATTAAATAACCTCCATGAGATCTTAACAATGGGATTCCGAGGTTTGGATGAGATCAAATAAGGAAATTTTGAGGGAGACTGGTGTAATTGTTTGAGCATGGTGTGATGTGTGAAGCCATTGGAAATGGGGTACATGTAGGGTCGCAGAGATAGTGATTTTAGGCATGGGTGCAGATGGTATGTTGGGTATGGATTAGGCTGGTGGGTTGGTTACCTTTTCTTTGCCCTTATCCTTCGAGCATAGGTAGTGACGTGTATCACGTTGATCTTAAGGAGTTGGAAAATAGAGAAGGTGTAGGGTGAGTGGTATAATGACATGACGAGAAAAAATCTACTGGAGGAGACAAACCCCGTGAGGTGAGATAGGTGCAATGAAATTTAGGTGGTGGCATGACAAGTTCTATGATGCAAACCATGTTAATTTCAAATCGTGGAGGTGGCTCTAAGAGATGTGAGGGTGGAGGTCATGGTTGTTGAGTGAGTAGTGTGGGAATGGGTGTTGATGAAGTAGGGTCCTCGTCGAGAAGGTCATCATCATAAAAGTTGGCTTCAGGAGGACACAATTGGATAAGGACATCTTTCAAAGCCTTACAGCTCCACATTATGCCCTCGACACATGATGGTATGTGAAAATTTTTGTGTCATCAAACCCTTTTGACTTGGGTTTGAGGGGGTCATAAGGTCTGACTGTGGTAATGTGATGACAAAATTCTCAAGGAGGTTGGTTAAAATTTTAGCATAAGACCCTCGCTCGTGGATCACAATGAGAAGTGAACGGGTTTGGGTGTAGGTGTGGTTGATTATTGAGTAATGGTCTTTGGAAGAGTAGGAGCGGATCAAGCTATGATTTGAGGTGCTAGCATGGTTTTCATGTCACTTGTTTGTTTTTGTGGGGTATAGTAGATGGATGGGTAGGAGGGTGTGGTCAGTCCTCACTACCTTATTTTGCGATAGATTTGTCTTTGGGTTATACCTTCTTGGGTAAAGGTGATATGGGTGTATGATGTCTAGAAGGAAAGGCAGATGGGGGAAGAGGATGAGTTACCCATGGGGATAATGAAGTTGCTATGAAGGTAGATGACACAGGTTGCACATGGGGTGTGAGGGATAGAGATTGAAGTGTAGTGGGTAGTAAAGGAATTTCTCAAGGTATTGGAGGTATGGGTGGTAAAGGTGATGTGGGTGTGGGTGTAAGTCATGTCAGTGCCTGGGTAGGTTAGATATTTTTAGGAAGGAATGATTTGTTCTATTTTGGTTGATTAATGGGGGAGGTTTCTTGACCGTGTTGGGAAACCGAGGTCCTAAGACAGATGGGAAAGGTGCAGTGTGATTGGTACAACCAGTGGTATGAGTTTTGTGGGTTTGGTGCTTATGTTTAGGTGTCGAGTAGGTGTGATGTTGAATTTGAAGGATATAGCTAAATCCAGTTTGATAGGTGGATGAGTAAGGCTAATGTTCGGGGTGACCCCTAAAGTGGTAATAGGTTTACTCAAGGAAGATTTCATATCTATGGGTTTAGGTTTAGATATAGGTTGGGTTATGGGTAAGGGTGTGGTTTGAGCTATAATAGGTGTCGTGGAAGGAGTTGTGATAGAAGTGGTTGTGTTTGGTTTGATTGGTTGAAATATTTTTGGGTAGATAGTAGAGGTATCAAATAAGTGACCTCTACATCTTCTTTGAGATAGGAAGAAAAAGGTGCCCCCATAGTAAAGCCCTATCCACATAATCTACGTGTTCGGCCAAATTTGAGAATGACACGTCTATGGGTGGAGTTGGTGAGGACTTAATGGAAATTACCGTAAATGTGTCTTAGAGACGGGAAATTGGCTAGCTTCAACTTCCACGAGTAAGAGATCCGAAAGTAGGTCTGCACGATTTTGGGTAGCTGATGGAGAATGTTCACCAAGAGGCAAAGGTATCTTGACTAGGTCTATGATGGGTGGAGGAGATGATGGGTGCTCCTCTGTAGGTGGAGGAGGTACTATGGGTATAAGTTCTCTAAGTGGAGAAGCCAAAGGTGAAATGGTATCGATGTTAGCAGAAGACTCCTCCATAGGTGATGAAGGAGATGAAAGGTGTTCCTCCGGTTGGAGGAATAGGTGCGGTGGGTTTTAACGTGGAAGGAGGATTTTGGGTTAGGATTTCCTCTATGGAAGGAATGTGATTGGGCAACATCGGATGCATCACTAAAAATAGCATGGACTTCACATGTATGGGTATCATGAGTTGAGGTCTCACCGATTTGATCATACGAAGCAAAGATGATTAGGAAATGGTTTCTTGAAGATGTGTAGGTTTTGGTTGGTAGGTGCATTAGGATTATCCACAGCTTAACTCACCTTTCTCGAGCATTTCTTGGACTTTTTTTGAAAATTATACAATTTCTATCATTATGACCCTTTACTCGATGATAGTTATAGAAGTCATGTTCTTTATACCATGCGGGCATGTGGCGAGCGAGGTGTCAAAACCAATGTGTGGTTTTATAGGTGGAAGGGTGACGACTCCAGCTTTGATAATATTTTCTAAGATGGAGTAAGGTTCCCCAATTGGGGTGTATTTCAGTGTTCTCTTCTAATTGAAAATTCTAGATGGGAGAGAGATTAGATGAGGGGGTAGCCTAATTTGATAGATGAGATGGGCTAGCTTTGAGTACCACCGCATTAGCGGTGCCCTTAGGTTTTGAATAATTTTTTTGTGCTTTCAAGAAGAAGAAGTATCATTCGAATTGAATGCCAAATTCTTATTGCGTAATGGCATTTTCTTCTCTTCGATGGCCCGAATCTCTAACTTTCGTGCCATAGTGAATGCTTCATTGAATGTTTAGAAAGTTTGGACCTGTAAGGCCGGTGAGATATGTCTAAAGCACAAGCCCATGTGAAGAGTTTGATGAGTTATGTTTGCGAGAAGTTGAAGGTGAGTTGATTGATCAAGAAACGCCAAATGAGCGACAAAATCTACGATATATATTCATCCTCATACTAACGCTGTGGAGTATAGGTCGGTCATGGTAACCTTATTGATGATATTAATAGAGAAGTTATCTAAGAAGGCTTTTGCTACCTGATTGATTGAGAATATAGAATGTCTAGGTAACCCACTATACCAATCTAATGCAGGTCCAAATCGTAGACATGGGAAAGGTTCGCAATAAGAAAGCATCATCGTGATTGATCGAGATAACACTCATGTTTGAACGACCGCAAATGTTATCAGGGTATTCTTTGCTATTGAAATGATTGAATTTAGGCATTTCCCAATGCACGGGTATGGGCGAATAGGAATGGAGGGGTGGATGCGATCATTGCAAATCTCGTCCGTAGGTGAGAGTTGAAAAATGATGCCTCCAATGTCTACATCTTATCCAACATTAATTTGATTAGGTCATTGGTATGTTGCGATGAATGGGTACCTCCCGTAGTATGAGAGGGTTGATTTTGGGCATATAATGGGGTGGAATTCCAAAGTGTATGGTGCTACCATGTAGGTCTATTGAGATGAAGGTAGTGAAACAGGGGGTATGTACCTGAGTGAATAATAGATGAAACAGAGGCTACCGACAAAGATGTATATGGAGGTGGAAGGGTCATGGTAACCCTAGTGGCAATGGGGGCTAATGATTGTGGAATGGAAAGGACAACGCTTTGAAAGGGGTAGGGTTCACCGACATCGGAGGTGGTAATGTAGCTACGGGTATGTGTGAGACATTAGGGGTGGATGAGGTTGCATTTTGGGTAGTTTTCAAGGGTATGGTGGATGTGGTAGGTGCCACGGAGGTGGTAGACGCAACAGTCATAGTGGGTATAGGACCTAGCTATGAAACAACTAGGGGTAAAGTAGATGTGGGTAGCACAGAGCCAAATGGGGCTGATGCAAGAGTGGGAGCGAGAGTCGGGGGATAGATACGGGCATGCCATATATCAACTAACCTAAGGCATCTCAAGTGGACAAGTGGGAAAGGTAAAACTACAAAGTGGCAGTTTTGGTCAAGGAGTTGTACGAACTCCTCATCTCCTATAGTGAGAGTGATAGGTTGATGGGCTCCATGGCTAGTGATAAAATGGAAGGTGGTGAAGGACTAGGTGGGAGTGGTTGAAAACCTGACATGAAATACGAGTGCACTTGCTTGTCTTCACGTCGCACCATGTGAACCAAGAGTGATCGTAGGGCTACTTCTCTATTAATGACATAGAAAAATAGCAAGAACAGTGAATCGACGGTAAAAGTTGATTAGGTACCAAATGTTGGTGGGAAAGTGAAACAAAGCAACCAATGCTTTGGTTAGGGAAAACCGACGCTTGTTAGGGGTAACCGCCGCTAATCACTATAAAAAAATGGACAATGGGTGAAAAACAAGTTATAAGGTCAAATCTAGTAGGTATGCCAAATCCGATGAGGTTTACAATGTCAATGGGAATTATAAAGAATGACAGGGGATTGGGAAAAGTGGAAGAAAATGAATAAATAGAAAGGATGTAGATGAATAAATGTCCCTTTGAGTACGTTAACGAAAGGACTTAGAATTGACGCTCGGTTGGCTATAACTAACGATTGTAAAATGGTACCGATTTACGATCACCGGACCGACACTGCTTCGTGAAATTGAAATAGTGATGAAAGAATAGTGGTTGTGAATTAAAATCTGATGTGGAATCGCACCCAAAATTCTGAGAATGATGAGAATATGGCCAGAACACTTAGGTGAATCCATAATACACCAGCTTGTGATGAGGAGTGTGCAAGGATGAACAAGAAAAATTAAGAACGTGATCTTTCACCAAAACGTAAGCCAATCGAAACACTAAGAAAAATACGATCCTAGGAGTGCCTTTTCTATTATGTTTGTTTAGCTTATGTTATTTAAGGACCGATACATGAACTGTGAAATAGAGTTTTATGTTATAGATGGCTTCCTATGAAGAAGGAGATCTAAAAGGTGAGGTTTTAGGTATGTTATGGTGGGGCGGGCCTCACTCAAGTATGACTTGACAGAGGAGTAAGCTAGGTGCCCACTATGTCGTGATTGTGTGATCACCTACAGCTTCTTTCCGGTAATATGTTGTTTAAGAATGTGTGTATTTTCAATTTTATGCAGTTTGGTAAGACTCGAGAGAGATAAAGAGAAAGAAATTTATTTCTATGGTTCGTTTGTTAACCATCAAATAGTCATGACTTCCAAACAGATAGGTTGGCCACAATTAATGTGAGCTAATGCGATAAATCAGAATGCAATGCACTTATTTTTAAGCCCAAATCAAAGTGTGAAGTTGAAGACACAAAAAGATGAAGAGGAAGAGGGATGCTCTTTCACTACAATGCAAAAACACGAACAAATGGTTCTTTTTAATTACACCAAAAGAAAGGTTTCCTTTAGAGCAAATAGAAAGAAAAGGTGGGTTACCAAGGAAGAAAATTAATGTGTATGCTTTTCAAGAAGAAAACACACAACTTTTCCTAAGAATGAATAAAATGAAAGGAACTCAAGATGGGTCCCACTGTGTGTGCCAAAAATGTTTCACCCGATTCTTAGACATTTCTTTGAAATATTAACGAAATAGATAGAGTAATTCAGGCGTGGAGGAATACCTATTCAAATGTTGGTTGATGGGTTATTACGCGTGTATGAATTCTCGAATCCATATCTGAATGTGAAAGATTCCTTTTGCTAGGAGGAACTACCTATAATGGAAAGCAAGACCACCGTAAAGAGTTAAACAATATGTGCAAAGTGAACTCGCCTAGCATGTGCTAGATCCGGGAAGTGTAATACTTCCTAGATGGCTATAAGTCCACTATTTTAAACAATTTAATGCGGGAAATGAAGTAAATCCTATTATAATTCAAAATGATTTAGGTATCTCACTTAAAACACAATAAGAAAGATCTGATCTAAAGCAGGCTAGGCTAGAATAAGATCTAAAGGTCAAGCAACTAGTTCTAGGTCTCTACAGTTGACAAAGGTCTCAGGGAAGATCACAGGTGAATGAGGGTGATGTAAAATTAGGTGGATAGGTCATCACATTATGGGTCAGTATGGGCAAATACAAAAACCGATGTTGGTTAAAGGTGATCGACAGGTTGGTTGGGTGTAATCGGTGCCGTTATTGTAAAATACCGAGAATGCCATGAGATGGGTTTTGGGTTTCCTTTATGATTTCACAAAGGATTTTGGGTTTCGAATGAGGTATTTGGTAGATTGGGTGGGATTTATTAAGGTTTTAATGGGTATATGGAGGGGGAGTGTTGAAGGTTAGGTCAATGGGTGGCTAGGTAAACAATAGGTGATAATATAATAACAAAATGAAATGAACCAGAGAAGTATAACGTTTTACTTACTTGGATTCTGGTCCTAGATGCCTGTGAGTGATGAATGGAGGTACTTGGTGAGAGGTCAAGGTCAGCAGGTGATCACCGATCATACGAGAGCTTCTGCATGGGTTGTATGGGAATTCCTTTTTGCTTGATAATATCGTATCATTCTTGGGGTTGATGTGTAGAGAAGATACTTGATCAACTTCCTTGCATGCATGTTCTCGTTGAAATTCGATCTCGTAAGATACAATATCGCTCAGAAGATCTCAATGTTTTGCCAACTTTTTCAATCTTTTCCAACCTTGAGAATAAGGTTGTTTTGGCGGTTCAAATGGTAATCGATGGCGCTCCGGCTTAACTAATGACGATTAGGGCTAACTCAAAGATTGGTCAAGGTGGGATTTCCTAGGTTTACTAAACTAGGGAGATCCTCCTGATTTTCTTGTATCTCATGTTGTTAACCAAAGGATTAAACTCGAAGCTTCTTGTAAGAATGCGGGAATGTGGTTAGAGAGAATGTAGGCATTGATTTTTAGGGTTTTGGTAAGTCTTAGTTAGTTATGGTAACTTACTAAGAATAGGTCTTAGGGTGAGTTGGATTCATGAGCTTTCTAGGTGAGGTGTATGTGTGGATATTATCTAAATTAAGATATTTAAATAATAAATATAGCAAGGATAATGAATTAATTAAATTAAATTAATTAAATTAATATTAGTTGGGTGAAGGGGCCATGGTTAGGTGAGTGTGATGAAGGGTGCTTATTTTTCGAGTGAGCAAAGGGGAGTGTGACCTAAATTTAGTGTCTACACGAGAAACTATTTGGAAAAATACATTCTAGAATATATTATTCGATGTTTCATTTTCTAGTCTTGACATTGGTGGAGCTTTATCTATGAGTGTATATTGGTCCTTAAACTTGGATTTGTGTTTTATATGATCAATCAAAAAACTGGAAGCTCTCTATTGAATATTGTTGCATCAGTTGGTTGTATAAAAATTAAATCCCATACGATTTTACATTTGTTGTTATGTGTTTGATTATACCTTGTTCAATGTTGACACCATTATTTCATTATTTTAATAGATTAGTGCATTAAACTTTGTTTCATTGATCAACTTACTTTATGTTGAGCATATAGCTTGAGAACCTTTTTGTTGATTTGATTATTTTAAAATATGATGAATTCTATTTCTATGTAATAATGCAATATGTACTTTGACTTCATAATTTAATTTTTTTCCAAAATGAAGTTGTTACCTTTCAGAATCGATACTCTTTTAACTTCATTTGATTGAATATTTTGATGTGGCATTTGGTTTCTACTAAAAATTCTCTCTTTCATAAAGTAAACTCGAATGATTTTATGATCAAGACTTGGAATATTTCACTCTTACGAACCATCATGATTGTAATGAGTCATTGATGTTGTTGAGACTACCTAAGTACTTGTCATGTGATCTTTAAGCATTGCAACCTTCATCGCTTATACTCTTGAATGACATAGTACAATGATTCAAGGTTTTAATGACCAATAACACTCAAACCATCCTTTCACATAGCGTAGCTGTAATTATTTCTTTGTTTAGTTGTATTGTCTATATGATTTGAGTTTATCCATAATGTACATCTAGCAAGTTTGTACTCAATTGATGATTGCAACTTGATAACATTCATAGTTTTTCTTGGAATATATAAGACATATCTTAACTTCTGATTGATGACTTGTACAAGAATAACTATGAATGATGGAAGATGATCAATACTTAGATTTTGTATATGTTTATTTATGTACTTAAAGTGATCACATATCAATGTTTTCACTCATCATTTCAATGGAATATGATCATTTTAGTTTGAAAATATGATGTTTCTTTCCTTCTCTACTTTTAATAACAATCTCTTGATCCTTTCCATCATCATTAATGTAGCTTTACTTACTTGGAATGAGAAAAATAGATGAGCAATGTTCTTGGACCCTTGTTTTAAATGATTCTCGAGATATATATTTTGTAAAAGCTTCCTCATTCATTATGTATTGATTTCAAGTTCATTTTTTGAAAGTGCATCTACTTAATAGTTGTGAATACAACAAGCATGAAATTTGAAGCTTGACAATCGTTCATTTCCCCCTTTTAGGTATAACAAAAACAGTTGGAAAAGTGGTGAAGACGGAGAAATGAGGACAAAATTCACACTAGAATCATGGAAGTACAGAAATGATGGATTCCATCCTTTCTTTGTTCACAAATTTACGTATATGTACTTTCATTACATGCACTTGATATTAGAGTTACTCCCATAGATTCTTTGGTTTACTATACTATTATTCCTCATGAATAAATGAATTATTTTCATGTAATGAGATGTATGTCTTTTATTTTTTGTAATTTATTCATTTGTATGGATAATAAATGAACTTATACAACTCAAAACACTTAAATAATTCAATTAATCATGGAAATAAATTAAAATAAAATGTACCTTTTGACTCTCATTCGAGATGAAAACCGCTTGTAAAACTACCTTTTCCATGCTTTAAACTTGCAGAATCGAGAATGCTTCCTCGAACATAAAACCCTACATATACCCTCTTTATTTCCTTCACCAAGGCCTTGCGTGTAGTCTTCCTAGGCTACTACATTGTCTTACTGAAGATGATGCATCGGAGAGGTGGTATATGCAAAGTTTTTCCTTCTAGGGGAAACATTTTCAACTACTAATTTGATGCATGGAATTCTAATCTTGTCAAAAACCAAGAAATTAAAATTGTATCCCTTTTCGGGATGGTTTATCAAAACATATCCAAAACATGTAACCCAACGAATCTCGAAACTTAAAAGTTTGAGTTGACCTTTTCACACAGGTGCAAAAAATGTCAACATTTTTGGCGATCCTACGGGAATGGTGCCTACTAGCCTATAGACCAGTTATTTACTCTTGTCCTTTGGGCATGGAGTCAAAATCATATAACCAAAATCTACCTTTTTAAAAAAAACTGACCCTTCCAAAAAAAAACAAGCTAAACTTGGGAAAGGATCTGGTGAACCAGATCACATGCACGATTGCACTTTATTGAATTGAAAAAAATTACAATGCGCATGAAACACACTTTATTGAAGGGGAACTCCTAATTTACACTACTCTAACCGGTAGCAAGTTGAAGGTTAAAAAAACTCTGAAATAGGAAACAAAAAAAGTAGCTCCCTTTTCTCTAAAACCGAGGCCATGAATTCAGCATCTACAAACCAAAAAAGTGAAAAACTAAAAACAAGATATGTACCTTTATTTCATTCATCAAATCAGTCTAAGAACTAGGAAACACCTCTATCTGATCTGTAATCTATTTTGGCATGGTTTGAGGCTTGATGCCAAGAGCATGAAACTCACTTTTGTGCTCTAAGACAAGCACGAAATTTTGGCAATGTTGTAACCAGGTGAAAATTAGCCAAATACCAAATAGGACAAGGCTACTAGTAGTGAATAAGCTGACTATTTTGATCTGATTTGAATCATGAACATCATTTTCAACCGTGAGCTCTTTATGAAGTTGTTGTTTTGAAAGTTGTTTTGTGTCTTCTAACTGTTGTAACAAATACTAAAACTGCTTTGAGGGTTGTTTTTTCTCTACAAGTTGTTGTTCTATGAATACTATGAATGATTTTTCAGTAGTACTGTCAAATGATTTTACAATTCTCAGATCCTCTATGCACTCTAAAAACTCAAGATCATCTTCTTCTTCTTTATAGGAACTATCCAGATACATGGTGTAGTCTGAAAACTCAAGATCATCTTCTTCTTCTTCATGAATTATGAGAAATTGTTGTTCTTTATCATCTTTTAGGACATTTTGAAGTTGATCTGAACATATTTCAGCTCCTTCAAATTGTTGTACCAAAATTGATCTTTCCTCTTGATTATTTTGATTTGACACAAAATCTGTAAGATCAAATTTGTCTCATTTTTCTGCACAAGATCTGATCTGGCAACATGTTGTTCTAACATATTCTCCTCCAAAAATGGTTCTTCTAGGAGGGGATAGTGAAGATCTGCATCCAATGGCATTTCTTTCTCTTTTTCAAGTACAAGATGAACTATAGAAAACAGAGGCTCTTCTAGTGATGAAACTATAGGTTTTTCTTCACCTATGTAGTTTTCCAAATCTGACAAGAAATCAACCTCTTCAAGCAATAAATCTGCAGCATAATTCCTTGATCTCAACCTCCTTTTTATTTGAAATTGATCCATATTATTTTGATAATATTGAAAGCTACATGAGTATGGTGACCTCATGCACACTACACTCAAAGTATGCAGATTGTTGATCATCTTCCAACTGCTCTTGATCTCCTGGAAAAATAGATTGTACCTTTTGCATGGTTTCTTTATCCAACTCTGGAATGAAATTCAATTGAAACTTTGACACCCATCCATGTAAACTATACAAAAATTACAGCCTAGTGTTGTCCTCAGTTGGCTTCCCCTTCTAAATTATCTTTTGATTCTCTCTTTCCTGGAATAGAAGTATGGGTAATGAAGGAGGAGTGGGCTTGATTTCAGCCTTAACTAGAAAATTTTTAACAGGAAGTTGGGGTACACATCTGAATTTATTCTAGCATTTGAACACTAGCTTAGACACTTAATTTTGATTTCAAAGATGTCGATTATGGGGTGGAAAAAGTAGGAATTACAGAGCCTAATAATCGAAAGCATTGGAAAACTATATTTTGATAGGGAAGGTAAGTGGGAACATCCCATTGACAGGGTTCCTTAAACTGATGCCTATCATTCTTCACTTCTTTTGATTTCTCAATTTGTTCCTTGATATCTAAATATATTTTCTTTAAACTATTAGACTTGATTCTAAGATCTTCTTATTGTGAATAATTTCAATAACCCCGAGTATAACCTTGATCTTGAACAACATAACCCTCATATTGATAATCATTTTGATGGGCATGGTTTGGGTTATAAGGATATTCATTCTGATAGGGGTTATAAAACTGATCTGAAGGAGAAGGTGGATAAAAAGGTTACTGGTTTGGTTGATAATATTACTAAACATGATATTCCATGGCTCGGGACCTCATAAAATAGTTGAAACTATGAAAAAAAAAAATTCTGTTCATAAAGAAGGTTGATAACAACAAAAGAAACATATATGATTTTCTTGAAAAATACCTGAAAATTGTAGATGAAAAATTAGTGAAATTGAAAAGTGTTGTACTCATCTGTGCAATTAGATTTATGGATTTTCGAGATGAGTTATGCTCTGTATATATTCAATATTCAGAATGAATCAATAGTATTTCTTATGACAAAAATAGTATGCAAGGTGTCTAACTTGTTGAATGATGAAAACCTTTGAAAATTAAGACTTTAAGATCTAAGACGGTCCCACTCTGGCGTGCCAAAAATTGTTCTCTCGAAAGTGCACCTGTTAAGAGATGACTACAGGGATTCTAAGCCCTCTTTGATCTCTCACTTTCATAGATACAATGGAAACACCTCAGGTATGTGGGTATACCTATTATTGAGGTGAGTCTCTGGTATCAAGGCCAGTTCCTTTTTGATGTATCCTAAACTAATTTTGAGGGGTTTTGAGTGTAAAAGATGACTATAAATGGATTGAAATGGTGTGATACACCAAAATTGTTGAGGTATTTTATCACGAGTATGTGCATTATCAATTTGAGAATAAAATTTTGATGCACAAACCAATAGTTTTCAACATGAATATTAAGGCAAAACACTTTGTATATTGAGGTAATTAATCATGAAAATACCATAAGATAACATGCACACTAATATTATACGAAAAAATAATAAATTTGTAGTAAGGTAAGATGATTAATAAAGGAATTTGACATTCACAATAATTAATGAGATATACACACCACCGCAAATAATTGGAAATGCATAAATAAATTCTTATTCATGGGGAAAATCAAGCTGCAAAATTGCTTCAAAACTCCTATGTCCGAAAATTCCTCCTTTGTGCCTTGCACCGCATTGCACACAATATAAAGCATGACTTTTCACGCAAACCATCTTAAAATATACTAAAATTATATTTATCCTTTTATTTAAATAATAAAAGACGTAAAAATAAGCAAGTTAATTACCAAGAGACAATTAAAACCTTGAGTTATAAAATACATTTCAGTCAAACCGTAGTTGACTAATATATTTTTAATCGTAGACACCTTTAATTTACCTAAACAATTTAAAATGCTTAAATTGTGATAATTATCCTTTTCCCCACAAATTGATGACATATCGTCAATAATGCTTATCTTCTCTTCTATCATCATTAGTTAATTAAAATAAGTAATTAATTAAGTCTTCTATTCAAAAATACCCTAATTAATGACCTTTCATTAATTAATCCTTCCTTATATCTAAACTAATTAATTATTATTAATTAATTAGATTCACCTTTCATTAAACCAATAAATCATTATTTAATTGATTTAATCCCCTTATAGTCTAAATCATGCTAAGATTCCTCCGAAAATATTTTATAAGATTGCACATCTATTAATTAATCATCTTGATCAATTAATAAACCCCCTTTATCCACACGAGTCACGAAAGGTCCAATGAACCTCTCCTAAACTTAACTCAACCCTATATAAACCCCCTTTCCACAACTAACTCAACATCTATATTATCCCGCATGCAAAGGGATGTAGAGATCCATTCGTCCATTGGGATATATAAAGAACCCTCCTCCTACTTTTACTCTTACACCTATTCCGTGAGAAACAAAAGTGAAGTATATAGTAAATACACTATAGCCATTTTGTCATCTTGGAGCATTCTTCATTTAAGAGGCTAGCTACTTTAATTTCTTGTATTCATCCATCCAATTTTTGAATTCATATGGAGATATGTCAAATGGTCTTATATCCATGGATTGACAAGACTCCATTCTTGAAAACCTCGGATTCAAACATACAATCAAACCTTTGATTGCTAAGGATATAAGTAGGTTCATTTCATGTCTAGCATTCAATAGAGATAGAAATTAATGGATTAACATGTTAGTTTGAATATTTGTTCATGTTTTAATGCAAGGATGTTAGTAGATTAGTTTTGCTTAAGCTCTAAGCATGATGGTCCATTGAATTTGATTTAGTTTGGTTATAGGGCTACTAGGTGTTAGTTCCAACTTTTTTAACTTTACTAACAAATACATGTACACATTTGGCATGCCCTAGGATGTATCCTTAGTCCCGTACCATTCTATCTTAAATTCTATTGTTTTTGGCTAACCTTTGATATACACATATAGTAAATAATGTTCAATTTCTTAGGATTTTTTATAGTATTATATGTGTAGGTTCTCATTTATAGCTATCATTTTAATGGGTTGTTGCCAATTTCAAGCTAACTTACTAAAATTTGAAGTATTGTGAGCTTTTTTTTTTTTTTTTGTACTTTGGTTACAGGAGGGGCATAGGCACACTAACCCTAGCGTAGGCACCTCTTGGGTAACGCAGCACATTATCGAGTTTGTATCTCCATTTGCACACCTTGGCACACATACACTAACCCCGACACACATACCCTAACCATGGCATAGGCACACTAAACCGGGCATAGAAACTCGTTTGTATTGTACCTTCACTATAATGGAAAACTCCGCTGTCGAGTTGACACATACACATTAACCCCCATGGCACATACATCTCTCGGGTGGTGCAGGAAATTTGTCAGAATTTGGAACTACTTTTTATCTACCCTGCGCACATGCCCTAATCCTGGTGTAAACACCTCTCAGGTGGTGCAGGTGCACTGTGATTTTGAAAAACACAGAGGGGCACATATTCCCTTACCCGTGTGTACATGTCTAAACTAGGGCACATGTGTCTTTCAGTTTTCTCAAAATTAAAGTGTTAAAGTGCTAACTTCTTTGCAGGTTTTATCTAATTAATGCCTATTTTTGTAGGGTATGTTTACATGCTTTTGCTAGACTAGATAGACTTTGCATGCTTTCTTATAAGAATAAGGTTGCGTATGCTCTTCCCTCGTGTCCTTTGGGGCAATCTTGGGAATCAGAAATGATTCTTAGGTCTTTTTTATGCTTTGAAATTGTTAAGAATATCTGAATTGGAATGAGTTAACTTGGTGTGTTTGAATTAAGTGTTTTTCCATTTGGCATCTTCTTGGATTTTAAAAACATCATGTATTCTCTTCTCTTTTGTCCTTGGACAATCTTGAGAATCAGAAATGATGTTTATTCTTTTTATGGAAAATTACTAACTCGTTGTGTAGGACCAAAACACACGCTTGTCAAAGAAAGGTGGAATCAAACAAAATCAAAATACTAATAAATTTGTTGTATAGGTTTCCAAAAGGTGTTCAAGAAAACCACATCAAAATTAAACAAGATAAAAAGAACACCATATTCAAAACATTGTATTACAGGTTTTAGAAAAGGGTATGTCTCGATCCACTCAACTGGAACATAACCCCTATGGCATAACGCCTAAAGCTACAACAATGGGGGTGGTACTATGTACCCCCAAAGTAGTCCACACAAGAGGGAACCTTGTGGACGAAACAGAAGTACTCTGCACAACCTACTTGACTAGTTGCTCCTTATGAGTTAACGTTACACGGTTATCCATATAGTTACCTTAATGATGGTAAACGTAGACACACTAGTTGCCTACCGTGCATAAAGGGGGTAAAGTAAATCTTAGATACTCCCAAATTAGTCATTGTAAATTTTTGGGTAAATCAAGCTCGCTTAAGATAGCTTTATAACACCTAGGAAGAGAGAACCACCAGGAAGATATTCTTTCGCTAGGATCCCACTTTGACCATTTCAAAATAGTGTTGAGTTGTGAGCCATCATTCATCACAAAACGTGCGAAGCGTTAATTTTGTTTATTTTTTTACTTGCCTTAAGGCGAGGCTAAACTCTTCCAAAGTAAAGGAAACATTTTCATCGCCATTTTGATCTACTTCTATCACGTTCTTTTGACACTATTTTGATCAAAAGAAGAGTGACTACCTTTGTGTTATCAATTGATTGTTTCTACCACTTTTTTGTCCATTTACGCCCATCCATGTTTACGGATGGGTAAGTTAAACGTCTAAAGTGTGCGAGAGACATATTCATATCATTGGTGGCCTTTGTGATCTTGATACCCAGTCAGGATCGTCATCATAGTTAGGCGTGGTTCATCATCTTGAAATTCCTTAGAAAGGTTACCTTGTTTATATCGTATCACTACAATTTTGGTATTTACATCTTGTTTCTTGTAAACTTGACCTAAATATTTGTATTGTAAGGTTACGCTATACACATTTTAACAATTCTTAGTTATACTATAAGATTTTAGTTTGATTCCATTACTACTTCAATTTTGAAAATTGCTATGTGTTACCACTTGTGTTTGTTATATAAATGTCATCTTGATAGCTTGATACCTTAGTTTATCACAAAGTTTGGTTAACATATCTTGGTGACATTGTTTTGTCACTCACAAATTGTAACTGGCACTTTTTGGGATATAGGTATTAATTGAATTTAAGCTTTCTTCTAGTATACCTTGTTAGGAGGTCACATTAACTTCTTGTATTTACTTACGTCTTGTTCATTCCCTTGAAATTGACATAAGTGAGGACATCTTGTTAATTATCCCGCAACGCTATCTACCTTTTTGAAACAAACCTAGGAAGTAAATCATTCGATTGATAGGCTTAGATACCAAACATTGTGTCACTTTGTTGATTTATTACTCTATCACATTGGTATTTTAACATTTAAACTCATTCATATTCTTGACATTCTTTTTGCATTTTCACTTATGTGCGATCACAAATTTTTGAACACATTTACAACATACCTTGGTGAAATCTATTGCACATCATGGATCCTAAAACACAATTAGGGATCAAAAAGTAAACATACAAAGCACAACAAGCACAATATTTGAAGCCTCAAACAAACAAGGGTCAAACCCTTTTATTGGTCATGATCTTGTGCCTTTATTTTCCGTAGAAAAAGAGATAGAAGGCATGATAGAACATAGAGGTGATGAATTGGAATCCCCACATGTGGAGTTTGACTTCGACCCCACCTTATTAGAAAAATTAATTTTTATAAACATGGATAGGGTTTTGGCATGATTTGTAGAATTGGGAGCCAAAATTCCCACTAAAATGAAACAATCCCACCTACAAACAACGCTAATGACAAGGAGTGACCTCTTATCAACATGGAGGATATTTTAACAAATGGACATGCTTCTACCTCCAACATGGGAAATGTTAATCTAGTGGGCCAAAGAATACCCTTTATTAAAGTGCAACATAAAATCAGGTTAGGAGACAAGAATGTTGAATAACCTACAAAATATTAAGAAGAAGAGGAACCTTTAGAAGAAGAAGTCACTATTTAGCAACAAATTAACAACCTTAGTCGACAATTAGCCTTTCTAACCTCTCATGTACAAAAAGAAACAAACAAGAATATCCAAAAGAAAAGGCCTAAGGTCAAAATCAGTGGACTTCATAGGAAAATCAAGGAGAAGACAATATGGAGCATCATCATGTATATATCCCTTCTTCTCCCACTAAAGAACAATTACTCACACAAGAAGTAAAATCTATGAAAACAACACTCACAAGCCTTCAAGAGAGCCATGTGGGGAGCATTAGAGAATATAAATATGAAGAACTATGTCCCCATCCTTTTGAATAATCTTTGACACTTAAAGATTTCCCTAAAAAAATTGACATGCTAAATTTCAAAAATATAGAGGAAAGGGGACCCATGAGATCATGTAAAGGATTTCTATATGGAATGTCAAGAGGTGTCCTATAGTGATAATTATCTCATATGACTCTTTCCCAAGAGTCTAGGAGGTCAAGCCTTGGAGTGGTTTACTCATTTACCTCGGGGTCTATTTTTACCTAGCCAGAACTGGAAGAGAGGTTTGTGCATCACTTCTCATAAAATATAGAAAGTGACATAACCATGGCAGACTTATGCAACACCAAACAATGCTCGACAAGACATTTTCTAGCTTCCTACAATGGTGGAGAGGGATAGCCAATCACTTCCCTTGTGCATTCCCTAAAAAACAAATTGGTAAGTATCTTTGTGCCCAACCTAAATCTAGACATCACTTTCCACCTTCAAATGCATTGTGTTCACACTTTTGAGGAGGTCATTGAAAAAGGCATTCAAATAGAGAAATCCCTTATTTCCAAAGGAAATCTTAAGTCACAATATAAGGATAACCAAAGTGTTAAACCTATGGAGAAGCTGAAAATATTTAACAAAAACAAAAACATGGTGGGAGACGGGATCACAGATTCCAAACACGTGCAAATGGTTCAAACTGGTCAACCTTTTAAACTGACCAAAGGACCTATTCAACCACCACCTAAATGAAGAATGTTCACTCCTCTCAATGAGCCTTTGTCGGTTATATTGAAACAATTGGATGCAACTCACATGGTGACTTATCCCACGACACAACCCTTTGATGAAAATGCTCCAAAACCATCATGGTACAAAGAGCATGACTATTGTGAATTACATCATGTCAAGGGACATAAAACAAACAAATGTTTGCGACTTCATCACTACATCCAAGACCTCATCAATAATGGGAGATAGAAGTGGACAACCTAGAAAAACTTAGACGCCCAATGAAAATATGGGGATATACAAAGAACCATTCCCCAAACATGGTAAGTAAGAAGAGTCAAAGCCGGATCGATGACAATCATCCCAGAGTTATAAAGCGAAAACTATCTATATAATAAGAAAGATAATAAGCATTATGATTTTCTCATTGGATGTATTCGTGTTAGACCACGATTTCCATTAGACCAAAACCCATAGGTATTAGTCTTCACTATAATTTCCAGAGTTAGGATCTACGAGAGGTGGTTAGTCCATGTCACAAAACTCACGGGAGTGCTGGACACACATGCCAACAATCTCCCCCTCAGCATTACCCGAGTGAGTTTCAAACTCGAGACATGTCACTTTGATACCATTTTTTGGACCATGATTGCCATTAGAGAAAAAGCCATAGGTATTAGTCTTCGCTACAATCACCAGAGTTAGGACCTACGAGATGTCATACTCTATGTCACAAAATCACGGGAGCGCTAAACACACATTTCAACAATTCTCTCTCCTAGTGACCATGTGAACACTATTTGAATCAAGGGAAAGGATTGCGCTGTGGTAACAAGGTGTGCCCACCTCATGATTCATGAACTCTCTCTGTCAACCCCGCTAAATGGTAGGTACAATCTCTTAGAACAACTTGAGAAGACATCTACCAAGATTTTGATCTTGGATATTCTTAAGATATCAAATGTACATAAAGAAATTTTGTATCAAAATCTTCAGGGGTTAGGAGTTCCACTAAAGTAGATCCTACACATCTTCAGGCCATGGTAGTAAACATTTTACCTTATTGAGCACATTGCCTTTAATAATAGGAAAATCCCTACCGAAAATCCAATACATAATCTCCCCTTGTATATTGAGGTATTCGTTACCTGCCAAAAGATCAAATCGGTGCTTGTGGACAATGGATCATGACTGAATATATACACCCTAAATTTGGTTAAGAAACTAGGACATACTAAAGAAGACCATGCATCAAACATCATTACCATAACCACTTACGACAATGTGGAAAGACATTCAACTCGGCACAATCACATTTCCCATGGAAGTCAGGTCCCCACTTGTCATCAAACAAAGTATCATGTCCTGGACTTAGAACTCCCATATAATATGCTTCTAGGCTGACCATGGATTCATGCTATGTAGGCCTTGCCATAAAATTCCATCAATGCATTAAATCAAGCATGAGTGACACACTCGCCATAATACAGGAGATTGAGAGCCCTTCGCTCACTGCGCATAACTCTCAATAGTTTTACACGTAAGGGTACACCTATACGTGTCCTTCTCGCTGATATAGTTTTTCCTCTTCAATCAAGGCATGTAGTAGATTCAGATTCTCTCGCCTTGTGCCCATGGTGCCTCTACATCAACTTATCATTTTGATTCATGGGAGATGAAGGTTCTAGAATACAAACAGGTGGAGAATATAATGTGCAACAAGCCCTTTTAGTTTCATACCTCTCACTATCACCAAAAACTAAAGGTTGACCCAACTATCATTTCGGATGACCAAGAGATGAGAAAACTATTGGGTCATTTTTACCTAGAGGATTGTTGGCTGAAGATAAATTTTTGATCTACCTACGACTTGGGTCATAGTAGATACTCAATCAACTTTCTACCAAACACCTGAGATTGAGAAACCTAGTCGAATGATGTACTCCATGGGCTAAAAGTATAGGATGCAGAAGGAATGAGCAAGGACAATGAGAACTAGTGCCTCTCCCACATTTTAAAATAGAAAGGTATGACATTGGGATTTTCCCGTATGGGGCACATCCCAATGATCAAGATGCTACCTACTGTTAACGTGAGGATAATTTTGACTAGTTATACAAATGGCGATACTGATTCCCACTATATCTAATACAAGAGGATCTTTCCTCCACGAACCTGTTCACGAATACCATTGTCCTCACCATAATCCCTATGAAACCTACACTTGACCTATTTTACCCTTGATTTTTTTAATGGGACCAACAACTTCATATATCACTAGATATTTTTGAGAATGATGAAGCTATTACAGAATTCATGGGCATTCGGATACAATCCTCATTCAAGATCACAAAAAGGATTCTATATTGACTTAGATACCTATGCCTAATTCAAAAAGGAAGCTAAGATTCATGGTCATAAAAATTTATGAAAAAGAAAGGAAAAAGTTTCAATGAGAAGCCTCGGAAAAATCAAAGTCCAAGTCGCACAGTGAAAACCTCTTTGAGGCGCTGATAGACAAATAGGTGCAAAAATCAAAGGACAATAAAAGTGACCACGCCAAGGATGAAAATATTGTGGAGACATCCTTGGATGAATATCTCAACCTTCCTCCCGATCCTACATGTATGGAGGATTTTTCAATGTTACTTGGTAGAAGAACTCTATGATGTAAACATTGGCACAAAAGATGACCCAAAAATAGTCAAGTTGGGAGCTTCACTCTCAGCATGGGAACAAAAAACATTCACCATGTTGCTACGGGAGTTTATAGATGTGTTCGCATGGTCCTATAAGGATATTCTAGGCTTGGATCCAACTTTGTTCGTACACAACTTAGTTGTACATGTAGATGCTAAGCCTATTAATCAAAATCTCATAAAGATGCACTCAAGGGTGGATCTCCTGGTTAAGTAAGAGTTAGAAAGATTGCTTGCAGCAATATTTATTTGACCCATTGATTACTCTGAATGGATATCCAATATCATCCCCATCTAGAAAAATCCTGTTGGGATTATAATCTACACAAATTTTAGAGACATAAATAAGGCATGCCCTAAGGATGATTTTCCATTACCAAATATTGATATGATTGTGGATTCAACAACATGATATGAAATGCTATCTCTTATGGATGTATTTTTAGGTTATAATCAAATCAAGATAGTTGATGAAGATCAAGACAAAAAAAAATTTACAACTCCTTGGGGTACTTCATTATCAGTAATGTTGTTTGGTCTTAAAATGTAGGAGCTACCTATCAAAGGGAAATGATGGTAATTTTCCATGATATGATCCATGATATCATGGAAGACTATGTGGATGATATCCTTAGGAAATATAAGACAAGGGAGGACCACCCTTCTATTTTGTGGCATATCTTTGAATGCCTACGAGAGTACAAGGTCCGTCTAAACCCAAAGAAATGTGTGTTTGGCATGCTATTAAGAAAATGGCTTGGTTTCATCATATCAAGAATGGGAATCAAGTTAGACCATGCGAAAGTGTCTCTATTACTGATATGTCTCCTCCAAAAAACATTAAGCAACTACGCATCTTGTAGGGAAAATACATTTTATTCACCGATTCATCTCCCATCTTGCCGATAAGTGTCATTCATTCACTCACCTACTTAAAAAGGATGTTTCCTTTATTTGGGGACTAGAGCAATAGCAAGATTTTTCCTTGCTTAAGAAATACTTGGCCAATCCACCTATCCTCATGCCTCCAACTCCTAGTGAGCCACTCTTGCTTTATATCTCTACTACTCAATTTTCTATTGGTGCGTTGCTCACCCAATACGACCTTGGTCATAAAGAAAAATTAGTATACTACCTCAGTCGACACTCTCATCGCTTATGAGCTCAACTATCCCCAAATCAAAAAAGCTTGTTTGGTTGTAGTTTTTCCTTTTAAAAACTTTGTCATTATCTGTTGAATACCAAAACCAAGCTTATATCAAAAGTTGACCCGCTCAAATACTTGTTATCTAAACCCACCCTCACCGATAGAATGGCTAATTGGATCATTTTGCTGAGTGAATTTGACATCGAGTTTGTGCATCAAAATTTGGTCAAGGGACAGTACTTATTGATCAATTAGCGAAGCACATTTACAAGGAACTCGAACCTCCGTGAATCTGATCTACTAGATGCCTCATTACTGCATATCAAGAATTTGTCATGTGGTAGGTACACTTTGATGGATCTTTTACTTTTCATGGTTCAGGGGTGGTGCGGTCTTCATTACTCCTTCCGTGACCCCATACCTCGGTATTTTCACCTTCATTTTCCTTGCACGAACAATATCACGAGTATGAAGCACTCATCACTGGGATCAAGCTCACCATCAAATGGGAAATTCATAATGTTAATATTGTTATTGAATCTAAGTTAATCATCAAGTAAGTCAATGATGAGTACAAAGTTAAGTATGAGAAACTCATCCCTTACAAGAAGCTAGTAGAAAATCTGAAAGAGTATTTTTTGTGCATCACATTTGAACAGATTCCAAGAACGCAAAAAATATCTACAGATGATATGGAAACCATGGGTTCTATGCTCCACATTCCGCTAGAAAGTAGTGGCATGCCATTCTTTGTGGAAAATCTACACCAGCCTGCGTACGACATGCTAGAATCCTGTCCTGGCTTGTGATGTTGTTGGTCCTAATCCCCATGGATTGATCCCATCTTCACCTACCTCAAAGACAACACATTCCCTCCCGACATCTCCCGTTCTGAGAAACAAATCCTAATTCACCATATAGCCATCTATACCCTTTTACAAGATACACTTTATCGTTGTGCTACGATAGGAATCTGTTACGTTGTCTCGATATGATAGATTCGGTCCAAGTGATTAAAGATATTTATGAAGGGGTGTGTGGGCCCATACTAATGAAATGGTTCTAGCCAAAACATTGTTTAGAGTGCGCTACTATTGGTCTACCATGGAAACTGACTATTAGTAACTATGTAAGGAAGTGTGTACTTTGTCCGTATGGAAATTTCATCCATGCTCCATCACATCCATTGCAACCCATCACCACCCCATGGCCATTTTCTAAATGGGGACTTGATTTAATAGGGAAGCTTACCCCTACTTCATCTAATGGCCACACCCACATCATTACAACTACTGAATACTTTACCAAGTGGGTGGAAGCTATCCCTTTGACCTATGTAATGGGTGCTTAGATTTCCAAGTTCATCATGAATCATCTTATTTTTGGTATGGCATTCCTACAGCCATTGTTACTAATAACGAAAAATCATTCAAGAATAAAATTGTAAAGGATCTCTTTCATCAGTTTCAAATCATGTTAAAATGGTCTACACCATATTATCCCCAAGGCAATGGATAGGCCGAGGCCACTAATAAGACTTTGGTTCGAATCATGGAGAAGATGGTAAGTAAGATAGGTCATAATTGACATTTACAAATCCACCCAGCTCTTTGGGCTTATAGACCTCTATTCGCACTCCTCCGGGTGTGATGCCATATTCTCTAGTATTTGGAACGAAATCTATAATCCCATTAGAAATTGATCTTCCTTCCTAATAATATTTCTTAGGGATTATTTGACAAGGATGAAGATTATCGAGTGGCTATACTGGAGAGTTAGAACTCCTGGATGATAAGCATAGTTGCCCTTAACCATCTCAAAGTGTATTAGAATAGAGTCTCTAGAAATTACAACAAAAGAATCATACCTCGTTAGTTTGAGGTTGGTGATTTGGTCATGAAGGAGAATCAGTTCAACACAAGGGAAGAATGAGAGAAGAAAGGAAATTTCAAACCACATTGGTTAGGACCTTATGTTATCATGGCCAAGTATGGCACAGGAGCATAAAAAATTTCCCACCCTAATGGTGATGAGCTCCATGAGCCCATGAATGTCATGCACCTTAAGCAGTTCTATGCTTAAACATGACATAAAAATTAGAAAAGAAAAAAAAATAGGGTAAAAATAATCAAAATACAAAAAAATTAAAATAAGAGAAAAATAAAAAGAGAAAACAGGTCATTCATAAGTGAAAACCACACAATTGTGGCACTTTGGATAGGTCCTTGGGTGAAAACCGGTTTCGATGCCTTGGGAGGATTCATTGTTCACAAGCATCTTGCATCTGAGGGTACTTTTACTTAGCCTAGGCTAGTACCACATCTTCCTCCGAGATTCCCCTCGTGAGCCTAATATTCTCAAGCCTTGATCTAAAAATTTCTCCTTTTATTCATCTGTGAAGGCATGGTCTTTTTCTATTCCCCATCTCACGTTGGGGGCACTTCTGCGACTTCACCTTCCTGTTTATAAGTGTGTGGCATTTTCCCTTGTATATTCCCCATCTAATGCTGGGGCATCCACACTTTCTTGGTTACCTATGCATAGCTCTGGAAAACTATTAGAAAAACACAAAAACATTCAAAAATGTTAGAAAACTCTAAACAATAGAAAATTGTTTCACAAAAATCAAAACAATAGAAAATTGTTTCACAAAACTCAAAACAATAGAAAATTGTTTCAAAAACTCTAAACAATAGAAAATTGTTTCACAAAACTCAAAACAATAGAAAATTGTTTCACAAAAACTCTAAACAATAGAATTTTTTTTCAAAAAAACTCTAAACAATAGAAAATTGTTTCACAAAACTCTAAACAATAGAAAATTGTTTCACAAAAATCAAAACAATAGAAAATTGTTTCACAAAACAATCTTACAAAAACATTCACTTTAGTTTACTTATGTTATCTTGTTTCTTTCTTTTCTTGATTGCTTGTATAGTTGCTTCATGTTTGTACATTTGTATTGTTTGTTGCTTAGACATACTTTGTTAGGATTCATCTTTTCTTGTTTAGATCAGATTTATTCTTGCTTGTGCATATTGAAGTGTGTTTTTGCATGTTGGTGAATCATGGTACATTGTTGTATTGGTTCATTATGTTCTTTGTTAACATTTGATTGTGTTTGTATGTTACATGTGCATCATTTTATTATCACATCATCATATTTCCATCAAATATCATCACATCTAACATCATCTATACATCATATATCAAGAAAAAGCTAAGTATACATCATACATGAATGCTAAGCTAATCATCACATATCATATCATCAAATGGGGGCAAGAGGGATCACAAATATCAAAATATATCCCCCCACACCCATATCATCATATCATCCCGTCCACTAAATCTAGCACATCACATGAGAAAATACATTTGATATACTCTATAGATCTATCATCTAAAAATCAAAGCACATGATACATAAAAAATCAGGATACATATACATGTGAAATCAAATCAGCTAACATCATAACACATCCATATATCCATGTACTCAATCAAATATAACAAACAATTTCATCATCTCATAACACATGTGTCATGTCAAAAATGTCCATATATACATATACATGTGTGTGGTATATTTGTATCAAAAATAGATATACATCGCTACTATACATCAAAAATGCCTTCATCTGAGGCATACAAAAAGATGATATACATCGATCAAAGAATAAAAATTCCTTCATCAAAGGCATATGTCAAAACTACTATACATAAAGAATGTTGTACATCAAGCACAAGATGTTCATATCCTTCATCAAGAGGCACATGTATCAATACAATATGAATCGGGGTGACTCAAGCCCTTAGATGGGCTAGTTGGTTTGTCCCATGGTGGAGGCATAGCATGAGCATCACTCGGTCTCACTGTACTACCCCCGTGGCTGCTCCACTGAGGCCTAAGGCCTCTCTAGACCTCATCCCTCTACTCGACTATTGGCTATAAGAAGGTGCCCACCACTTAGTCGAACTACCTCATAATATAATGATCTGTAGTAAGATGCTCTACCCTCTGTTGTAGCTAGATCTCTGTGAGTTTGGGCTATCACCACTATGCCATCTATGCATCGGAAGGATGTTATCTCTGCTGATACTTGAGAAATCTCTACCCGACCCATAACTCACTTGGCTTTCTCATCCTATCTCTCTCTAGTATCACAAGTTGTAGATGAGCCCGTGTCTTCTGATATAGGCCCATCCCCGAGTCATCTATGCTGCCATTTGCCATATCTACTTAAAATGGATGGAACCATCACCTCCTTGGCTTTCCCGGTCTCGAGCTCGATCCCCTCTCTGCTATCACTACCAATGTTTGAGATTGGGCTCTCTCTCTCATCTCGTATGGCCTCTCTACAGCTGCTATATAAGGTGGTTATTTGTGCCACTGGCTGCACCACAGGGGCTTGTCCCTTGCCTACCCCTATATCGGTCAAGAGGCATGTCCCTGCTCTCATAATCTAAGCCTAGGAACTTGTGTAGGTTCCTCTACTAGTCTCTACTACCTCATTCCCTACACCTATGTTGCACCCTACCCATCATGTGGCAGCCCATCAAATGGATCATTTGGGTCATGGATCTGCTGCATCCTCCCTCTCGTCACCACTATAAGGAAGCTCTCACGGTGGCCGAGTGCCTGTTGCCCATGCCTCATCTGGAATAGTCAAATGTCGTGGTAAAACAATGGCATACCAATCCATGTAATTAGCAAGTGGTACCCAGATGTCTGATCTATTGGGTTGGTCCCATGCCTGTGGTACCACCTGTAGAAATGCTAGCCCTTGTTTGGGTCACCTGTATGTGTGGCCCCATGGTCTCCTCTCGATTCTCGGTGGGGATACCACAAATCTAGTTGTGGAACCCCTTTGTACCATGCCCAACTATTTGTGACATCGGTCTACTCTGTATAACTCGATAATGTAACTATGGCTACCTAGAAGGAAGTGCTCCACCACACAAACACTGAGCTCTGCTCCATCCTCTGGCCACTGTATCTTCTTGTAAGGCCTCCATATAATGTCTCTATCTAATAACTTGTCAAACTCTCGTCGATAATGATACAAGCTGCCTAGGTGACCTCGTATGTCATCACCTACAGAAACCCAAGCCATGTATGACAGCTCCTCTAGGACTCAGACATGTAATGCACCTATAGGGTACCCGATAGCTATGTGGTCCCAAGACCAAATCTGTAGTAAAGAGGCGGCCCCACCATCTTCTGATGGTGGTATGTAATCAGATGTAGTCCTAGTATAGATGTGCCAGTATGCACTAGCCCCAACAATAACGCTCACCACTAAAAATCCCATGCACTAATGTCATCAGACCCCTAGGGAAGGATGTCCCAGTCTTATCAGTGAGAAAAAACCCATTGATAAGTGACATCACATATAATGGCCCCGGTGCAATGTCGGATCAGCTATGCACTCATGCAATGAAACTGTCATGCCATCATGTGGTATATCATCATGGTCAAACAAGTCACTTGACCGCCACCTTGATCCGCCCAAGGTCACTCATATACTCAATCAACGAGCCTAGGATAGGTACGTAGAGAATCCACCATATGTCCTCCAGAGTAACTATCATATCTCTCCGTCATGGGAGCCTAAAGAAATATCTCTCATTGTGCCACCGCTCAGTCAATACAATCAGTAGACCATGATCCAAAGTAATGGAAGGCATCCGAGATATGGGGCCTAGGCCCACCACCTCTAAAAGTATCACCACCATGCATCGATCTTGTCTGGTCTGCATGATCCCCTCTAGCTCTGCTATGTGTGAATGTCACTCATGTGTTTGTAGCATGGGAAAACGTCTCTGCAAAATCATTCCATTTTTCAGCTACTAACATTTCTTCTAAGTTCTACCTATCTTTTTTTAGGGTTAACCAAAAAATCCTAATTTTCTTCTAAATGTCATCATTTTTGGCATTTTTCTATCTCTCCTCCATTACTCAATGTGAATGCGTGCGCCCTTTGGGGCATGTGCACACCCCATGGCGTGTGCCTTTTTTTTGGCACATACACGTGTGTGCATCCTCCCATGGATGTTTATGCCATCCTTTGAGTACTGTGCGTGCATGTGCACATGTGTGTGCCTATGTGTTTACACCATGTTGATGCGTGCTCATGCGTACACATGTGTTGTGTGTTCATTGTCATGTGAACATATATGCATGCACATATACATCTTTTTGGTGCCTATGCATGCACGCATACACTCCAAGGGTGCCACTGTGCCACCATTAGGCACTGTGCGCCCTCGCATGTGCACACGACTAATTGACTTTCCCCTAGTTTCCTACTTCTACGAGCATTAATTACAAAATTGATGAAGAGGGTTAGGTTACTCACAAAGACGCCATCATCCACGTGTCGCTCGTACCCTCAAATGTGTCCGCTCATCTCAAATGGTCTTATGCTCTCACCATCATCCTCATCACTGTTAGAGCCTCGCGGTAAAAACTCGGTAGCTGGTCGGTAACAAATGAATTGGTCGTGGTGATTTACCCCCCCATGTGGGGTATATCAAGCCATTTTTCACCAGCATGATGCCTGAGGCTTGTTTTGACCACCGTTTTCTCCTCTATTCACTGTCAAATAATTATTTTAATTAAATAATTATTTTTCTTTCATTTTTCATGTTGGGGCATTTTTTGCCGTCTAGTACCCCTTTCTTCTCACTAGGACAATTTTTTATTACTCCTAGGTGATTTTTCTTCTTATCCACACTCTCTCAATAATTTTTTTTTAAATAATTATTTTATTAATTTTTCCACTATACAGGGACATTATTTGTCACCTATGTCTTCTTTCTTCCCCCGGGGCATTTTCTTTTACATCTAGGCACTTCATTCTATTTCTTCTATTTTCTTCTATGCATCCACTGTCCACCGCATTTTGACAACACAAAAACAATATATATATATATATATATATATATATATATATATATATATATATATATATAAAAATATATAATAAAATTCTCCACAAAATCTCTAAAAATTAAAAAAACCTAAAAATAGGTAACCCACTTATTACGGCTGAAACTTGTGTCTTGCGCATGGTATTCTTTCCGTATCCTACTAGTTTGTTTCACATCTTCACCGATCAACACGACTTGTGGATCACTGGATTCACAACCATTCACAAAGCTAGCTAGCTTTGCTTCATCATGCTCTGGGCACATCTTGTCGCCTAGTGTTGTTTCACCGTGCAAAGCTTTCTCCTTGGACCCAGTGTCCATCATCATTTCCCTTGCATGTATCCTTTCTCGAGGCATCATTTTTAACCCTTATCATCAATCATGAACATGTGGACCTCTTCAACTTGATAAAAAAATTTGTACAACTGTCTTGACCATTGTTTGGGTTGGATATGTGCATTCGTACTTGTTTTCCCTATTAAATGAGCTTGTTTCCTTCTCATATTGCATTGCATTTTGTATGTTGCATAGGGTTGGTGTTTTCAACAATGGACAATTGTTCGTAGTATGGATTTTCATGTCATTCTACTTTTTTCGTATGCTTATATTTTTCATAAGGACCGATGATGTAGATCTTTTGGCAATATGATGACAATAAAGTTGTTTCAATACACTAGATGAAATCGGCTCTTTTCTTCCCGTCTTCATTTCTTCTACATCACCCTCCTATCGACACTATTCTTCTACTTCACTTGGGGCATCCTGCTCCTCTCCATTTCTCACCTTTTTTTATCGTCGATCATCTTCCTTCATCACCCCATCGACACTCAAGGGGCATCTCTCACTTCTACTAATTTTTCTTCTACCCCTTCAAAATTTTATCCATCTACTATCTTTGAAGTGGCGTCACTTACGCCACCCCAAAGAGGGGAAAATGTAGACACCTATAATTTAGCCTGAACAATTTAAAACACTTAAATTGTGCTAATTATCCTTTCCCCACAAATTGACGACATATCGTCAATAATGCTCATCTTCTCTTCTATCATCGTTAATTAATTACAATAAGTAATTAATTAAGTCTTCTATTCAACAAATACCCTAATTAACGACCTTCTATTAATTAATCCTCCTTCTATCTAAACTAATTAATTATTATTAATTAATTAGCTTCCCCTTTCATTAAACCAATAAATCATTATTTAATTGATTTAATCCCCTTCTATAGTCTAAATCATGCTAATATTCCTCTAAAAAGATTTTATAAGCTTGCACATCTATTAATTAATCATCTTGATCAATTAATAAACCCCTTTATCCACATGAGTCACTAAAGGACAAGCTAAACTCTCCTAAAGTTAACTCAACCCTATCTAAACCCCCTTATCCACAACTAACTCAACATCTCTATTATCCCACATGCAAAGGGATGTAGAATCCTTTATCCATTGGGCTATATAAAGAGCCCTCCTCCTACCTTTACACTTACACCTATTCCTTGAGAAACAAAAGTGAAGCATATAGTAAATACACTATAGCCATTTTGTCATCTTGGAGCATTCTTCATTGGAGAGGCTAGCTACTTTCATTTCTTGTATTCATCCATCCAAGTTTTGAATTCATATGGAGATATGTCAAATGGTCTTGTAGCCATGGATTGACAAGACTCCATTCTTGAAAACCTTGGGATTCAAACATATAATCAAACCTTTGATTGCTAAGGATCTAAGTAGGTTCATTTCATTTTTAGCATTCAATAGAGATAGAAATTAATGGATTAACATGTTAGTTTGAATATTTGTTCATGTTCTAATGCAAGGATGTTAGTAGATTAGTTTTTCTTAAGCTCTAAGCATGATGGTGCATTGAATTTGATTTAGTTTGGTTATAGGACTACTAGGTGTTAGTTCTAACTTTCTTAACTTTGCTAACAAATACATGTACACAAATGCCTTTATCCCATCCTTGGAAAAAGTGTTCATTTAATGTGGGGACCACTTGTATATTAACCCCTCTCTGTAATTTTTTCATTGTTTTATCTTATTTAGACTCTGTATATACTTGATTCGAAGGATGATGGGTCTAGATTGGATGATGACCATTTTTTTGTCCCGAATGAATTACAATATCTCTAGATTTATTATTTTATCAGTGCATTGTTTTATTTTTTATTTGATTAAATCATGGATATTTACAAGTGAAAAGGATCCAAAGTATATAAAAGGCACTAATTTAGGGCATAAGCACCATTCTGGTGGCATTGGTGCCACTATATGACAAAAGACTAAAATAGGGTAAAAAGGTAAAATTACAATTTTAGAGTTTCAAAAGCTAAACAAAGGCGTTGAAACTTGTGCATAGAAACAAAAAAATTTACATAGGCACTAAAAAAATTGTGCATAGGAACCACTTTATGGCATACGCACCATTCTCGTAGCATATGTGTTGATGTGAAAAAAATCTTTAAAAGGTCAAAAACATGGAAAAATAAGGTTTTAGTGCTACAAAAGAGGCGTTGAAGTATCATCAGAGGTTGTAAAACAAGTAATAGGAACCATTTTATGGAATAAATGCTATTATGTGTTGCATATGTGCCAATACACAGAGAAAGGTGATGTTTTATGCTCAAAAGATAATCCGAGTTCAAAATTTAAAATTTTAAAGGGGTAAACGACAATGAAAGTTTTTGAAACTTTGAAATCCTGTGGAAGGGATAATACAAGATTATAAATGATGAAGAATGGGGGTACTCCCACACGAGTGTGCACCAAAATGTAATGCAAGAAAATCAAACAAAGCCTCAAATAGAGAAATTGATGGAAAGAAGGAGAGAATTCAATAGCTTCAGCTTAACTACAAGTTTTAAATCTCCACCTTTGATGTGTTTTATTTTCTCTTGATTGGTATTGATTTAATTCATATTTTAGTTGAGACGCAAGTGTAGCACCTCCCTTTATTTCCTCTAATTGATTAATGATTGATGATGGATTTATTGAAGATTTTGGATTGATTGATGAAATAAAATGGCATAGATTTTTATATATTATATGAAATATTTCCAACTATCCCTCATGGAGGAGAAGAGATAAATTTATAGTTGAGATGTGGAGGATTCTATGGATAATATGAAGCCAAGTTGGTTTTAGATCAAGATTGGAGAATGTATGCGAGGATTATAGGATTATAGAGTGGAAGAATCTATAACTTGAATTAAAAATTCATGTAGGGAAGTAGCTTTTATTGAATTAAAAATTCAATAGAAGGATAAGGTTATAAAGTCTTCTAGAAATAAATAGTCTTTAGATTTAGAGGTGGAGCATGTGATTAAGATTATTGTTAGATTAGGTTAATAAAATATGACTAGAGGTGAGATTACATGGAAATGCTAGGTGTATGTAGGTTTAGATTATATGGGTAAGTGGGTGTAGGAATATTAAATTCCTATAAAATGGTAATAGGGATTATTAGTGGGATGATAGGATATTATTAATGAATTAAAATATTATGGATAAAATGGGATAAAATGATGAATTAAGAGGATTAATGATGGAATGATGAGATAAATGATAAATGATGATAAATTGATAAATTGAAAATATGAAAAAGGATTAAATAAAAATAATTAATATTGCGATTAATTATATAGGATGAGGTTAGGATATTGGTAGGACAAATTAATTGTAATTGACTATGTCGACCTTTTAGATGTCTACAGCTAGCAATTTGGTGATTTTAAGCCATAAGAAAAGGGACTATATATATAGTCTATTACCTTCATGTATATACTAATGAAAGTAGGTAACCAATCAACAAGATTTCATGAATTTAGAATAGTTCTCTCGAAAGGACAATGATTATTTTCATGTGTAAGAAATATATGTTATCTCTTGAAAGTGCACCCTGTTGAGAGATGATTGTAGGGATTATAAGCTTAATCTGGATCTCTCACTTTTGTAGATACAATGGAAACATCTCAGGTATGTTGGTATACCTATTGTTGAGGTGAGTATGCGATGATGAAGGCCGAGTTACTTTTTTTATGTATCCTAAACTAATTTTTAGGGGTTTTGAGGGTAAAATATGACTCGTAAATGGATTGAAAATGAGGAAATACACAAAAATTGTTGAGGGCCTTGACTCGAGTATGTGCAAAATAAATTTTAGAATGAATTTTGGATGCACAAACTAATAGTTTTCAACATAATATTAAGGCAAAACACTTTGTGTATTGAGGGAATGAATCACAACAACACCATAAGATAACATGCACACTAATATTATACAGAAAAATACTAAATTTGTAGTAAGGTAAGATGATTAATCAGGTAATTTAACATTCACAAGAATTAATGAGATATACACACCACTGTAAATAATTGGAAAGGTAGAAATCAGTTCTCATTCAAGGGGAAAAACTAGCAAAAATTGCTTCAGCACTCCTATGTCCAAAAAGTCCTCCTTTTTGCCTTGCAATTGTACACAATATATAGCAATATTTTTCACCCAACCCATCCTAAAAATAGAATAAAATTTGCACTCGCCCATGCATCCTATTTTTATCCTTTTATCATAAATAATAAAAGAGATAAAAATAAGCATGTTGATTACAAAGAGGCAATTAAAATCCTGAGTTACAAAAATACATTTCAGTCAAATTGCAGTTGACTAATCTATTTTTAATAAAGTAGGATGAATAATTTGGATAATAATAGCCCTTGCTTTCTATGCAATTTTCTTCCAATGTGCATGCAATCTCTATCTTCTAGTGCTTGATGTGACACTTGCAACTTGATCCACTTGCAATGATATTCTAAGCATTCTTTAATTCTTCCCCCTTGGATGCACATGCACTAATTTAATTTCCCTATGTGAGAAAAAAATAAAATTTATTTATAATACTTTAGCTTAAAATATTCACCAATATGTGGGGACCACCTACAGTGCTCGATGTTGACATCTATTTATCTTCTTTGCTATTTTATCTTTTAGTGCATGACATGACAAACATACCCTTATGCAAGAAAAAATAATGCCTTTATCCCATCCTTAGAAAAAGTGTTCATTCACTATGGGGACCACCTATTTATTGACCCCTCTGCGCAAGTATTGCTTTGTTTTATCTTACTGAGGCATATATATACTTGATTCAAAGGATGATGGGTCTAGATTGGATGATGACCATTTTTTTGTCAATGACATGTATTAATATTTGACTCCCCATTTTAATTATTGGTATGGGACATAGTTCAATGGTTTAGAACCTAATACATGTCATATGTGGTCAAAGTTTACATTGATCATTACATATGTTATTGTTTGGATTTTTGATTGTTCATTACACAAATCATGGTATAATATAATCATTTAAGCGGTAAAACATGTTCTGAATTTCTCATGAGACATTAACCCTTCCAGAATCTTGTCGGTGGAGAATTGACTTCAACCTAATTAGGGTTTTATTATCACTTGACATGTAACATTTATTCAATCCCGGCCATATTGGTAGTTTATATTGCTTACCGTTGATTTTGCATCATTTTATCTACACCATTAATCATGACCTTGGTTTGTTTAGGGCTTCATGGTGAGTTGACATGTTTGTACTTTGTATAACCCTGAAGGTGAATTAAGTTAACTCATGGTTGAAATGGTGGAAAAAAATAATTGACCTAATCATTTTGTAATTTTCACGAGATCCTTTCGAGCATGGCGAAGCTCTGCAAAAATTTCTCTAGTGGCCATTATCTCTTCATTTAAGATTTCAAGCCCCCTTCATGAGCTATTTGAGTTGTCTACTGTTCCATGTGATATTTAAGTAACTCAATGATATTAAGAATTCTTGTTTGGGAGATTTCTATTTTAGATGAGCTTTTCATTGTATTTTATTTCTACTTCTACTGCTAAAAATGCATGGCTTATTTGCTAGAGGATTGGCCACTGCTAATATATATTAGTAAGACTCCCATCTTCTTGAGCTCTATTTGAATTCATGAACTCGTGATTTTCTTTCTTGAGGATTTATAATTTCTTTAAACCACTACCCTATTTAATTTGTGGGTTCTTCAATCATTCTAAATAGACATTTTGATATTCCTTTTTATGAGCATGTTGTATATTTCGGTGCACTAAGACTCTTCTCTACTGAGAATCATCTTGATATTTCTAGGTTTTTGCTCAAATGGCAAGTTTTGTATTGTGCTTTCATGTGCACTTTATCTTAGATCTATATTGGGTAAGTTTATATTGGCTACAAAAGGGTCCTTTTTCTATGCTAGGTTCCTAAAACTATTCATTTCACACATTTGAGTTCTTTTCCTTAGGGTTCAAATTTGAGTGAGGTGGGTTTTGAAGTTGGGTCTTTTGTGCTTTCAAATACTATTTTTACATATACCCTAATTTGGGTTGGGTCCTCTCCCATTTTAGGTGCTTTGTTGTGTTTTGTATCTTGTTTGATGTAACATTTGAATGTGAGCTATGAATCTCTCTGAGTTGATACTCAAAATCTGTGTTGCATAATCTTTATGATGTTACTTATTGAAGTTTTCATGATTCATTTCCATCTTTATCGTATAGATTGACGATCCCGCCATATTGGCAAGTAGGTAGATACGTTATGCTTTGATATTTGCTTCATCCAAATAGGTTTTGAGCTGCACTATATTTCGAGTCACCATTCTTCTTTGTTGTTTAAAATTTTCACCAATGGTATTGTTGTGTATTCATATCTGGATTTTCATATTCTCTCGCATTGAATTTCAAACCATATTCACTTCCTCACATATTTTGTTGGATTTGAATCAAGGTCAATCCCTTATTCTTTTTTTTGAGCTTATATTGTGCATGAGTTGTGACTCATTTTGCTTGAGAATTTTGTAGCCCTTATTTATACATCATTGATAAATACTCTCATGAAAACTTGGTTTTCACTTGATGGTATTATAATTTTGTTCTTGAAAAGAAATTGTACTTTTTAATTCAACTGCTTTGGTTCCTTTTGATTCTTCATGCACTTTAGTTGATCAATTTTTATGATGGTTGCATGAAATAAGTATTAGGAAACAATTTAGTGTATCATTTCCTTGCAAGTTTTATGTCACTGTAATCCATGATCTTCCACTTTGTTCTTTGGAGTTAGTTGACATGATACTTGCAAGTTGTTCTAATTGATTGAAATTGAAACTAAATTTTTAATGATGCTTTCTAAAACTGCAACAATGCATTTCCTGAAGAAAAGTATTTCATTTACTATCTTGATTCATATATGTGAAAATGTCATCTGTTATATTTATTCTTCTTGATAAAATATTTTTGAAACATGCATTCTAGAATTTGTTATTCTCTGTTTCATTTTCTAGTCTTGACATTGATGGAGCTTTATCTATGAGTGTATATTAGTCCTTAAACTTTTCTCTATATTTTGTATGATCAATCAAAAAAGCGGAAACTCTCTGTTGAATACTGTTGCATCAGCTGGCTGTATATAAACTTGAATCCCATATGATTTTACATTTGTTACTATGTGTTTGATTGTACCCTGTTCAATCTTGACATCATTATTTCATTATTTTAATAGCTTGTTGCATTTCACTTTGTTTCATTGATCAACTTACTTTATCTTGAGCATATATCTTGAGCACCTTTTCTATTGATTTGATTATTGCAAAATGGTATGAATTCGGTTTCTATGTAATAATTCAATATATACTTTGTCTTCATAATTTCAAGATTTTTCCAAAATGAAGTTGTTACCTTTTTGTAACTGATACTCTTTTTAACTTCATTTGATTGAATATTCTAATGTGGCATTTGGTTTCTGCTGAAAATGATCTCTTTCATAAAGTAAAATGAATAATTTTGTGATAACTACTTGGAATATTTCACTCTTATGAACCATCGTGGTATGTAATGAGTCATTGATCTTGTACCGATATCTTGCTAATTATTTATCATGTGATATTTAATCATTGCAAACTTTGTTTTTTATACTCCTAAATGACATAGTACAATGATCCAAGGTGTTGATGACCAATTACAATAAGACCATCCTTTCACATAGTGTATATGTAATTCTTTCTCTAGTTTAGTTTCATTGCCTATATGATTTGAGTTTCTCCATAATGTGCATCTGCAAGTTTGTACTCAATTGATGATTGCAACTTGATAACATTCATAGTTTTTCTTGGAATATATAAGACATATCTTAACTTCTGATTCATGACTTGTATAGATGAATAACCATGAATGATGGAAGATGATCAATACTTAGATTTTCTATCTATTTATTTTCATACTTAAAGTGATCATATATCAATGTGTTTGTACTCATCACTTCAATGGAATATGTTCATTGTAGTTTGTAAATATGATGATTCTTTTCATATCTACTTTGAATAACAATCTCCCGATCCTTTTCATCATCATAACTGTAGCTTCACTTACTTGGAATGAGAAAAACAAATGAGCAATGTTCTTAAACCCTTATTTATCACTGATTCTGAGTTATATATTTTGTAAATGCTTCCTCGTTCATTTTGTATTGATTTCAAGTTCCTTTTTGAAATTGTATATGCTTAATAGATGTGAATACAACAAGCATGAAATCTAGAGATTGACAATCATTCATTTTCCCTTTTTCAGGTACAATGGAAGCAGTTGGAAAAGTGGTGAAGAGGGAGCAATGAGGACAACAACTCACACCAGAATCATGAAAATCTAGGAAATGATGGATTCCATCCTTTCTTTATTCACAACTTTACGTATATGTACTTTCATTGCTTGCACTTGCTATCAAAGTTACTCCCACGGCTTGTGTGGGTTTACTGTACTATTATTCCTTATGAATAAATGAACTATTTTCGTGTAATGAGATGTATGTATTTTATTTTTGTAATTTCTTTATTTGTATGGATAATAAATGAACTTATACAACTCAAATACTTAAATAATTCACTTAATCATGGAAATAAATTAAAATCAAATGTACCTTTTTTATGCTCATTGAGATGTAGACTACTTGTAAAACTACCTTTTCCATGCTTCAAACCTCAGTAATCGATACGCTACTTCAGAACATAAAACCCTGCATATGCCACTTTCAATCCTTCACCAAGACCTTACAAATGTATTCCTAGGCTACTACAATGTCTTCTTTGAAGATGATACATCGGAGAGGTGGTATATGCAAAGTGTTGCCTTTTGGGGCAACACTTTCAGCTGCTAATTTGATGCATGGCATTCTAATCTTGTCCAAAACCAAGAAATTAAAATTGTATCCCTTTCCAAGATGGCTGAAAAAACATATCCAAAACCTGTAACTCGACCAATCTGAGAAACTTAAAGTTTCGAGTTGACCTTTTTCACACAGGGTGCGAAAAATGTCAACAATAGAACTATATTGTGTTTGATATAGTTTTGGTAATTGAAAAAAGTACATGGGTACATTTAAAATTTTATTCTATGGGTTAAATTCGATGGCCGTTTATATTTTTTTCATTATTTATGGCATAAAATATTTGTAAATGGCGTAAATATCTATCTCATAGGAATTGCATGTTTAAAATATGACTATCATTATTTACATAGATTTATATGTAATGTATATTAATACACATAAACATATCTTTAAAATAATTATATAAACATAAATTAATCCTTTATATATTTTGTTTGTAATATACAAATAAAATTGTTTTGCAATTTAGAAGGAGAATATTTATTTATAAAATTACTGTCACGTAAAATTGTTTGACATGTATAGATAGTTGTACAATTTTTCCTCTAAATTTAAACAAATGAAAATGTCAATAAATTTTTATCGTTGAACGAGAAATTTTAATTATGTTGAAATGTTTTCAAAATTCGACCTTAGGTCATTATTGATGGCATGCATAAGGGAGACATATGGCAAGGATTCATTTAGTTCATGGTGGTGGTTGATCGAACTAATATTAACTGTCGGTTTAGTGACATGTGACACACCATCTTTTGTATTGGTTGGTAGTGATTTGTTATGCATTGATTTTCGCACATAATTCTATGGAGAACTCGAAGGAGGGTCTACATTAATAAGTTCCGCACTATTAGAATGGTGACATATGATAATAGGACAATGCAAACAATTTGACATGAGTTGCAAAAAGTCTTAATAACTATTTTACACTCATTAGAAGAATTCCAACTTGAGAAGATTCATAGTCATAGTCGTGAGAAAGTTGATAGAGGTGGGGAGGGGTGAGGAGCATTCCCTCCACCATGTTCGATAGCATTTTGTGAATTTCCATGTCACATGTTATGTCCATGTCAACGTCCATGTCCACATAAGATCGATTGTCCTTCAAAGTTGGCTATGGTGATAATGATGGTGATGCAAATGATGAGGGTAATGATATGGTGGTTACAAGTGTTGTGGCCTAAATGTATTTAGGAGATTTGGACAGTGAGAGGGGGAATGGATGAAACTAAATAGGCGATATTCAAATATGCATGTACTCCTATAGGAGGTAGGGCTTCTATGTCATGCGCTCGGGTTACCATCTTAGCTTGACTGTCGAAGCTCCCCATCCATATTCATGATTTCTATTTAGGTTGCTAAATTTCAAGAAAACGCTTTTTGTATCTCATCGTCCTCACACCCACATAGAGGGAATGCCTCATCCCTCTCCCTTGTGATTCCTAACATTTAATTTATTTTTTCTTTCAAATTGGCAATCTTTTTTTAGTAGAAGATATTAATACACTTTCACTTCCACTTAGTGATCACAAATTGAAGTTGAGGAACTTCCCATTTCACATCCTTGATCTCACTTGTATCCATTAATGAACATGTTTGAGATGTGCAGAGAATATTTTCTTAGAAAAGGGTGAGGGGACAATGGGGTTTTATGACCACTCTTATAGACTACTTCTATACCCACTTCTCTTTACATGTGGCCCCTATGAGACTCTCAAAATTCATTTTGGTAATTATTTTGAAGGCAAATCCAACTTTGAAATAAGAAATAACATTATGCATGGTAGTGGTAGTGAAGAATCATAATTAAAAGAAAAGAAATTGAAAATGACATGCAAATAGTGCCACAAAATTGACACACCCGACAATGATGGATTTTACACATCTTCACTTTTATTTATCGCTATTACTTGTAACTTGGACTATAATTTTATTTGGTGTCCATATATCTGCCCATAATAATCATAACCTTTCATTTTAACATTGAGGTATTCACATTATTATTTTTAAAATTGTTTTCTTGTTTATTCAATAGAACCATACGCATAGATGCATGTATTTCTAGCTACATTTATGAATGCATCAATTTTACTAATCTAGGGAGCACCTCAAATTGGTGGGATGAAATTGATGATTCCCAAAAATGGCAGGGCATTATTTTTACATCATTCAACCAGAAGAAATCAAAGTTCTCAAGTCAACAAATATGACTTGTGTCCACTATTGAGAGGTAGCTCACACATTTGATTTATGCCATAAATACACAATTGTGCCATAATTACCAAAACTTTTCCAACTCATCTACCACATTAGTATTATGCATCATGATTCATGAGTTACCCTTGTCTCACCCATGAATTATCTAATTAAACCAATTTCTCAGTAAAATTAATATTGTGTCAATACAACCTAGAAAATGAAATATTGGTTATTGGTTTCTGCCCAAGGTTTCCCTTTTTGGAAGGATTTAGTGATAGGTAAGGAATTTGATCATAAAATCATGGATATAAATAGCCACAACAAAGGCCAAACCATGTATCATCTAATGTTAGATATTATTTTTGAGAAACAATGTATCATTGTATTACGCAAGAAATAATAGAATACAATTATTTTATAAAAAGATCCCATAATTAAAGCAAAAGCGGAAATTACAACCATAAAATAATATTAATATGACCATTTAAAACCCCAATATATTAATATTAACATTAATATGATATGATAGTGACATGTTATAGGAGATGGTATTTCCTGAAATAGACACAATCACTAGAAGGATATATACTAGGCATATCATTATAATCCGATGTAAATATATTTGAGAATTCATCTTGTTCGGAAGTCGTGAGAGAGACAACTAATACAACCATATGGGGTTTTTCATTGTTACGAGGTCAGTAGTAAATACTTTCCTAATTTAAGAGAGAGAATTGGTCTTCTATGTATGGATTAGTAGGAATAGTATTAGGAGTGTCGATATTATCGTGGTTATCGTATTGTTGTTATGAGGATCAAATTCACCAAAGTGAGCAATAACATGGAGAACGGATGGAAAAATGTATTTTTGATGATAAGGTGGAGATGACCATAAGTTCTCATCTATTATAATATTTCATCATTAGTAAGGAAGGTATCTAATTCAGTCAAGTGGGAGAAGTAGAATCATAAATAAGTTCATAGTATCGTAGAGGAAGAGGATAAGTATGTGAAATATTGTAGGTCTCAAGACAAGATGTGGTGGGAATAGATAGAGGAAGATATATGACACCGACTTTGGTGGATTATGTGGGAATGGAAAGAGGTTCTTTGATTCCCTTTCTATATTTACTTAATATGGTGCCTTTGAAACCATAACATAGCATGTACTGGAAATGCACTGGGACCATACTTTGTGAAATTAGGAGGAGATTATTAATGCAAAATCACAAAGCACCCCCAAATGGCCTTAGATCTGAGTGGGGCATCTGGTGTGACTACATAACATGGGACCATCTCTCAAGTTGTGGGACTTGCGAACTTGAGATGGACCTCTAGAGAAAGCTGGATTATTCTTCCTAATCATAATGCTAAACTACTTATAAGGAAGGAAATGTGATTATCTACTCCTAATCTAACAATGCCAAGGAGACTGGGGAGAGAGAACATGAAATTAAGTAAATCGTACACTACATAGGTGATAACACTAAGAATAGCTGGTCATAATATCAGGTTGCACAAGTGGAAAGAGGTGAGTAATGGAGAGGATTGATAGATGCACCATAGACTAGAGATAAAATTCACATCGAACACCACTTCAACCCATTAAACATAACTCCCAAAACCTACAATAGACATCAAAGATATGCACCTTTGTATACCCTGCAATGATGAGAGGCGAGAAGAGATAATAAAATAATAAAGGATGGAAAAAATGCATCACAAAACAAATTTTATTGCTCAAGTGTTCACATGGTACACCATCAATGGGAAAGGCGCAGAGAATGCCATTACAAAGTAATGGGAGGAGGCTTAAGCTCCACATTTGACCCTAGGGAAGAAAGAGAGAGGTGGAAATGAGAGAAAATATGACCAACCTTTTCAAGTATGCCCTCCTTTACAATATATAGAAGAATGAGAGAAGGAAAGAGGGAAGAATTCGAACCCTAATCCAACCACCCATGGAAGAGCATTGAATCCACCTACTCTAACCACCCCATAAAGCATTAAAATATTCCTATAATAATGTTGGGCTTTACTACAAAACCCATCCCTCCATGTTTTGTTCCTTGCTTTGAGAAAGAAAGGAGTCTATTATTTATCATGGCGATAGGTGAGAGACTTGACAACTTCAAAAAAATGGGGGACCGATCATTAATGGTGGTAGGTGATTAACAGCCCACCGGAGCTCTCCAAAATTCTTTTCCCACTTAATTTCGAGCTCTGGTTTGAAAGACATGGCTGTCATTCAAGGTGTGGGGTTAGGAGCTTAACGTGGGCTCGCAATATGCAAAAGGGTATGTCCATACAGGGGCCATGTGGTAGCCTACACTTGTTTCGGGATCGCATCTAGATTTTAACCTTGAATATACCTTGTGCTAATGCATGGAGGATTCCATTGGCTTTGTCTCGAGCTTCAAATTTTCAATGGCCAGTGTCCCATTTTTGAACCTTGACACGTGGAGGGTTGCGTAGTTCATGGTCTTTCTTTGGGCCCCTCCTTTGAAATTACATTAATGAGGCATGTGGCACCTTCTACAGCTATGCTCTACCTCCCTCATGTTCTGCCCAAGTCCTTTCTATTTGAAAAAGGATTTATGTCTAATCCGTGACACGTGGAGGATTCCGCTAACTCTAACGTACTTAGTTTATTCAACGATCAACTATGCCTCCACTTTGACCCCCGGCCATGTGGTGAGCCCATGCAAACTTTAGGACCCCACCTTGTATTCTATCCTTCAAGTTGTGTTGATGAGGAATGTGGCACCCTACATGGGTCTGTGACTTTTCAATGGCCAATGAAACCCCCTCTAGATCCCGATTACGTGGTTGGATGACACTTGTTGGGGACCACCTTTCGGGCTTAATCTTTTAAAATTCACCGATTGAATGCATAAAGGTCTCCATTGTCTCTTTCATACTTAGTTGATTGAATGGATGGCTCTCATCTTCTTTCCAGACCTAGGAAATGTGGAAAGCCTACCCTCATTTAGGGACTGTCCCTTAGGTCTCACTTCAGCTTGCACCGAGGTGACATGTGGCACCCTCCACAGTTCTGTGACTTTTCAATGGCTGATGAGATCCTCTTTTAGACCTTGACTACATGGCGGGCTGGTGCACGTTTGGGGACTACCTCGGGATTTTTCTTTTGAAGATGCATCGAAGAGACATTTGGTGCCTCCACTTGTGAGCTAAACACTTGGCATTATCCATAGCCTCTTCTCGCACCTAGATCCACATAAGGGGCCCATACTCAATTGGGGTCCCCGTTTTGATGTGCCTATCGAAATTGTGCCGAGATGACACATGGCACCTCTAACGAGTCTTTTTTTGGCCTCGAGTCAACTCGTATGCAAAGTCCAAAAACTTTGAGCCTTTCCCCATTTTCTTTCCTGTTGAGCCTCTTGACTCTTTTAATGTCATTAGCCTCCTTATTTGACCTTACTCCTCCATTGTCGAGCTCACCTACCCTCGGAATTGGGATCAATTGTGATTTCAAAGACTGAGTGACCCTTCGATTATCTTGTCTGACAAGGTCATGTTTGATCAATTTTTCCAGGGGATAAAATTGGGATAACAGTTTGGCAACTCACGGGGACATCTACCTACTAGATGAAGAGACTAGTTGCCTTGTTGCATCCATTGGGCATGGAGTCGCAAAATGATAGCCCTGAACCGAACTTGTCCCTAAAACCATGATCCCGACTACTTGCACTTGGTGACCCCGAACTGCCCCCACTATCTCGCACTCTCAATTTTTTCAAGAAAATATTGAAGATGAGGTTTTTGAGAGTAGAAAATTGTATTGACTGGGGATTTTACCTATTCTAGAAATGGACTGTGGGCACACTGAACTACATAGTGATACAACCTTGGAGCAACAAAACACCACAACACCACTATGTACAAAACTAAAAATCATACACACCCCAAGTGGGATATGCAGAGTGTGCGAAAGCACTTGTGTTACTAAAATCAAACCTAAACTAACCTAAATTAACCAAAGGCAAGGGCGCTCAAGTAAAACCTACAATAGGTAGGGAGAAGTAGCTTCCCTTCCTCATAAATTGCAACCATTTAGTTGATTTGGCATTGAACATGGTCGAAATGAGAGTAAAAACCACCTTGAAGATGGTGTTTCACCCTCCTCAAAGTATCAACAAAAATATACACCTCCTGGAGTTGTTCTATACTAGGATCTGGGAGGTGCTACTACTGACCTTTGGCATGCTTTGAAGCTCAACCTCATGTTCTGAAATGAGCATGACCAGTGGAAAATCTTCGGTGGAAGGTCCTTATGGTTGAAGGATGAATGATGTGGAAGTGAAAGTTACAATTTCTACGGGACCCTCCTCATCAAAAATTCCTCGAACTCGATACGAAATCAAAATCTTGGATGTCCTACTACAAGTGTAAATTCAATGAGGGGAATGAAGTCATGATTGCACAACTTCATCAAATGGAAGATAATGAAAGATATGGAAGAAAATGGAATGGGTGGAAATGGATGGAAAGAAATTTTACAACCTAGAGGATGGGTTTTTGACCAAATGGAGTCACCAGATGTGCTTGAAAGTGCCTCTAAAGGCTGAAATATTCACCAAGAGCACATCAAACATGATGAAGTGAAGTGGTAAGGTGCTTCACACTTGTCCCGCTAGGCATGCCAAAACTATTGATGTGGTCGCACGATGGCTTAAGATTTGATTTTTGATAATGAGACAGCTTGTAAAGATGATACAAATTTAACCTTAGTGTCCCACCTGGGCATGCCAAATCGTAGATGTAAAATTATAGCACCCTCAAATGGCCTCATATCCGAGTGGGGGCGTTGGGTGTGATCTTGCATAACATGGGACCATCTCTCAAGATTTGGAACTTGTGAACTTTACATGTCCCTCCCGTAGAAAGTTAGCTTCTTCTTCCTAATCCTAATTCGAAACTACTTCTAAGGAAGGAAATTTGATTATCTAATCCTAATCTAATAATGCTAAGGAGAAAGGGAGAGAGAGCATGAAAGTAAATAAATCCTACACTACATAGGTGATATCACCAAGAAAAGGAAGGTTTCTGGTCATAATCTCATCTTCCTGAAGAAGAGAGAGGTGAGCAATGGAGAGGATGGATAGATGAACCACATACCAGAGATAAAATTCACACGGAACACCACTTCAAACCATTAAACACAACTCCCAAATCCTGTAATAGAAATAAGAGATATGCACAATATACCATGCAATGATGAGAGGTTAGAAGAGACAATAAAATAAGCAAGGATGGACAAAATGCATCACAATTTTTTTATTACTCCAAGAGTTAACATGGTACACCATCGATTGTCAAGGGGTACAAGAATTCCATTATAAATCAATGGGAGGAGGCTTAAGCTCCACATTTTACCCTAGGGAAGAAAGAGAGGGGGGGCTAGGAGAGAAAAGATGACCAACCTTTTGAAATATGCCCTCCTTTACAATATATAGAAGAATGAGAGAAGGAGAGAGGGAAGAATTTAAACCCTGCTTCAACCACCCCGGAAGAGCATTGAATCCACCTACTCTAACCATCACAGAATGCATTAAAATCCTTTTGTAACAATGATGGGATTTACTGCAAAACCCATGCATCCTTGTGTTGTTCCTTGTTGGGAAACAAAAGAGTCCATTCTTCATCATGGTGATAGGTGAGAGACTTGACAGCCTTAAAATGGAAGACTGGAACATATTTGGTGGCAGTGAGTAACGTGCATTGGGAGCTCTCAAAAAGTATTTTCCCGCTCAATTTTGAGCTCTTGGTTGAAAGACAAGGTTGTTAGAAGGTGCAGGGGTTGGGTGCTTAATGTAGGCTCAAAATATGTAAAAGGTCTGTCCCATACATGGGCCGGTGGCATCCTACGCTTGTTTAGGGACCACCTCCATATTTTAACCTTGAATATGCTCTGTGTTGACGCATGGAGGCTTCCTTCGGCTTGTCCCGAGCTCGGAATTTTCAACTGGTGTCCATTTTTAGACCTTGAACACGTGGAGGGCTAGCACTAGTTCTCGAGTCTTTATTTTGGCCCCACCTTTGAAATTGCACCGATGAGGCATGTGGCACCTTCTATAGCTCTGCTCTACCTCCCTCATGTTCTGCCCAAGTCCTTTCTTTTTGATGAAGGATTTATGTCTGACCCGAGACATGTGGAGGCTTTCACCGATTCTCCGATATTTAGTCGATTCAAAGGCTAGCTCTACCTCAACTTAGACCCCTAACCAAGAGGCCATCCCGTGCACACTTGGGGAATGCACCTTGTATTCTATCTTTGGAGCTGCGCCGATGAGGCATGTCGCACCCTCTATGGTTCTATGACTATAAAATGGCCGATGAGATCCCCTTTAGATCCCGACTACGTGGCAGGATGGCGCTTGTTGGGGACCACCTTTTGGGCTTGACATTTGAAGATGCACCGATTGAACATGTGGAGACCTCCGCTAGCTCTTCCATACATGTGCCAATTCAATGAATGGATCTATCTTCTTTTCGGATCTAGGACACATGTAAATCCTATGCTCATTTGGGGATTATCTCTGGGTCTCACTTTTGAAGATTTTCCAAAGTGACATGTGCCACCCTCCATGGGTCTGTGAGTTTAGAATGGTTGATGAGACCCCCTTTTAGACCTTGACTAAGTGACAGCCGGGAGTACGTTTAGGACCGCCTCCATATTTCTCTTTTGAATACGTATTGAATAAACCCATGGGACCTTCACGATAGTTGGACACTTGTCATCATCCACACTGTTCTATGTCGATATCCATATGGGGGGCCTGTACTCCTTTTGGTTTTTCATTTTGATTTTCGTATTGAATTGCACCAAGTGACATGTGGTGCCTCGCATGAGTCTATTTTGTGTCCTCCACCAACTCATATGCAAAGTCTGAAAACTTCGATCCTTTCCCCTTTTTCTTTCTTGTTGAGCCTTTGGACTCTTTTAATGTCATTGGCCTCCTTCACGACCCTTCTCCTCCATTTTCGAGCCCACCTAACCCTTATATTTTGGATCTATTGTGAGCTCATATCTATCGAGCCGACCCTTCGATTATGTCCTTTCGTAAGGTCTTGGTTGATCAATTTTTCCTGGGGGTAACAATTAGGATAAGAGAGATATGATAGGATTAGGGATTTGCGTGAATAGTCAATAATATTACAAAAGAAAAATGGGGATGGGTCTATTAAGGTCTCATATAACACACCTTGATATAATAATTTAAGATATGTATGAAGGGTTAAAGGTATTGTGTGTATTGTATGGATCCAAGGTCATCTAAGAAGAACATTATAATTAAGATTATTAGGAATTATGTGGCATGGGATGGGAAAAGTGCATGGTCCAATAGTAGTGGGAAGTTTGATTGTCCCTAAGACCCTTGTAATAATATTATCAAATATGCTAATATAAATTGATGAGGGAGCTAATGAGGATTCAAGATGGCCAATTTATGAAGGAATGCAATATTACAAATATAAAGACTGAATGCACTATGAAATAAATCTCATTTAAACCCTATATTATGAATATAAACTTGAATATAAAGAAGTGGATCGTCATCTAAAATAGATTTAGGAGAAATCTTCACAAATGTAAAGGTAATATGCTCTTTGTTAAAATAAAATTCCATAGTGAATCTATGATAAACATATTAAGGATAAGTGTTAGGATGAAGGCCGGTGTTAGACAAAAAAGTATCTATTTTTCACTCACATTCAAGATTGGCCCTTAAGAAAGAAAGGAGAGAGGCACTTATGTTGGTATAAATGGAAGGATCCTAGGGCATCTAGGGTGAAAATAAAGAAGAAGGTAATATGCAAGACTAAGGTCTAGTGTTTGAATAAGGGTCACATTCACCAAATGATTTAATATAAATTGAATTGTATTTTTATGTCGGAGTAACTACTATAGCAAATGATATTCTGATAATTATGTATGGTATGCACAAGACATAAAAATTTAACAATGTCGAACCCTAAGCAAGTGAGAGAGGAGGATGACTTAGCTAAGTCCGCATAACCCGAGAGTGATCTGACTAAGCATATGTTGTAACAAACTATAAATATTATCATTGAGACTCGATGAGGGTTTGAAACCCTATGAATGTAAAAGACATAATCACACACAAGAGGACATGAGCACCTCAAAACGTAGTGAATGGACTGGCACTGTGTCTTCTCAAATACTTGAAGGATGGTGTGTTTAATGAAAAGTTGCAGAAATCCATTTGCATGGGGTAAGAATCTCTAAAGAAACCCTAAAGGATCTTAAAAATCTAGTTAGTGGACCATCAGATAAGAGATAAACAAGGATTCATTACTATGCATACATTAATATGGAAAGAAACAATCAAATCTAGCATATTTAGTAATCATCTACTCTTGAAAGCTTTAAATAAATGAACCTAGTAAGGATCTAAGAAATTAGTTTATGATTATGAGAATGGGATCTTACCATTAATGGCTTTAAGGCCAATGGTTCTTCCGATTTACTCAATGCTTATGTGTGTAATGGCAAAGAAATAGCTCAATGAAAGAAATGAAATAACTCTAAACCCTAAGAAAAATGCTATAGTTTATGTTAGGAAGAAGGAAAGTTCTTATAAATGAGAGGGGGGTAGTGGGTTATTTATAGTTTTCCATTTAGGAAAGTGGAGGAATTTTGGTGCATGTGGGACTAAAGGATAAGCCAAAAATTTAATTAGGAAGTCAAATTAATATTTTACTATGTTTAGAAGAAGTTATTCATGGTTTAGGATAATTAACCTAGGTCTAGGATAGTTAACATTCTTTAGAGAGGAATTAGGGTTTTGAGAGAGTTTTGAGAGGTCTAATCAATCCAATGAAATGGATTAATAGTCTAGAAAGCTAGTAGAAGTAGTCTATAAGGGAATGAGAAGATGGTTTAGCCAATAAGGGACTATATTAATTTGTTTAATTGGTTTACAAGAGGAATATGACCAAAAGAGTGTCGTAAGAGGGGAGTTAGATAGGTCTAATTGATGGTATGTCGTCAATTTGCAAGAAGGAGAATAGTTAGTGCAATACTAGAAATAATAGTGCTTTGACCAAACTACAGGTGTCTACAAATGGTATTTTTGGGTTGGAGGATCTTTAGTTCTAGTCACTATTTATCACATTGGTTTTGTTTTTAGATCACCGATCACACCTATAACATGCAAATCAAATGTATACCCACCCATGTCCACAAACCACATCACCTCTAGTAAAAATATGTAGAATTTGGAGTCATATTGGGCTCGGTGGTCACCCAAAGAGTGAATTTACAACCAAGCATTGTAGTACATCTTAAACTCCATGTAGTTCTTCATGTTTATGTTTTAAATGATGCCCTAGGTTTCCCTTTTGCAAGTTGTTATCTTGATTTTCCCCTCCGGATAAATTGATCAAGCAAGTCCTTACACAAGAGCCGTGGGAGGGTAGTTCAGTTGTGCAAGCTCGCATTCACTTTCAAAGTTCATGTTGTAGATGGGATCATCAAGGAAATGAAAAATTGGCGAGAGGATTGGTTAAGTGAAAGTCAAAGAAGATAGAGGTAAAAATACAAAATTTTGAACTTCAAAATTTTGGCATTTCAGAGAAAACAGGGGAAAAAATGGCTACAAAAAGTTTGAAATTTCGATGTCCGAAAGTCTAAAATTTTGAACTTTTAGATTTCAAAGTTTCGTAATCTCGGTGCAAAGTTAGAAAATGTAGCCAAAAATTTTGAATCTCTGAATTCCAAAAGTCTGAAATTTCAAACTTTCGGGGTTTTGGAGACCTCGAGAATCGTGCCAAAAATCAAGTAAAAATTTCTAAAACTCGAAACTCCAAAAGTTTGAAATTTTAGACTTTCGGGTTTCACTTAAGAGTTTCGAAGTATTGATTCCCATGGACATGAAAATCACACAAAAATGTCTGAAATTCCAAATTCTAAAATTCTAAAATTTCAGACTTTCAGAATTTCGAGTTTCGGACTTTCGGAACTCTCAAGAAATTTGGTGGATGAACAATGTTTTTCTCTAAAATGCAAATTTTCAAAATTCTAAATTTTGGGATTTCAGAGGTTGCATGCATTTCGAGTTTTAGAACTCACACCTACCTTTTTGTAGAATGGTCCCTTGCCCTTTAGATGGCCATAACTTTCGACAGGGAGCTCGATTTGAGAAAGATACGACTTTTTGGAAAGTGAGGGCCGAAAAAGATCATGGAACCGACAAGATGCTTACAGATAGAAGAATCATAATATGATTCATTTTGTAGTCGGGGATGGGATTCAGTGTACTCTTTATCACTCAAGTGTTGGAGAAAAGGATAACACCTAGCTAAGTGTTTGATCTACCCTCACTACTTTAGGTTGTGCCTTCAACCAGGATGAGAGTACCCATTCTATAACCTCTGTTGGTGAAGGATATCAAGATATCCTTCTCTACATAATTTTTATGAGAACCTTGAGAAAATATGATCAATACAACACAATCTAACTCTCATGAGTTGTCACAAGAGAGAGTGGAGATGTTTCCAAGACAAGGTTCGCATTATTAAAGACACTAATCGAATCTTGATTGTCTCGCATATTTTGGCAATGGAATTTTTCATTTGTTGATACACACTACAAACAGGGTAGTTCATGTAGGATTTATCGTTTGAGATTTTTTTGGTTAGAACTTAAGAAAGATAAAGTTGATTATACCAGATATTTGATAGCCTTTACAAATATTGGAAAAATCACGCATTACAATGCTTCCAAATAGCCAAAATATTCCTTCAACTAGAAGGTGTATATCAATAGAGGCCCAGAGATGCATGGTTTCATAAAATCTTCAAGAATTCAACATAAAGCCTCATGCTAAATACTTAATTAAATGTTGAAAGTCCCTAATTCGTCACACCTAATATACACTCATAAACTTACAAACAATATTTATAAACATAATGAAAGTGAAGTGATTTTAAATTATTTAGTTCATTACAAGATGAAAGCTCTTCAAAAATAGAAACGAGATCTTGTGTGATTCGGAGGGATTTCAATAGGAACAAAAAACCTATTTTAAAACATTCTAAATAAAAGCAAAGACAATTATGCTCATGATCAACATTAATTTCACATCAAGGTTCATTAGATTCATCCGCAGGGGAGAGTTTCTTGAACTATCTCAAAGCTTGTCAATGGTTGTACACTTGCAACCATCTTGACATGATTAAATCTAAAACACAGGAAATTAAACAGTTTCTCAGATGGTTTCTCGGGAAAATGGTTTATGTCAAAAATTTGTAGAAACGTTAACCACCCTTTTTCAAGAGTATTCTTATTGCATTTATACAATTTCATTCCTTCACTCATCCCAAATTTTCCCCACAAAGGTATTAATCTTCAAGAGAATATTCCTCTTTACAACATACCATTTAATCATGTTTATTCCCTTGAAAATATCTTGCTTTCTATTGCTAGTTGGATAAATCATGAACTGATCACATTTCTCAGTCCCTCAACTATGACCGTGATGCTATGCCGTAACTTTTGACAATATTTTTAACATTCTTTTATTCTCGTCAGGCAAGAAATCCCCTTTTTAGTAATTCTCAGGTGGCTCCATATGGCTTGATCTGACAAGCAATCCTTTTCACCTTTGAGAATACACCTTGAGAAATGAGTTCCCTCACATGGATACTTGCATTCATGCCTCTTAGAAATGAATGCCTCGCATGGATTATATCACATATCTGCACTGCAAGTCCAAGTTGGCCAAGTATAAAGAGGATCCAGCGGAAGCCTCCATGTGTCTCCTTGGCGCAACTGCAAAGGTGAAGTACAAAAGTAGGTTCCCAAAGGATCATGGGCCTTCCACGTGTTCTAAACATGAGAGAGTTACATTGGTTGCTGAAATTTCTGAGCATGGGAAGGTCCAACGGAAGCTTCCACATGTCTCACTGCTCAATGCAACTTCAAAGATAAAGTCTAGAGGTGGAACCTCGAATGAGCATGGACTCTCCATGTGCCCTAGGCACAAGAAAGTTTCCTCGGCCATTGAAAAGTCTCAGTATAAAGAGGAGCTAGTGGAAGCATCCACATGTTTCTTCGACGCACTTTTGATATGGTGCCCAAAATCGAGACCCCAAACAAGTGCGGGATCTCCATGTGTTGCGAGTCATTGAGAAAGTTTAAGAACCAGTGAAAGGTGCCACGTGCCTAGGGTCCAATAAAGTTGTATTGGATGCTTGAAAATTTTAAATATGAGAAGATCCAGCAGAAGCCTCCACATCTCTCCTTAGTCCAACTCTAAATGTAAGAACCAGAGTTAGATCCTCAAATGAGCACAAACCATCCACGTGTATATGGTCTAACAAAACTACACCAGCTATTTGAAAAGTCTTAGCATGGGTAGAACCGTGGAAATCTCCACGTGTCTCCTTGGCGCTCTTTCAAAAGTAAAATTCAAGGGCAGGTCCCCAAACAAGCGCGGGCCCTCCACGTGGAAAAGATCTTAGTTTGAGGTGGGCCTAGGGGCCCTTTTGCATTTTATGCCACTTAGAAGAAATTTCTAAAATACCTCTGACCGACTCCTCCCCACTTTGAATTTTCAATGTTGACTCAAACATGTGACATCATTTGGTCCCCAATGGAATTGTGGCTCATTTTGTTCCTTTTCACAAAAAGGCCAAAATCTTCAAAATGCTCCGATGATCTGCCTCTCCGCCTTTGAATTTTCAAACCACCACATGTCCTTTTGTGGGCCTTAGGCATTCCTTTTATATTTTCATTCCTTTCGCCATAATGCCTCAAAACACAAAAAGGCCACCTTTCTATAACCGCTTGATTTATGACAGTGTACATCTTCAGGGTCAAAGTAAGAAATTGCTTTGCCACTTCATATTGTTGAATAGCCAATTAGAAATTATCGGGGCCATGGGACCAATTTGGCATTTTTTACAATTGTGAAAAAAGTGACAAGTTCACCAAATAAACCCGTGTGTCGCATCCAATTAAAGATGACCACATATCCACAGATGTTGGGATAGGATTTACAAAGGAGACACAGTCATGGAAGAAACCCAACAACAAATTTTTTTACCACAGAGAGAAGATTATAAATAATACCAAGGCTCAATGTGATCCATGACCCAAGGAAAGGAATGTCAATATAATCCTAGTGAAGGAAAATAATTACGCACACCCATACAAGATGAAAAAAAGTGCATCAAACCAGGTGGGATGAGAAATTTTTAACAAACAGGGTGAGATTAAATTATGCACCAACATCGGCTCTGACTCGAGGATGGGAAATCCTGCAGAGTACCGTAAGAAAAATAGAACATGTTCCAAAATCCATTAGGAAATGGAGTCAAGAAAAAGCTTGCAAAGTAGAAAAACAATAACCAATCCTCCCAAGATCAAACCGAGAAACCAACAAGAATCTGGTTACTAGGGACCAGGAGAAATCAAAACAGAAAAACGTGAAAACAGAAAAAAATACAAAAGACTATCCACTGCACAATGATGTGTGCCTTGATTTTGAGAAATCAATCAAGGAGATGTTTCAAGTGCCTACCATTCTGAGTATGACCAAGCCAAGAAGTCTTGATACTTTTTATGAACTAGACATATGTTTGTTTTCTTTCTCTATCCAAGTTACTACCTATCCATGTTTTCTGAGGTTTATCTTTTGCACTTTTACTAGATCTAGAACAAACCCCATCAAACATCAGAGTCCAGGGAGAACCAATCTGCTCGAGATACTTGCACTCATAAATCTTATGCTCCTGACAACTAGCATAACCTATCAAGTTGTTGACATTGACGTCTACATACAATACTTCATAAGAAGCGTTATTAGGGTCCTCAACAAGATGTAACATTTACTTCTCACCGTACAACTTGAAGGGTTCCCCTCAATTGGTATGGTTGTGAATGACATGTCCATTTGTATGCTTTCACCCACACTAGCTGCCCACTTTCTTGATAATAACATCCCCCATTTGGAAGGACAATCCAATATAACCACATTCATGGATAAGCACTTTCCTGGAAAAGTTGCCAACTACACTACTAATGCCTTAACATACGCAACTACTAGGAACTTATCTTGAATCCATAGAAGTAAATTTCCCAAAAGCTGATGTTACCTTGATATTTAACTCATTCATGACCTCAAGAGGCATTATGTTACATGAGGCTCCTAAATCAAACATGCGCTTATGTACCACCTATCTTTAATAATCAAAGTGCTAAAAATGAATCTACATCTAGCTGAGATTTAACCAAAAGAAAGTTCCCAAATACACCTCATATGATTCACCCAAATCCTCCAATGTTTGTGGTATTTCTGATTCTGCAATAATAGGAGGAATCTCTACATTATTTATACTTTTTCCCTTAGTAATCTTTTCCTCCTTAAATCCCAAATACTCAAATGCCCTTTTCCTATCTTAAGGGACTCTAAGTAATTCAACAATTGGAGCGATAAACTTGATCGACTCAAGATTTGGACTATGTCACAAGGAACATATTTGGGTAGGGTAGTGTTAGAAGGGAGATTCACAAGTTCATTTGATAATATGGGAGTCTTTAAAATCTAGGCATGAGCAGGACCACAGGTTTTATTTGGGGTAATTAGGCCTTTTCCAGATGTATCTTTCTTAGGGGTTTCCTTCGAGATATTGATAAGAACTGGAACTTTTGGCTTGGTTTGTGGCCCTCCCCCTTTGACAACCTTACTTCTGGTGTTATATTCTTTCTCTTGAGAAACTACTACATTCATCAACAATTGCCTATCCTCTTCAAAAGGGATCCCTCCATCATACTTTTTAATCATCAAGGCCCTTAAGTATTAAAAATCATGATTAGGAAGATCAAATTCTTACACCATATCAATTTCAAAATTATTAATAGGAGGAAGAGGTAATACCCGATGAACACAATCCCAAAAGTCTTCAATAGTTCTAGCACTTATCAATTCAGTTGAGGTTGCCCCTTGTCGTGAGTTTGCAAGGCATTCCATCATGCATACATCATCATACATCTCATCATCATCTGCTTCCTCAACCTCTTCATCTACATCACATGGGAGGATGGTTAAAAACACCTATCACACAACTCGATAACACCGGCCTCCTCCAAAGTAGCAACCCTAGCATTCAAATGACCAGGAACCAATCTATTCTCCTTGGGTTAAGGCTATTTATTACCTGATCCCATGAGCCCTTTCCCTCTGTTATCTTTTTGTGTTCACCATTGGGATGATTTTCAAATCTATCCCGACCGTGTGGCTTGTGCTTGACCCTGGAACCTTGTTTTATCCCTTTTTCTCTCTGGCCATTTTATAGGATATCTCTTTAACTCGCTCCAAATGCAAAGTTCTTACAACCTATTCCAGATCCACAACCTTTCCCGACCGAGGCTTTTCAGATTGATCAACTTAACACCTTCCCTTTTAGCAGAGTTTTCCAACCGTTTTGATGTTATTCTCTATTTGTAAGGCCATGATGAAATCTTGCCTTAATGTTCCTAGTTTTTATCTCTCAAGTAGTAAGTAGCCTTCTTATCAAAAGTATCGTAATATTTTATCAAACAGGACACATCAATTGGCCTTAGGATTATAGGTAGCCTATTCAAGGTCTTATTGAACCGAGTATTGAAATCATGGTTAGATTCATTTGGATTTTTCTTTATATTTTTAAATTGAGATAAAAGGAACCTAGGATCTGTCTTATCCCCATATTGAAATCTAAAGGCCTTTTTCATTTTTGACCATGAATCTATTGAATTATTTGGTAAAGACTTTTACCACCACGTGCATCCTCCTTAAGAGTATGAATAAACAACTTTACATACACGTATTCAAACTCAATTTAAAAATCTTCCATCATATTGACAAAGAGTTTTAAATGGTGGTTATCAGTGATGGCATTATTTCCTTGAAAATTTGGAAACCTATTTCTAACATTTTGTGGCACAATATTAGGATATCCATCCATACCTCTGAAATCTATAGGTCCAAAAGTGTTGACAACAAAAGGAGGTCTAGGTGGAGGTCAACCATATTGCCTTGACGAGGTGAAATTATAGGAGAAACAAAATGATAGGGATGGAGGAGTCTTTGGAGCACAGGATTATAACTTTCAAAATAGATATTCTCTAATGACTCAGCTTCTTAGAAAACCCTATCAACCTTGGAAGAAACAGGGGAAAACTAAGAGGGGGATTTTTAGACAAAAATGATGGCCCTCTCTAGTCGAGAGAACTCAAATTTATATAAATATTACCTGGTTCAAAATCAATTGAAGACATATGGTAATCTTCAACCACGAATGATCACCTTTCGAACTCGATATCTCCCATTTTGATTCTTGATCTCCAACAACTTTCCAAACTTGTTTTCCTTCTAAATTTTCTTTTCCCAACTCTAGAAATAACTTTCTAGTAGGGTCCCTAGTGAAGAAAGATCTTCTTCCCTGCATATTTACACAAATTAATGACAAATTTCACTTGACACAAGTTAAGACACTAGTAATAATCAAAATTAAAATTCAACACGGAGTCGCCACTAATGATTTTAACCTTAGTTGTGCAAATGCACTATAAGTAACTTTTCAAGTGTCTATCAATGTTTAATTTCTAAAAATCTTAACAGATCCAACCTTCCTTTACCCACATTTATCACTATTGATGCAAATTTAGTGCAATAACAACTAGAAACTGAAATATTGCACAATGAACTTGTAATCTTACACAAATCTTACAAATCTCAACAAAGGATGACATTTAAACAACGTATTTGTACTTAAATCATGTAAGAAACATTACTAGGGTTGGTATGTGTATGCATTTGTACAAATAGTCCCCAGAAATGGTGCCACTTTGGTGTTGTTGCCACACAAATAGATCCCAATGTTCAAATAATCCTCTGGAAATGATGCCACTTCGGTGTTCTTTCCACAAAAATATAAACCCGTAAATGGCACCACTTTGGTGTTGTTGCCACACAAATATATCCCTAGAAATGGTGTCACTTCAGGTGTTGGTATCCAAATTTATTCTCTTGCATGAGGTCCGAGAAGCGTCACGGGCTCGGCAAGATGTTTAGAGATAGACGAATCATGATATGAGTTATTTTGTAGCCGGGATGGGATTCATTGACTCTTTGTCACTCGGGTGTTAGAGAAATGGATAAGCACCTCACTAAGGGTTTGATCTACCCTCACTACTTTAGGTTGTGCCTTCAACCAAGGTGAGAGGACCCGTGTTGGTGAAGGATATCAAGAGATCCTTCTCTACACAATTTTCATGAAAACCTTGAGAAAATATGATCAATACAACACAATATAACTCTCACGAGTTGTCACACTAGAGAGTGGAGATGTTTCTTGGACAAGGTTTGGGTTACTAAAGACAATAATTGAATCCTGATTGTCTTTGCATATTTTGGTAGTGGAATTTGTTCATTTGTGGATACATAGTACAAATAGGGGTAGTTCATGTAGGATTTATCATTTGATAAGTTTTTGGTGGGAAGTTAAGAAAGATAAAGTTGATTATACCAAATCTTTGAGAGCCTTTACAAATATCAAAAACTCATAGACAAAATGCTTCAAAATAGCCAAAATATTCCTTCAACCAGAAGGTGTGTATCAATGGAGGCCCTAGAGATGCACGATTTCATACACTCTTCAAGAATTCAACATAAAGGCTCATGCTAAAGACTCAATTAAATGTTGAAAGTCCCTGATTCGTCATGCCTAAGATACACTCATAGACTTACAAACAATATTTATCAACATAATGAAAGTAAAGTGATTTTAAATTGTTTATTTCATTACAAGATGAAATCTCTTCTCATAATGAAATTACAAATGCCACAATACTAACACACGATGAGATCTTGTGTGATTCGGAGGACTTAAACATATGATTGCAACATGAACAAGAAAAACTATTTGAAAACATTCCGAAATAAAAGCTAACACAATTATGATCATGATCAACACAAATTAACTTCAAGGTTCATTAGTAACATCAATAGGGAGAGTTTCTAACAATCTTAGATCTTGGCAATGGTTGTACACTTGCAACCATCTTGATGTGATTTACTAAAAACATCTCGAAAGTATACAGGTTTTCAAACGGTCTCTCAGAAAATGGTTTCTCTAAAACTTTCTCAAAAATTTAACCCCCTTATGCGCAAGAGTATTGTCATTACATTTATTAAATTTCATTCACTCACTCATCCCAAAATTTCCCCTCAAAAGTCTCAATATTGAAGAGAATATTCCTCTTTGCAACATAACATTTAATCATGTTTATTTCCTTAAAAATATCTTGCTTTCATTTGCCGTGTGGATAAATCATAAATTGGTCACATTTCTTAGTCCCATAACTATGGTGGGATGACATGCCATAAATTTTGATGATTTTTAATCATTCTTTTATTCTATCATGCAAGAAATTACCTTTTTAATAATTCTCAGGTGGCTCCATATGGCTTGATCTAACAAGAAATCCTTTTCACCTTTGAGAATACACCTTGAGAAATGATTTCCCTCGCTTAGATACCTGCATTTGTGCCTCTTAGAAATGAATTCCCTCGCATGGATTATATCACATATCTGCGTTGTAAGTTCGAGTCAGCCAAGTGTAAAGAGGAGCCAATGGAAGCCTCCACGTGTCTCCTTAGCGCAAATGCAAAGGTGAAGTCCAGAGGTAGGTTCCCAAATGAGCACGGGCCTTCCACATGTTTAGAACCCAAGAGAGTTCCACCGCTTCTGAAATGTTCGAGCATGGGAAGGTCCAACGGAAGGTTCCACGTGTCTGTTCACCGCAACTTTAAAGATGAAGTCTAGAGGTAGGACCTCAAATGAGCATAGGCTCTCCAGTGCCTTGGGCATAGGAAAGTTACCTCATCCATTGAAAAGTGTCATTATAAAGAGGAGCTAGCGAAAGCATCCACTTGTTTCTTTGATGCACTTTTGATATGGTGCCCAAAAGAAGAGACCCCAAACAAGTGTGGGCTCTCCATATGTCCCTGGACGTTGAGAAATTTTAAGAATCAGCGGAAGGTGCCACGTGCCTAGGGTTTGATAAATTTGCATCGGATGCTTGAAAATTTTAAGTATGAGAAGATCCAGCGGAAACCTCCATGTGTCTCCTTAGTGCAACTCCAAAGGTAAGAAATATAGGTGGATCCCCAAATGAGCGCAGCCATCCACGTGTGTATGGTATAACAAAATCCGTAGTGACCATTTGAAAACTATTAGCGCGGGTAGAGCCAGCAGAAACTTCCACGTGTCTCCTTGGTGCTCTTTCAAAAGTAAAATTCAGGCGCAGTCCTCAAACAGCAGCGAGTGCCGTCCCACGTGGAAAAGATCTTAGTTTGAGGCGGGCTTGGGGGCCTTTTTCGTCTTATGCCACTCAGAAGAAATTTCTAAAATACCTCCGGCTACCCGCCTCCCTACTTTGAATTTACAACGTTGACTCAAACATGTAACATCATTTGGTCCCAAGAATCGTGTCTCATTTTGCTCCTTTTCACAAAAAGGCCAAAATCTTCAAAATTCTCTAATGATCTGCCTCTCTGCCTTTGACTTTTCAAACCACCACATGTCCTTTTGCAGGCCTTAGGCATTCCTTTTATATTTTCATTCCTTTCACCATAATTCCTCAAAACAAAAAATGGCCCGCCTTTCCGCAACAACTTGATTTATGACAGGTGTACATCTTCGGGGTCAAAGTAAAAAATTGCTCTGCAACTTCATATTGTTGAATAGATAATTAAAAATTATCAGGGCCGCGGGACCAATTTGGAATTTTTATAATTGTGACTAAAGTGACAAGTTCATGAAATAGACGCATCATGTTGTGTCCAATTAAGGACGACCATGCATCGACGGATATTGGGATAGGATTTACAAAGGAGACTCAGTCATGGAAGACGCCGAATAACAAAAAAATTTCCCATGGAGATAAAACTTTAAATAATACCAAGGCTCAATGTGATCCACGACCCAAGGAAAGGACTAACAATGACATCCTGATGAAGGAAAAGAATTACGCACACCCATACAAGAGGACATAAAGTGCATCAAACTAGGAGGGCTAAGAAATTTTGAACAAACAAGGCAAGATTAAATTGAGCACCAACAGGAGTGACATCTAATGAATTATAGGACCAGCTATGTAGAAACCATGTTAATTTTATAAACAAAGAAGATAGTTGACAATGTAAATTGGAAAAATGTGTATTGTTTACTTTGTGGATTCTATGCCCGTTTGGATTTGAATGTGATACTTATGGTTTAGACGTTTGGAACACTCACTTGTTAGGTATTTATTTGAGTTCACTCATAATATCATAATGTTCGGTAGAAACTTATCATATTTAATCCTTATAAATGAAGCGATTACTTAACTTTTGTTGTACCCTCCCTCTCAATCAATTCACATCTAGTTTTTTAAAGCCATAACGGCTTAAGAAATACTTCAATCCTAACAATTAGTCTTATTTTCCCTACACCTAAGAAAAGACTTCATAAGACCATTTCTATAACATAAGTATCCTTGCACGAAGCGATAACTATGCTATGTGACCTTACCATATATGGGGTAAGTAGGACTAACACTTAATTGTTATCCTAATGGAAACGTAGATTCTTATGAAGATAGATAGGATTAACTTCATCATCGAAATAACTCGTGGGATCTAGACGAAACAAGTGGAGTTAGTGTACCAATTTTACTATCCATTAAACTCTTGTTAATGATCTCTTTAATTCCTCATAGATAAATGTGTTACCTTGGCTAGTAACAACAAAACACCTTGGTATTTTATGAAGGTTTTATGGGATAAAGATGTTTGAACACCTTAAATGGGTCTATAGTTGGGTGTAGAGCCCTAAGTGTAATTGGAATTAAACTAAACCTAGGCCCATTAAGAGGTTATCTTATAAGTGGAAATTGTAACTAAATCTTAACAAAGTAAATTGTTTTTTAAATATGATGACTTAAGAGAAAAGAGGAAATTGAAAACTTGGTTCCTTAACTCCTATCTATGTCCTTTTATGAAATTAAGGGATAAAAGAAATGTTCCATGCAGGATCGTGAAGTATGGGAACATGATCTCTTACCTTGAACACAAATCACTTGTGATTTGTGTGTATCTTATAAATTATTCCAATCATGTGTATCTACAAGACTCTTAAAAATATATTTTGTTACTAATATTTTTTTAAATAATTCCATTAAGAGACCATAAGTAACAACATAAGTGTAACAAAAACAAGAGTAAATGATATTTTGGTTTAGGAATATTCTTATATTTGAATTCCTTATAACTTAATTAGGAATTCTCATGTTAATAAAAATGAATATGAATGGTTCTCATAGGGATCGAGAATTTGAGAGAACATAAGATCTTATCAAAAGGAAATTCATGATGTGTTAATCTTAAATTGATTCAAACTAAATTTTGAGCTATAACAACTATAACAGGAAAATAAAGGTACTTTAATGGATGTAAGTTTATAGGAAGAGATAATTTGAATCTTAATATCCTTTAAACTTTAAGATTTATTCCCCTTGACTTCATGTTACTTGAACCTTGCATAAAGAGGGTAAAATTTATACATCAAATAATTATATTGTGAGAAATAAAACATTAACATAAATATGAGAATTACGAGTTTTGTGTGTGTTTAAAATGTGTCAATTAACAATTGAGTTATGGAAATTATTGTAATGGAGAAGCGGCGAAATTTAGTGTATTTATCATAAGTTAAATATAAAATGAAATTAAAAATGTGTAGGTGGAGGATGATAATTTATGATCGCATATTAAATGCTCTTAGAATTTTAATTGTAACAATGATATAACCATGAAATGATGTGTTGTAGAATATGTCTAGCCTTAAGTTATCATGTGGGATTAAGTCGTTGTAACATGTTCATCCTTTCAAGTAAGTTTAACAATAGTGCGCTTTGGAGTTATCATGTCATCCATGTGGGTCCATGCTTATGTAGGTGCTTTATGTGATGTTGAGTTACTCTATTTGAACCCAAGTGATGTCATGGAATAAGCATGAAAGACAAACAAAAATTCTGGTAATTTTTATTGTCTTATTTGGGTTTGGAAATTATGGGCATGACACGCTGTATAAGAGACAACAGATGCCATTAGGTGGGCTTATCTCACTCGTGAATTTTCTGAAAATGTAATCAACCACCTAATCACGACCTCAAACCCTCCGCCTAAATTTTTTAATTCCATTTCGAAAGCTCTCGAGTTTTTCAAGGTAAAAGATTGTGTAGGGAATTTGGAAAACAAAACTTTTGTCGTAATGTTTGCTATTTATTATCAAGTAAGTGTGTTATGGAAAATATGCCAATTGAACTAAACTCCTCTCAATTCCTTACATCGTCACGATAATGGTGCCACCAAACTATGTTATTAGTGCCTTTGAAACAATTAAATTTGATAGATGTACAGTCCAAAAGTCTATATGAATAAATGGTGGAGATAGAAATAATGGTCTTGCATTATCCTCCTCTAATCCTAACCATTGATAATTAGCGTACAATAGGAATCCGCATGATTACACATAATAAATCATGCGTACCCGCATAAATATCTCGCCTATACATTTACAGTTTTTATAAACGTTTAGTTGTGTTGATTTTTTGAGTTATGATATCATGGATCAAAATTAAAATGGTCAATGCCCTTCAAATGTATTTAAGCTTTTCATAGAAGGTTGTTTAAAAACTTAAATTTCAAAATAAATTTAAAATTTAAAATTACATGTCAATACTAAAATGAGGTCACTTACATTAAAAATTTCATTATAAGGTCCAACTAAAACATAACTTGTCATACAATATTAAAATCTATGTTGAGTTTTATAATATTCGATTCATTTTAATAAATTAATTATTAAATGAATAATTTTAGCAATGCATAACTCATACTTACTTTCTATTTTCTGTGTTAAAACAAATCTACTTTCACTTTACACAAATCATGTACAAAATCTAGGGAGAAGATGAATCACCACGAAATAGGAAATTAGTTGAGTGTTTCTATTTTCGTAAGAGCTATATTAGTTTTTTGGATTTTACTAGCCACTAAATCACTTTGGGGATTTTATTCTCAGCGCCCTTATTTTATTTTGGAAATTAGGTTCTTAAATATCGAGTTGTTTCTCTAATGTTATATTCATTTTTTTGTTAAGTTAATAATGCTAACAACTTCACTATTGTGTAATCAATAAAAAGTAGGATTATTTAAGGATTCCTCTATGCTCTAAATTTCTCTTGTATTCAAGATAGATTAAGGTACGTAATATTAAAACACATTTAATTTTTTGAGGTTTGAAAAATTCAGATGTTTTACATTTGTTTTGTATGTAGTAAATATTTTGTGATTATTATTACGGTCTTATAATGTAACACCCACAATTTACACACACACTTACAACAATAAAAATACCGAACAAATTTTTTTACTTACATTGCTATTTACACGACACCGCATAGCAACGGAAGGTATCTCTTAGAACAACGGATAACACATGAGATGCTAGCACAACCCTTATCCCATATAGATAACATGAATAATACATGATGAACATCGAGGCCACCCTTTCCCAAACAATAAGACACAACACAATGATTTAACTACATTATGACTCTCGTATAGGCACCATCCATGACAACACTTTCCCGGTTTACATCTTTATTATATTTATATTTCGATATTGACCTTATTTGCTTGGAAATCACTTATCAATTATTTTATAACTAGATTGTATTATCTTTACTTTATTTAACATTTCACTTGTAGTTATCCCACCTAATTTTGCTTGATTCCCTCATCACACAAGAATGATGTATCCTGGTTGATTGGTATGAAGATATGTACCTACATGATCCTTTTTGTGTTTGTTCCAAGGATAAATTTTATAAGCTGCATGATCGATTGGATTTTCCATTTATCATAGTTGCAACAAGGGAGGTTCTCATGAACCAAAGGAAGTATATTGATTCAAGAGTAGATAGATTACGCATTCTTTCAAATTAGCATTTAAGTTCTAAGGCTAGTCTATTTATTTTTACGTTATTACAACTAACCATATATCCCATCTACTTCACTTAATTGCTTAGTCATCAAGGTACAAATGAGTATGGCTTCACACTCCACCAGGTTTTGATTCCTAAACAATTAAGTATTAGATGTGTGTTACGAGGAGACATTCAATTATAAATTTTACACACCTTACTATGGTCACAACTAGAGCGATTGAACACCCTTATCTCTAACAATCATCATGTAACTCTAGGTACATTCGATACATCTTGTCAAGCTGGAACTCTTGTTTGAGTGGGGTTTATGGGGGTTCACACTCAATATTCTTGTTTGGTTAACTAAAACATTGGATCCACTCAAATCATTTTAATTCATCTTAAAATGGTTTCATTTAATTTGATTTAATTACTTTAAAAAAATTGTTGAGTAACCCATTTATTAATAGGGACATTGGTATGCTCATGAGACTACTAGTCCTTTCCCTAGGGGTTCGTGTTAAGAACATGATTTCACACTATACATTCAATGCAAAAAATAGGACAAGGGGGATAATAAGAGGGAGTAGTTCTTCATTTAAAAGGTTAAGATTCACATTAAAGTCTACACGAAGTGGATTTTGTTCTCACCATAAGATGGTATAAACATGTTATAAGAACGATATACATTTCACCTTTCTCTAAGAACATTATCTTATGGTTACATTTTCACAAAGTAATCATAAATTAAAATGTGGTTAAGTTTCACAATTAACTCTTAGTATTGCACCATAGAATCCAAACGATAATAGAAATGGGGTATCAATTTCATTTATGATTCCAACTCGTACATGTGACTTCTAAGGTTAGTTAGCGATCTTCACCCCCTACACTCTTCACTTACATGTGTGCCTGACCAAGAGGATCTTACATTATGTTGGGGTTTGGTTACCCATAGAGTACTACATTAATAAAATCACATTCTCCTTACGACACACGATTTCCAAACCTAGGAGGGGAACCACATACTCTAGATAATGTTTGACCACATCATTCCTATTCATCAGGTTCACGACGATGCCACTAAACATATAGGTTATGATGAAAAAAATCAAACTAGGGATCTCATGTACTTATGCTAGGAGGTGTCATCGAGTGTGAATAGTTAAGTTCATCCTAAGGTTTTAGTTTTCTATGTTCAAGAGTCACATATGAAGAGTAGTTATGCATGAATTTTATACTAGAGTGGACTAGTTCATTAGATTCCTTTATTACATTTTCAAAGTAAGAAACACAACACCAATTATTTAATCATCAATTGCACACTGTAATTTCACTATAAGCTATTAAGTTCAATTTCGTTTAACACAATATCCAAATTTTACAATACCAAACTTGGAATCAAATAACACCCATATTTAGATGAACTTTTCCCTTAAACACTAGCATCTTGAAAAGAATGCTACAAAACTTCACTAATAAACGCTTCAATACTTAGAAAAAATACTAAACTATCCTCTACCATTTCACTTAACATGTATATCTAACCCCCATTTTTACCATATGTAATTTTGAATCAAACGAACACCTATAGTTAAATGCACAATTCTCAAAGTGCCCCTAAAACTAACATCTCATACATATTACAATATTTCAATAACAAGTCTTTATTGTAACATAAAAATTCATATATATATATATAAATATTTTATTAACATACATAAATTACAATAATACACAATGAGTTACAATCACGTCATTTTTCCATCCTACTTCCATCCTTCAAAATCGTGTGAGCATGAAATCAACAATAAATCACTAGCATGTAATCCACCTAGATATAACATAATTAACGTTTTAAGTTTCACACTTACATTATAATAATAATTCGCATCCAAAAGGAGAGGGTTAGAGACATATATTTATTCCATTTCATTTCACTTCATTTCTTACCCAAGGAGAGAGAAAGAGATAGGGAAGAGAGAGAAACACTATTTTACCGAAAGTCCAATTCCACGCAACAAGTCACAAGATAGAGTTCCAAAAATCAATTACAAGTGTTAATAAGTTTCCATGATGGTTTGCTAAATTGACTAGGGTCCTACAAATTTCCTTTATATTTTCCCCGTTAGTTGCAAAAACGTTCAATTCAGGCTCGAGGGGCTAAGAAACCACTTTCAAACGTTGTCTACCATCGAGAAAACACACCACGTATAAGTTTCTACATGTCCTTTTATACACCAAGAATTCACAGAACTCGATGGAAATCGAGAACTAGCGAATGGTTTATGAGTGACAACCAATTTTTCGACACCATCGGTCATAATTGACCTAGTTGTAAACTATCAAAAGTTATCTCGAGGGCTCACAAAACCACATCCAAAACTAGCTCTCAATGGACGAACGTGCAACGAGAAACTTCCTACAAGTTCCCCTATATATGGAGAATTTACCTGAGTTAATGGGATGAGAAATAGCAAATGGTTTTCAAATGGTGACAGGTTTTCTGGAGCCATTGGTCATAATTAGTCCAGTTTTGACCTAGTCAAACTCGCGTGAAGGCCTACAAAATGCCTTTTAAAACTATCAAGAAAACTTTTTTCTGCAAACCGGTGGTTCTAGGAAACTATCTAGTAGAAATACTAGAGGTTTGCAAAGGAAAAAAGTGTTTTTCCGCTCATGGTTTGAATGGAGAGCCAATACAAAACTAAACTTTTTGGTTTTTAACAATCTTCCTAAAGGTGCCAAATGGGTAACAGGGCTCCTAGAGGAGCGGCGAAGAGAGCGTAAATGGTCAAATGAGGTCGAGCTAATGTTTGATGCAACTCTCTACATAATAACGAATACATACGACGCTTGACATCTCCTATATGGAGTTCAGAGTGTTGTTTGCACGTTTCTGGAAATTTCATTTTGGATACTTGTACCAAGGAACGTTAGTTGGGTTTACAGGTGAACTCAAACTCAAGTAGTCAACAAGAGGGGTCCCAACTATCCAGTTTAGTTACAAAGTTTCCAAATAAAATCAGAAAGAGGGTTAAAGACTATGGTTGGTAAACCAAGGGTAGTTCGGGTTTGCATACGTCAAGAGGTGAAGTTTTATTGTTTTGCACTTCAATTTTTTTCATAAATGACCAATGGTATATTAATATATGGGTTTATATTTTTATTTCATTACAAATGAAGAACCAAAATTATGAAAATTATGAAAGATTAAGGTAAGGAAGACCATGCGTGAGGAATATTAGCATTCGCTGTGTATGAGGTGCTCCACGCGGGTTCACCCGCATTCCATAAGGCTCCAACTCTCTTTTAGCATTTCATCAAACTTCTCCTGAAAATTCAAAAACTCCCCCATTTCCATTTTAAAATTTAATTATGTACATATTGAGATAACAATACAACCCATTGGCTGCATTTCTTAAGGAATTATTGTCAAACCACATGCGCTCCTTGACTAAAATCTAATTTGATGCAATAATAGGGAGGATTCTCGCCTAAGGTTAAGGATTTTGTTTTAAACCTATCATAAGTGGAAACTTTGAAGACTCCAAGCTTGTTTCAACAAGACATTTTGTTCTTCAACAACAATCAATGCATTCCCTGAGCCCCATCTCTATGGCGCCTGGTTCAAAAGCTCTTATTTTGGCCCAAGCTAGGAATATGCTGGCAAAAATGAACTGATTGGGTCTGATACCTGCACCCGAACATTCCATGAGATGACACCTGGTTGTTGAGAGTTTCTTGAGTTTCTCTCATAGAGCCTAAAAGGATCGTAAGCAGACATCCTAGATACAACCACCATACTCATTGCTGCCAACATTCCCATAACAACCCCACCTCCATTCTGCAAGCGAAACCTAGGAAATGCACAGAGTCTTTTATCTATTGAATGCCAATAGTTCCCTTCTCTGCAATATATATTGATTCTGCAGCCGATGCAACTGTAGTCAGGCTTACATAGGTCATCACCTGATCACAAGAACATATCACCCATGCCAATGGTTTGCTCAACAAAATACTTCCCTTGTACTTGCCTAAAACACACCGGAATCCTTGGAGTAGAGAGTAGCCTACCAAATCCACTTATTTTGAAGTTTGTAAAGCCTTTTCAACAAACCCATTTCGTGCATATCCTGCTATCAAGGCATTCCATAAAACTACGTTTTTTTCCTAATACATTATGTCAAGCGGTTCATGTGTCTTTCTATGCTTCCACATTCTTGCATACACGTCTACCAGAGCCATTGCAACTGCAACATATGAAAAAATGTGTCTTTTTCTTTGATGGATGTCCATACCATGTTCCAGGCTCGTATTTTTACACAGGCTGGGAGTGCGTGGCAATGTGAATTAGGTTGGAGACCTGTTTGTTGCATAGATGAAACACTGTTACTATCTCGTGAGGAAACCCATGTCTTATGTGCATTGTCGGAAACCATGGCATCCAAGAAAACCCACCCTGCCCCCGCTACAATTATCCAAAATTGCTAAATTTACAATGTTAACTTGGTTTCAACATGATGAATGCCTTTGGATCTCCAATCAAGTGTTCGTATTATGATGCAAGGGAAAATGACAGGTCTTTAGGTCGCATAGGATGCCCTTACCTGTTTAAAGCTCTTGATTTGACACAGGATGGGACGATGCATGTTGAAAGGGAGATAGTTATTTTTTTATTTATTTTCTTTGTTTTACATTTCTGACACCTATACAACTTCACATCTTTTGCATGCCATCTTCTGCCACACTCCACCACCCTCCAATTCCTTTCATTCATTTTTATTTATTGTTTGATTTCTTTCTTTTTTAATTTCTTTCAGGCACTAAATTAGGCTTCAGAAAATTACAATTATTCGGATCGCTCTAAAACTAACAAATTTTTTCATAAATCACGAAGAGTTTGTCACATTAATATTTCTTATACCAAAAATTGGCATTGATACATTAGTCACATTAATATTTATATCTCTTTTTGCACCTCAAAAGTTGGATATAGTAGATTGGAATGAGGTATATGAGGAATGTAAAAGAATGAAATCTCACAGACCTCTTCCTTTGAGTGATGCAAGTTGAACATGTAATTACTTTTTTGAATCTTGATTATTTAATTTAATTATCTTTCAAGTTTATTTTGTTGATTTTTCAATATTTAATAATTTTTAATTTTTTCATATTTATTTTATATAAAATAATCAAATATATATTGAAATATAATTAAGATTTTTGTTTTTCACTTACGAAGGGCCAATCTTAACCTAACCCTTCAAATTAAAATATAAGGAGCCTTTCAAATTTGATCGCTATGATAATAATATTAAGAAACCACCAAATTATAAGAATATGCACTGTTCATAGTAGTATTAGGCAGAGAAAATAAAATATAGTGTTAATGTACACGAAGTGTGCGTCGAAACCAACAAATTATAAGCTTATACACTGTTCATAGAAGTAATGGATAGTGAACAATAAAAGAGTGTGTTAATGTACATGAAGTGCCTTTATAAAGCATTCATCGGGATCAGATGGAGCTCACAGAAGATGGGCTGCTCGTGAGCATGCCCACCACAAATTCTTACAGGTCTATAGGCGTGTATTTAATGTACATTTTAATTTCAAACCGATTACTAAATCTAGCTAAAAAGGACCTGCACACTGGTAACATCATATGTGTGATCGACATACACATTTCCTCTCGCAGGGAGGCGTCATGTACCATCCATACAAATTTTTCATGAGTCGGGGAGGTTGTCCACCGTGTCCATGTACATGCGGATTTCTTCTGGGTTGCTTTGGAATAGCATGTTGCTTGTGCAGTTTGTGTCCCATTTGGATACCAATGTCTTTGCTGCCGCTAAATTCTCCTTAAACTTGGCCAAATTATTCCTTGGTGTCATAGGAGAAAAACTGGTGTCAAAGTTAGAGAGATTTCTGAGTATGTCTTTGGTCATGCTGTCCGAAGCCTCTTGAGATTTTGCAGTGATCACAGGTATGTTTATTACCGCTTCAAGCCCGTATTTGCTCTTGCATAGCCACCGGTGCGAAAATCTTTCAAGTTCAAACAAAGCTTCCTATGGAAAGCAGAGAAATCCTGGAATTTAAAGCAAGTTAAGTGTGCCTTGAGCCAACGATCTTCCGCGGACGGGACTTTGTTTCGCAATTAAATGGGCCATTTGAAGGCACGTAAAGTGTGTGGTGTGTAATTTTCATTGACTTGTCCTAATCAAAGGGAGTTTGATGCCACGTAAAGTGTGTCATTGACTCCGTTGTTCCTATCCGTCAGAATTAAATTTATTATCAACCAAAATACGGTCATTTAAAAATCCAAAATATTACCCCTCTCTAGATTGATGTTGCGATTAAATAAGTCAACTTTGCATTCACGAGTTAAAACTAATAATTAAATCAGACTAGTAGCTATCCTCCACCCCAAATGAACCTATGTATGGTGTTATGTCGGGAATGGTAATCATGGCCCATCCCCGTTCCCGTCACAAGATATGTGACCTCACGTTGGCATCCCATCGTATCGAAAGCGAGAGAAATTGACTGGTATTGGAAAATGGTCCAATCGACGTGGAACGGTGATGAACGACGTAGAGTAGAGAATTTTTGAATTATTAAAAATTGTGCCCCATCCCAATTATGTAAAATATCACCCAAAATCTCTAGTACGCTGGTAATCACAAAAAAAAGCCTCTGTAATCACACATACGTGTGGTAATCACGCCCTTCTTGGTGCATTTCACGCAATTCAGAGACTTATCATGGGGTTGTAAAGTGGAGGAAGGAGGAAGGAGGAAAACGAAGGAGCCAGATTCGAATTGTGTTTACACTAAGGACCCATATCTCGCATTTTCTCATAGTCGGAGGAAGAAGGAATAAGCGATTCGAATCACGTTTACATTAAGGGCCCATACCCCCTCCCAAATGTTTGTTTCCTTTCTAGCATCACCATTGTTTGCATATTTTATCTGTTTCCTTTCTAGCATTACCATCGTTTGTTTCCTAGTTCAATGGCCTCCATTTATGGGTTTTCTGTAGTGTATCATTTTTTTATAGAATTAGCCTCCATTTATGGGTATTTGTTTTCTAGTTCCATGCACCATAATCACCATTGACTATACTATGGTCTATGCTTCAACCATGATAACAAAATATCTTACATAATTTGTTCCCTTATTTTTAAATAAGATCTTATGAGGGTCGATACTCGCTAATAGTTCTTAGATACATATTTTTAAGCCAATTGGGAGGACACAACAGTGTAGAAGATGAAAAAAATACAAGTGACAACTTCATGTTTTTGCACATCCAACATTCTGCATACATTTCTACCAAGAGTCCTACAACATGCATTTATTTAAATCCCTTAGTTAACTATAACCCAGACAAAGCATGTGAACTGTTTGACAAATATGTCTCAAAAAAATGGTCTCTCGTGCACTTGAAATATGGTCTCCAGTGAACTGTTTGACAGAATGCCTCAAATAAATATGGTCTCTGTGAAATGTTTGACAAAATAATGTCTCTAAACAAATATGGTCTCTTTGAATAATTCTTGTACAGTGTGCTTATGGTTTCATTCATTTTGTTAGCTTCTTTAGTTGTGGGGGTCCAGGTAGACAAGGCATGTGAACTGTTTGACAAAATGCCTCAAAGAAATAGGGTCTCTGTGAACTGTTTGATAGAATTTCTTTAAACAAATACGGTCTCCATGAAAAACTATTATACAAAGTGTGTTTATGGTTTCATTCATTTTGTTAGCTTCTTTAGTTGCGGGGTCCAGGTAGACAAGGCATGTGAATTGTTTGACAGAATGCCTCAAAGAAATATGGTCTCACATCCATCAAACATATGTTCGGTTAGTTAAACCTATATCAATCATTATATTTGTAAATGTAACGCCTGACAAATTCGACATCGAAAACCACATTAAACCTTAAATAATTATCTAGAAAGTTATGGAAAATATTGTTTTCTTTGTTTTAAAAGATTGCAAGGGTGTCAAACCTATAATACATTGGATTAATTCCAACTAGCAAGCTGCTACATTACATTAGATGGCTCGGGTCTAGATTAATAATTAAATATTTTTAACCCATTTCTAAAATCAATTTCAGTTCTGATCCTCTGCGAAGTGTCCATTTATTCTCTTTCTTGGTTAAATAGTTTTCCCCCTCTCAATTGAACATTCAAACTCAAATTTATTAATCCCTTATCCATAGTTACCTTAGTTACCTTAAATTATTAGCCTTAATGTCCATTGAATCATTTACTAAAACATACTAGGAGAGTTACATAATTAACTTTACATACTAGGGTACTAAGTGACCCCATTCACTCATTTTCACATACATTTAAATTATTTAAAATCCCATAATATATATTCTCACCTAACAATTGTAGGGTTGATTCTTAACCCTTGGATTAAATCAATTATGGCCACTAGATCCTAGAGTTCCAAACTAACCCTAACCATCCTTATGAAATTTCATTTAACCTTTTTCCCTTGCCCTAGCCTCCTCATTTGGTCTCTTTTCTTTTCTTTGATTTGCAGGTTGGAGGAGTGGAAACCATGAAAGTAAGGAGGAAACCATGGAGGATTCATTTGGATCTATCTTAGTTTAGTTTATTCATGTATTTGTTATTGTAATGTCTTCTATTTGTTGATTGTAGAGATTCCACCCTAATACTGGAGTAGTTATTTAGTTATTTCTATTTTTGAGTTCTTTATTTGGGAAAAAGCCATCACCATTAAATCTATGAGATTTAATACACTTAATTTTCCATTCATGTAACACCCACAATTTTTTATTTTCAAAAACCACATTAAACCTTAACTAAACATCTAGAAAGTTGGAGACAATTTTTTTTTTTTTAAAGGTTACAAGGGTGTCAAACACTATAGTACATTTAATTCATTCCTACCAACAATTGGTTACATTACAATGGGTGGATCAGGTCAAGATTAATAATTAAATATTCATAATCCATTTCTAATGTCAATTTAATTACAATCCACTAGAAAAGTGTCCATTAATTTCTTTTACTTGGTTAAATAGTTTTCCCCTTCTTAAGATAACATTCAAACCCACATTTATTAATCCCTTATCCTTAGTTACCTTAGTTCCCTTAAATTAATAACTTTGATGTCCATTGAATCTTTTACTAAAACATACTAGGAGAGTTACATTTTTAACTTAATACACTAGGGCACTAAGTGGCCCCATTCACCCATTTTCACATACACTTAAATTATTTAAAATCCCATGATATATATTCTCACCTAACAATTATAGGATTGATTCCTAACCCTTGGATTAAATCAATTGTGGCCACTAGATCCTAGGGTTCCAAACTAACCCTAACTATCCTTATGAAATTTTATTAAACCTTTCTCTTTTCCCTAGCCTCCTCATTTGGTCTCTTTTATTTTCTTTGATTTATAGGTTTGAGGAGTGGAAGCCATGAAAGCAAGGAGGAAGGCCATGGAGGGATTCATTTGGATCTAGCTTAGTTTTGTTTAGTTTATAGATTTTATAAAGCAATGTATTCTATTTGTTGATTGTAGAGGTTTGCACTCCGAGTATGGAGTAGTTTAGTTATTTTCATTCTTGAAATCTTTATTTGGGAAAAACACTCTTTCCAATTAATCTATGAGATTTGATACATTTAAATGCCCATTCAAGGATTTTAATACATAAACAAAGAGTTTGTTCCCATATAGTTTTCTGGTAGTTTCCTTTTTACATTTTATAGACTCGGATTTTAATTAAATCAAGTTCAAAATTACACATCGTGGATTTTAATTTTTGTACTTGAAAGTGATGAAATCTGCTGCCCCTAGTAGGTCGGGCGGTCGTGTGACCGCTCCCTACTCCGGGTGACGATTTGTAAATCGTTGTCATGTCCTGGGGTGGCGGTTCAAAGACCTCCGCTCTAATCAAGCTATCTGTTCGTAGACCAGATGCTCTACATAGAATTGTGGTCATGTTCTTCAAAACAGAACCATCAATTCAACAATTTTAAAAAAACTAATTTTACTAGAGTGGTTTAAAGTTTAACCTTAGCTTGAATTTAGGTGCCTAAAACCACTAGTTGAAAGGTTAAACTATTTATTCATTCCATGACTTAAATCACTAAATTACATAGATTTTCTAATTCAATAGCATACAAGAAAACAACTACAAGAATACTTTTCCAATAAAATTTCTTTCAAGCTCAAATGAAGGAATGAAACTTAATCTATTTCTAGTATTATTATTTTCCTTTCCACAACAATAATGTAATTGTTATCCAATTTTTCCCCTCGGGAAAAATTTATCAAACAAAATCTTACACTAAGAGATGGAGCGGTTGGTTCGGTCATATGAGCTCACATTCGATTTTGAAAATCAGGTTCTTTGGTAGGATCATCAATGAAATGCGGGTCGGAAAATCAATGGCCAATGGGAATGATGAAGGATATCAGAGCTCAAGATGAAGAAGAATGGAGAAAGGGTCGGAAAGTTTTTGCATTTTTGGCACTTCGGAAAACATGGCAAAAATGGTCAAGAATGTCCTAACCCTGAAATCCTAAAAGTTTGAAATTTAATACTTTTAGGTTTTGGGGTTTCGGAAACTCTCAGTGCAAAGTTGGAAAATCAACCCTAAAAATCAAATCTGAAGTCCAAAAGTCTTAAATTTTGGACTTTCAGGATTTTAGGGTTTCGAATACCTTGAGAAGCATGCCAGAAATGGAGCAGCAATGTCTGAAATCCCAAAGTATGAAAATCTAAAATTTTAGACTTTTGGGGTTTTTTTGGAATTTTGGGAATCGTGCCTGAAAAGAAGCGAGCAAAAATCTTGAAATCCTAAAAGTCCAAAGTCGAAATTTCAGATTTTAGAGTTTCAGGTTTTCAGACTTCAGGGTTTTGGAAGTCTTGAACCCTAAAACATGAAATTCCCCCTTAATGTTTGAAACACTTGAAACCACGAAAGTTCTAAATTTCAGACTTTTAGGTTTCGGACTTTCAAAACTCTCGAGCCATTTTTCAGAATGATAGCTCAACCTTCGGATGGCCATATCTTTCGATTGGAATCTCGTAGATTTGGGTAAGAGATGCATTTTATGAAAGCATATAGTTCGCAAGTGGGATTTGAGAAAGAGAGGATTCGAGAAAGTGGGACTAAGTTCTTAAAATGAAAATACGATTCGTCATTTTTGAGGTGTCCCACGTTTCTCACCTACCACCATAATGAAGGTATGGGATTCCTTCTTTCCCAGAAAGGCATGGTACATAGAGGTATGGGTTTTTCATGGCACCCATCACTATTGTAGAAGAATTCAATACATTTTGGGAGATGTTGAAGTTGGATTTCAGATTTCTTCTATCTCCTTCTCTAATTCTTCCTATATATTGTAAGGAGAGGCTTTTTTCAAAAGGTTGGAAAATTTGGATTTATACCCCCTTCTCTTGTCTGTAATTGGATTTGTGGAGCTAAAACCTCCCATCAAAAATGTAATACAAATCTTTCCTCTTGGCCATTGTAGTGTACTTGTATCAAATTTGTGGAGCAATAATACATGTTTGTGGATGATTTTCAACCCTCTCTTGTGTTCATTGCATCTCTTTGATCTCTCACTACAATATTGGTTATCTGTGTATGGTGGTTGTATTAAGTTTCATTATTTTTGTTTAAAGGAAAAATGAATATTCAACATTCCTTTTGTGCATCACCTTTGTTAGTTTAGGTTTAGTTTCTTACATCTTCTTAACCTTTCCTCCTTGACAAGTTAGAGTATATTCTAGATTAGATCCTATGCAAAATTATACATGTACACCTGAATAGAGTAATAGGAACCAACATTCATTTGGAAATATTTCCTAATTGCAAGGTCCCACACTTTGGGAATAGTTCCATGTTATGAAATCACACTGAGAGTGTCAACCCATTGAGTTGCAGAGACATTCAAGAGTGTTGTGATTACAAATCAATAGTAATATTTCAACAAATTATATCATTATAATTTAGTTCTTCCTTTCATTTCAACTTCAACCATATATTCAAGGAAAGCACAAAAACTATTATACATTTAAGATTTACTAAGAATACATTCTCAATGATTTACAACTTCCAAGTTTTCCCTTCATTCTTACAATAATGCAACTCCTACAAATAACAATGAACTTTCTTTTTCTTTGAGCATAGCTCATTTCTTACAATGCAAAGAGATTTCTTTCCAACAATACATTACAACTTGATAATTAAAACATACAATACAACTTTTCTTTTAAATGCAATACTACTAGCCTTCCACCTTAAGTGGGAATTACATGAAATGTTTTTACAATGAAGGATTTATTTTATACTTCAAAAAATGCTCCAAGTCCCAAATCTTCAACAAGATCTCCACCATTTCTTAACTTTAATCACAACAACAAAAATGGGGGAGAGGCAACACTTTCCAGCCAACCAATAATCCAATGAGGAGAAGAAGCTATTCTCCTCATCTTCCCTAGAGCCTCAACCAAAGTGCAATAAGGAATGGATACAAATCGTGGCAACAACACAATGCTTCAACAAACAATACAAAATTTCACAACTAGAATCAAACTATCAAGATACATAAGGCTTGAAAATGCAAAGCTAATGGAGCAAGGATATATGGGGAGGTCACTTATGCCTCCCAATGGGATTAGGTTCCCACATTAAAACCCTCCAAAACACAACTCAAAACCCCTACACAACCCCTACGCCTCTCTCAATATCTTCTTATGCCTCTTAAATTCTCTTATGCCTCCCTACAATCTCTTATGTCTCCCTCAAAAGAACCAAGTAAAAAAGAAAGTTTTTCTTATCTAAGGTGGGGCACCTAACCCAACTTCCTCCCAAAACATAAAAAAATTCTTATCCCTCCCTACAATATAAAATCCCCATAGCCTCCTCCTACACCATACTTAGGCATTCTACTCAAGATCCCGACATGGTATATGAAATTTAGATGTGAAAAGTGACATGTGAGCATGGGAATCTACAAGTACCTCTTCCTCATACTATCCGACCTCCCGAGGTCATGTCGAGACAATAAACATGAATGTTGAATGTGAATGGATATAGACAAGCTAATCGGGTAATCTTATATCCTCAATATGTAATAATGGAATCTATGAATCTAAGGCGAAGAAGGCCCTCCTAACCTGAATTGGTGTAATGGTTCATTTAGATATAATGGCTGTTCGAGGCTCCAATCAATGTCGAGCTCTGTCAAGATCCTATTTTCTTGGTTGTTGGATACGTGGGAAGTGACCTGTGGGAGCTTCGTATATATCTCCAGACAAGGTCATGAAAATGGTGATAGGCGATTTAGTGGATTTGTAGTGAACTATGGGTGGTTTTCTGGTCTAGCCCAGAAAATATTAGATTGATTGGCTTCTATATTTAATACGAAGAATTACGTGATGATATCTGGTGGGAGTGGTGAGGATCTAAATACCAGCGTTCGTAAGCCGGTGTCAATACTTAACTGATTTATAGGCCCGTTGGGTTGTGGGACTTGGGGATCACAACCGTGAGTTCATGGTTGTTGTGGACTTGTTATGGTCATGTGAAGAATCAATCCCTTCTCCCAACTATCCAGTAATCATATGCCTTTTCAGCCTCTATGTTTAGAACTAGAAGTTGTATGATTTTCTCAAAATACCTTACAAGTGTTCTGGAAACTTGAATGCGTAAGCTAGTATCTATGTCAATGAGGAGGTCTCCTGCATTAGGTTGTGGAACTAAAGGATCACAACCAAATGTTTGTTCTCTTTTGAATCCTTGTATAGTCATTCAAATATTTTATCAAGGCAATCTATAGTTAGGATGGTTTGACCAAAATGTGTAAGCTTTGTCGTCTTCGATATTTAATCCTCTCAGTTGTTCACTAATTGCTTGTAAGTTTGTTGTTGCTCGAAAGACTTGTATCCTAAGGTCTTGATCTATATCAGCTAATGTTGTGGGTAGATTTGGCTGAGGCACTATGGGTTCAAATATATATTCTCTAGGCTCTCTAGGTCCTATGATTGTCATACAAAATGATTCAACTTTTAACTAAAATTAATAAACTGATTACGAAAGAAGTATTTACACTATGCAAGCATTCTTCTATTTTTGTATTTTCAATGACGTATTTCAATGAAATTAAAGAGCAGCTACTCTAGTATATTTATAAAATGGACAACTAATCTAGTAATAGAATTAAAAAAAACAAGCAAAGTAGCTTGGTATGGCTATTTTCCTGTGCAGTTGTGATTTTATCCTAAGTATCTAAGCAGCTATATATTTTGAATTGAAAAAGACTCTCGATCCTACCTCAGAAGTGAGGAATGAATCACATTTTCTCAGAAACTATCAATCCCCACAGCTTCCTTGGTGATATCGAGAGAAAACTTTTAACTGAAATAAAATAATTCACTACTCTATTTGATATGTTGTAACTAGAACTTTGATAGCTCAAACCTGGCATTTACAGAAATAGGTGGTAAATCCAGTTGTGTGTGATTTCATCCCCTCAGTGTGATCTCCTCATTCCTTCATGTCCTCGTGAATCTAGAAAAGTGTGTATATGATAGTATCAATAGAAGATGGTATTCAAACAATGGCAACTTTGGATATAGACTGAATACAATGCGAGTAGGAGAGGGATAGCGCAAGTGAATAGAGCTTGACTATGCAATTCCTAGCGGGATTTATTACGGAATACAACACAAGTGTGCCAAGAGTTTTAGAATCTATCCTTGTGACAAAAAAAAACCTACAACTTTAATGGATTCTAGTCTAGAAATGAAGCTATTCTATGCTAAACTTGATTGTATGGAGCAGCAATGGAACAAGACTGAAACAAGAAGATTGAATGACTTCTAAACAACAAAGGAAAACTAATAACTGATGCAAAACATGAAGCTAGTAGAATTCTAAGCAAGAAATTGAAAGACTGAATAAGAGAATTGAGAAGATGAGGGGCCATTTGCTTGAAAACAAGTTGGCTATTTATAACCAATGCATTTACCAGAGGGTAACTCCCATTTGAACTCTTTTACTATAAACAAAGGAAAAACACTATTACCAGGGAACCAAAAACATTAATGCAAGCCAAAGTGGTTGAAGAAAGCATGTAAAACTCAAGATTTACGTTTGACGTGATCGTCGGAAGAATCTGGAAAATGCGAACAAAAAAACCGCCGCCGCCTCTTGTCTGGCGAGCGGTCACCGGACCGCCACCTGAGCAGGGGGCGGTTTCATCACTTTGAAGCCTAAAATGCAAGAAAACAGGGGGGAAAGGGAAAAAAAAGCATGCGGAGAGGCTGAGCGGGGCATGTCGGGATACAAGTGTATACTTGGTGAGCCTTTCTGGATTCTCGAACACCTTGCAAGGAGACTGTATCATCATTGGGGCATGTGTAACATCGTTCCAGTGGTGTAGTACCCTATAATTTCGGGTACGTACATATTGCCCCCTCGGAGAAGCATCTTAGCCATGAAGAGGCATAAAATGGTGGATCCAAGTATGGTGGTCCCAAATGGGGAGTTAGGAGTTATACCTACATGCCCGTGTGTTGGAAAGTCACCATCCAAGATCCCGCTACCTGTAAAAATGAAAAAGGGGACTCAAGTGCAGATAGATAAAACAAATTGAGAAATAAGACTGAATTGATATGAAAAGAGGACTTACCATCTATGCGGGGTTTAGAACTTACCTCCATCGATGCTCCGACCCTGCGAAAGACATTCAAAATCAATTTTTAGAAAGCTATATATATAAAATGAAGTCATTTCACTATTCATTTGTGTGGATTGATTTGATAGTTTTTGAGCTCAGGACCCATGGTGATGGTTTTCGATGAGAGTATAGTCAAAATGTTCATGGTGAGATAGTGATCATGCCTCCGAGAGCGGAACATCGACCCACGAAAGTCTCAGGTTAGTTCTTCTCGATTTATTGTTTTTAAACCTAAAATGTGGAAATGATGAAATCTTTGTCTTGGGGGTCATTTTTGAAAATATTAGTTTTAAACGTGTCTCTAGGGGGGCCCCATAGGGTAGGTTTTTTTTTAGTTAAAATGGTGTATTTATTTGTTTTTAGGCATTTTTAGGGTATATGACCCATTTGAGTTTGCGGGACAGGACCGCCGCCTGTGCGGGGGCGGTTATGGGACCACCACCTTAGAAGGCGTGGTGGTTACGGAACCGCCACTCTGCACAGGGTGGTGGTCCACGACAGAGAACCAAAACAATACAAAACTTAGCTTATTTTTGCATGTTTAGCATTTTTACATGTTTTTAATAGTTTTTCCATTGGATTTTAGTACTAACTTACTCCTTTTTGTGTTTTTGGGTGTATGCAAAAGAAGGAGGAGTATATTAGATGGAGCCGGAGAGGGAGTGTGATTGGCTCCCAGCAGTGTTAGAGGCACTCTCTCAGGCAGAGTGAGATACCCTCTGAGGGCTGGCATTTGGAGGATTACGCAGGTCCCTCACGTTGCACCTACCAGTCACATACTATGTGACTTATTTTCATACTGGGATGCGGATCGAAACACCTTCCGATTTCCAGGAGTTAGGGGTGAGTGGTCCATCACCCTGGAGGATGTTTACCATATACTGGGGTTTCGATCCTTGGGTGGTGGTTGTCTCTTAAGACAACAGTATCGAGATCATAGGTGGTTCAGTGGGCCACCTACATGGGAGATGCAGTTGTATCGATGGGATCGAAGAAGGGAGTGAGGATCCACTCTATCATTGAGTCAGACATTCCCATGCTCCGTAAGGCCATCATGGGCATCCTTGCATCTAGACTGATTGGGGATAAGGGAGGGGACACCCTCTTATATTGTTGGGCCCCCATTATTGCACAGATTGAGGGCCATGGATGTGTCTACGCTTGGGAGAAGATATCCTTAGGGACTACCTACCATGATTTATACAGGGTAGTCCGATTATAGGGACAGTCACTGAGCCACCCGACTCTTGTCATGAGTTGGGTGTATGAGCATATCACCCCATATGGGAGAGGTGTAGAGGTAGAGGATCCCGGGGCCATCAGGGCAGCGAGGTGGATGGGGATGACAGTTCTTAGAGCACCCCACCAGCCAGTGGCCTCTTTGACCACTGCAGACATGGAGGCCACTCCTTATCAAGCCATGGCAGGGGTATGGGGAGAGGAGACCATTACATTGATTTCTTGTCAAACTACTAGCCAGTTGATAGACAGGGCGGGGAAGTTGGAGATCCACCCCTTTGATAGAGTACCACAGCAGTTTGGCCTCCCCTATAGTGACATGCTTCCTCTGGCGGGGCCAGTGTATAGATCTATTCGTGAGGCTCGGGGAGGTCCTAGAGGCCGAGGTTGGACTATTGTTACTCCCGGTGTTCCTATTGCAGCCAGGAGGGTGGTACGTGCATGAGGGAGAGCCGGTGCTCCTCAGGCACCCTTACTTTGATTGCCATCGGTCCCACCCATAGCAGTGATGAGCCCATTGACGTGGACTCCGAGTCTGAGGAGTTCATAGGGGGAGAGACAGAGGAGGAGACAAAGGAGATGGAGATCAGTGAGATGGGTGGGGAGATGATAGTGATCCCAGTGGCATGACACTTAGGAGATCCTACGGGCCGAGAGGGCGGAGTGGAGCATAGAGAGGGTGACTCTGGTCTCAGAGGAGTTGCTCTCTCAGGACTTAGGTGGAGATGGTGAGTCCATTACAGGCCGTCACATTGCCCTAGACGTGGGAGAGGGACACCGGTCGTGGCGGCATCGGTGGCGACGAATATCTAGAGATCCTTCTTGGAGGCCCGAGATCCGAGTGAGTTGTCACTCTTCTCTTGACATTTGTTTTAGTTAGAATTATCTTAGTTTTTTATTTCTTTTTTTTTGTTTACTCTTGGTTTTATCTTTGATCATTTTCTAACTTGTTTTCTCCTTTACTTGCAGCGACTGCTGATGAGTGGCGAGACTTGATTCATTGAGTATGCACTGATACCTTGCTTCTCCCCTCGAGAAGACTCATGCTGAGCTTTCCATGGATGTGGGGAGCCTTCAGCAGCCGGTAGGCATACTGATGTTTTTGCCTCTATCTAGCATGCGGTGAAGATCATGACTTCTCTCCACACTGAGGTAGCTGGATATAGGATGACCGAGCGCTTGATGAGGAGGAGTCATTCTCATAGCGAGATGACAACTACTAGTCATGACCGCGAGCCCTCAGTGCATTCGGAGCGCCGGCGTAGCGGAGTCCTAGGCGTGGTCGTGCACCCTCTGAGGGATCCCATAGGGATTGAGAGACCATTTTTGTAGCATTTTTTCAGATATCTATATGAGTGCTTTTGTACTTTTCGGGCTCATTGAGCATTTTGACCATGCCTAGTGCATGATGGCATTGTATATGAAACTTGATTTATATATATATATATATATATATATATATATATATATATATATCTTTTTGGATCCAGACTCTTGGTGCCTAGAATTTTGTGACTCGTTTCCACATGTGTACTTAGATGTTTTTTTAGAATACTTTGTTTTCATGTTTTTAATGTATGCATGGATGATAAGATAACAAATATAGAAATAGAATGTTTTACTTTGTATGTTTTTGTAATGCTGATATGAGATGATACAAACATATGGTAGTACCAAACTTTTAAACTCTTTGGGCAATATTTGTAATTTCTTCTTATATTGGAAAAACATGATGAATGCATAGTGATAAAGAGATGAACTTTCCCCAATCCCAAATCCACACAACTAGTAAGATGCGAGGGCTCAACACCAAGAGTTAGGAAGGGCACAAATTGTATGAGTTTGACTAAATGGAATGATGAGAGATAGACAAACCAGTAATAGAAACCAAATTTAGACCTACACACCTACCCTACTCAAAACTACCACCAAGCTTAGAAGGCCACTTACTTTCTAGTTTATCTAGACTTAGATTCATAAATGGCAACTTGGTTGACAAAATCTGGTTTTGAGGATTTGATCTCTTTGGAATTTGGATATTTGTTTTCTCTTAATAGAATTTGATTTGTGTTTTTAGCATACCAAGATTTGTTAATTTGTGTGATTGGACCCCCACACCCCCGCCTCATGCCACTAGTAAGAAGCACGGGTTTGTCACCAAAGGCGGGATATAGGTGAGTAAGGGCACTTCTTTCCTTTCCCAACCTCACACCACCAGTAAGAGATGTGGGCTTATCACCGAAGGTTGATGGGGCAAAGAAGTGTGTAAAATAAAATATTTTGTTTGCTTGGTGCTTTTGATTTCATTTGATTTTGACATTTCTGATCTATGACTTTGGGATATCCTTTCGTTCAAAGAGATTTAAGAGGGATAGATGTGACACCAAGAAGCTTCTAGAATAGACCATAGGCAAGGACAACTTCACCTAGTAGAAAGAAAGAGCAAAGCCAAGTATGTAGGCCTTGGTATGGTTTTCATCAATGCTTGTCTGTCAAACTTGATGAAAAGATTTGAAAATAGTTGATGATGTTTGAAGAGATGTGTTTTGAATGCTTTTGCCAATACTTTTAGAAATTTGTAATAGATTGCTTAAGAGTAAGTTCCTGGACTACCATTTTTATGAAATGAGTGAACAAAATGAAACAACTAAATGACTAATGCAATGTAGGTAGCTATAATGTACAAGTGGTGATTTTGATGTTTTATGCGTAAAACCGTTTAAGATGCAAGGAATTGACAGTTTCACCAAATTCCTCACCTTCTAGTGTGCACAAGAGATACGCACCATTTCCATAGTCCTTCATGACTCAATATGGGCCCAACCACTTGGGCCGGAACTTTCTTCCTTCACCGGTTTTCTTATCGATCGGTGTCTAGTCTTAGAACTAGATCTCCCTCATATATTTCTCGCTCATAGAATTTTTGTTGTATTGCTGGCACATCCGGTCGGCATAGGCTCATGCCTTTGTTCGGTATTTAGCCTAACCTCATCGAGGCTTTCCAGTTGAGAGAGGCGTGCCTCCCTATAAGCTTCTTCATCTAGAATCCCTTGTAATGAGATGCGGAGACTGGGTATTTCAACCTCAAGCAGGAGAACTGCTTCTGCCCCGAACACCGAGAAAGGGGTTTCTCCTATTGGTGTTCTTATTGAGGTTTGATGGGCCCACAAGGCCGGATATAGTTTTAGATGCCAATCTCGCTTATTCTCCTTGACTATTTTGAGAAGAATAGCCTTTAACGTTTTGTTTGTTGCTTCGGCTTGCCCATTGGCTTGAGGGTAGTAAAGAGAGGTTGTGTGATGGTTTATCTTGAACTTGCTACATAACTCATGGACCTTCATCATTTTAAAGGACATGCCATTATCTGAGATAATGACTTGTGGGACACCATACCTGTAGATAATTTGGTTCAGAATGAATTTGGCAATTACCAAACCTGGTATGGTGGTGAGAGGCATGGCCTCCACCCATTTGGTAAAATATTTCGTGGCTATAATTATAAAATTATGGCCATCGGTTGATGAGGGAGAGAAATTCCCTATCAAGTCCAGACCCCACATGGAGAAGGGCCACGGGTCGCTTATTGGTTGTAGGGATTGTGCTGGCATGTGAATCTTGTGAGAGAATTCTTGGCATTTGTGGCACTTACATACAAATTCCACTATGTCATGCTCGAGAGTGGGCCAAAAATAGCCCATCCGATGTATTTTGCGAGTGGTGGCATGACCACCGAAGTGGCCTCCACATATCCCATTGTGGGATTCATGAAGAATCTTCTTGGATTCTTCCATGTCGACGCATCTTAGAAGCATGTTGTCAAAGGCTTTACGATAGAGTACCTGTTCTAAAACAACATATTTAGTGGTAATAATGTGTAACCACCTTATTTTTTGTGATGTGGCACCTTCCGGGTATGTGTGGTCTATAATAAAATTGATGATATCAGTGTACCAGGGACATGTAGAGATGGGGGGCCTGGTTTCGATGAAGTATACACACTCATCAGGAAAGTCTAGATTTACCAGATTGCCTCCATCTAGTGGATTTTCAGCTAACCAATCTACAATGATTTGTCCCTTAATAGATTTTTGGTTTATAAATGTCAACTCAAATTCACCCATTAAGGTTATGAAACATCCAACCTTTTTAGATAAAGACCCTTGCATAAGGAATGTTCGTAAATGATTTGTTTTTACAATGACCCTTGTTTCTTGGTTTAACATGTAATGTCTTAAACATTTTGTTGTAAAGACTATGGCAAGGCATTCTCTCTTTGCCTATGTGTAACATGTTTCATAATCGAGCAATGTTCGGCTAATGAAATAGACCACACGTTCTCGTTTATCATTGTCTTCTTGAGCCAGCATGCAGGCTAGTGAGACATGAGTGGCTTATGAGTATAGGATCAAAGGGCAATCTAGTTTGGGAGGCATTAGTGTGGGTGGAGACAATAAGAAGTATTTAACTACTTTGAAGGCCTCATTGCATTCTTCAATCCAATCAATGTTATAATCTTTCTTTAATAGATTGTTGATTGGATGAATGGAAAAACTTAGATCTGGGATGAACCTACGGATTGCACCAAGTTTCCCAAGAAATGACCTGATTCCAGACTCATCCAATGGTGGGATCATTTCGAGAATAGCCCATATTTTGGCTGGATCAACATCAATCCCTCATGAAGATATAATGTAGCCCAGAAGTTTGCCTCCTGTCACACCAAACACGCACTTCTCTGGATTTAATGTGACACCATATTCAATTAATCATGAGAGGATGATACGAGCACTTCTGGATGATCACAACATTTCTTGGCCTTGGCCAACAAGTCATCCACATATGATTCCACAATTTTATGGATAAGATCGTGGAATATATATGTCATTACCCACTGATACGTAGCGCCGATGTTCTTAAGACCAAATGGCATGACAACGTAGCAATAAGTTCCCCAGGGAGTTATGAATGTAGTTTTACCTTGATCTTGTTCGAGATATTTTAATTTTATTATACCACGAGAACCCATCCATGAGGGATAGCAGTTCAAATCCAGTTGTTGCATCAACGATAACATCAATGGATGGTAATGGGAAGTCATCCTTGGGACAAGCTTTGTTAATATCCCGAAAATATATGCAAATGTGTATCTTCCCATTCTTTTTGAGAACAGGGACAATATTAGATACCCATTGTGAATAGTCAACAGGGCTTGATGAATCCCACTTGGAGAAGTTTTATTACTTCCTCTTTTACCATGAGAGCCACTTTTGGCTTCATTGGTCTTGACTTCTATTTAATTGGCTTTGCATCTGGTTTAGTGATAAGATTATGTACCATGACATGTGGTGCGATGCTTGTCATTTCTTTATAGTTAAATGCGAAAGCCTTTTGATGTTATTTGAGGATTTGGGTGTGTATTTCTATCTCCTCCGGAGTTAACGAGGATCCCAACTTCAAAATCTTTGGTTCTTCCTCCGTTCCAATGTTTATGTCAATGGTTTCTTCTATTAAAGAAGCGTTACCTTCTTCAAATTCAAGTGGGGCTGGAGGTAGTTCCAAAATTTCTCCATTTTCTATCTCGATATATCCTTCTAAAGATCTAATGGGATGAGAAAGGTGGTATTAAGGAAAGACCAACTATACGGTGAGAAAGGTGTAGCTCCACATAGGCGTTTAGATATTTGAGAGTGACTCTATCATCGTCAAAGTGATCCATGATAGAAAAATCATCCTCGGCTTCTCCATGAGTCGAGTGAATTTGTTGGTATTTTACACACTAATGGTTCGATGCAAGTGATACTGTGTAAAATTTTTATCCTCCAACTCCTGTTTGGGGTGAAACAGGGAAGCCGAGGTTACTATTGATTCTACGAGAAGGTTCTACTCTAATGGGATTGCTTGAATTGATTTGAAGTTAAACCCCTTGCTTGGATATAATACTTGTTATTTTATAGAGTTGTAAATGTTCACCTTAGTTTCATCTACCTTAGATACTTGGTTTGCAACCAATTGTGAGTCTCTTAGCACTCTAATATTATCAACACCCATTCTCTTGGCTAGGATGAGACTAAGGAGGAGAGATTCATACTCAGCCCCGTTGTTTGTACATTCAAAGTTTAATTTAAAGGTGAAAGGTAGGATCTGTCCCTCAGGTGAAGTAAATATCACTCTTGCCCCAGCTTCAAAGCAACATCTAGCTCCATCGAAGTGGAGATTCCAATACTTGCTTGGGAAAATGGATGTTGGGATATCTGTCGTATCTATTTCTTTTGCTTTGGTTACTTCTACCATAAAAACTTCGTTTAATGGAAGAGAAGAAATTCCTAGGGTGTGTCCCATACCCATGAAATCAAATGGTAGGAGAATAGGTAAGTCTTTCTCCAGCAACTCAATGACAATTTTTTGTGGTAGTCCCTAGTGACACTATTTTTATAACATTGGTCTCACTTTTGAGTGCTGGAATGTCCTCGGCTGGATTTGTAACTTCTAACTCTGTGGTGGGTATCAACTCTTCTTTTGGTTTTGAATTAATTGGTTTGATGAGTTGATTTTTTGGGAGTTCAAACTCAGAGTGAACTCTGGTCTTTTCTTCAAATCAGCTAGGTGTATATCGAAGGGTTTTAGGTCACCTTGTGCCACAAATATTTTCCCTAAGTGTAGAAATATTATTTCTTGGAATAGCGTGGAAGGGATTTCCTTCATGCAGTGTATCCATGGCCGACCAAGGATCATATTATAATTGGTTTCCGATCTATAATATAAAACTCAGTGAGGATCGTCTTGGGTCCTAAAGTGACTGGTGTAAAACTATGGTTCCAATCGAAGTGGCTTTGAGGATATTATAACCTCTAAGTGTATTTCGTGTAATGTGGAACATTTTGTCTCTCCATATCCTAACTTTTGAAGAAAATAAAAGGGGACTATGTTAACCGCTGCCCCATCATCAACCATTGCACGTTTGACATAATTATTGTAAATCCATACTTGCAAATGCAAAGTTGGATCACCTCTTCGTGTAATCTCAGTGTCACAAGATTTTGCTTATATCGAATATAAACTTTGTATCCCTATCCGGCTGCCCCAGTGGATAAACATCAAAGTCTACATGGTTTACTTGCGTTTTGGAGGAGTGATGTTGATTAAATGACCAAGGCCTAATGCTTCTAAGAGAGAAGCCCTGTGGGTAGGAGAGTTCTTTAACAAATCCAAGAAGGAGATATGAGAGAACTTTTTAGTTAAATCGTTAATTAAATCATAGGCCCCTATGGGTTTTACCAAATTTTGTTGACAGTTGTCTAGTTCTAATGGATAACTTCGATTAGGTTGAGAATAATAATCCCATGTTCTTGTTATGGTTTCTATGGGTATCTCGATGTCTAACTCTACCAAACGAACTATCTTGGTTTGGGGTCGAGTTCCTAGTTGGGGTGTGATGGTGGATTTAATGAAGTTGAAGCTTCATGATAATTGTTTCTGTTATGACACCCTTGTTTGTTCTGTTAGGATCTATCCTATTACTTGTTAGAACAGTTTGGGAGAAGATCATTAAAGATCTAGAGGGGTGCATTTTAAGGGAAACTACCCCTGTATAAGTGTTTGACATGGGTATTACAAAATTTGCTAAAAACATATCTATAAAGAGTTGCTTTTGATCTTCTAAAAACGCATGAATTTATTGTATTCACGACAAGTCCTAGAATCATGGCCTTGAATCTTGTTGAAGCCACAATATAAACTGGGATTATAATTTTGAGGCTATTGACTTATAATTTTTGTGGCCCAAAATTCGATAAGGTTGTTGTTAGTGCAAAATCACAGCACCCCAGGACGCACATCGAGGCTTCTAGGTTGATGTTCGGGCATCCAGTGTGATTGCACAACATGGAAACCTCTCTCTAAGCATGGGACTTGTGAAACCAAGAGAGGAATCTCCAAATTAGAGGTCGGTTCCTCAAGCTCCTCGATTTAGATCTATATTTTGTAAAACTACGAGAGGTTTAGATCCTAATCCTATTCTAACTTGCAAGGAGACGGGCGAAGTGAAAAAATTGAAACTAACTAAAGATGGTGATGCACCGAAAGGAGAATTTGGACATCTATCAAAGCTGCCATGGGACAAAGAGAGGTGAGCAATGGGAAGGATGGACGGATGCATCACGAGCCCAAGGATAGATTTCACACGAGAAAATGTCCCAAAACTCCATGAACACAGCTCCAGACCTGCAATGAACATTCAAACATGCACAAATACCTGCAATGAAGAGAGGCAAGAAGAGAACAAGCAAAAACGAGGAAGGATGGACAGATGCATCACAAAACACGTTTTGTTGCTCCAGAAGTTTGCACAGAACATCATTCCATTAGTAAAAGGCAAAAACGCCATTACAGAGCAAGGGAGGAGGTTCGAACTCCATTTTCAACCCTAGAGAAGAAAAGAAGGGAGGGCAGAGCAGAAAGAATGAACAACCTCTTTTCAAAATGAGCCAAATCTGGCTTTTACATTGCATGGGTCGAGCCCAGGGGACAGAAACGTAGGAAAACGTGCAAGCCCATTCCTCATGACTACAGGTGCATTAAATCAGCATGGGGGACCTTACAAACCCATACCCTGTTACCTTGACCGGATTACAGGAGAATGCGACCCATTCTGCATTAAATCTGGTCGCTGGAATGTCATTTCTGGCCATGAACATGCGTCAGAGCTGTTTCTCGATTTTCTCTCTTCAGACTACACCAAAACTCGAGATTGATCCCAGAATCGTTTAGAGAATTTCACCAGCTTTCCGTTGATATAAAGAACGTGCAAATCCTGAGCTCTGGATCGAAAGTTATGGTGATCTGAAGAATTAGGGCACGAAACAGGTGAAAACGGATTTTGAAATATTTTCCGCGCTCTGCCACCTGGATGACACGTGGCAGGCTCTGATTGGATGAGAAATTCTCTCTCCTCCATCTTTCGCGGGCTTTCCTTTGAAATTTCCTTGTGGGGCCCTTTACTGGGACACGTGGCACTATCCCATTGGTTCGGGCTGACCCTTTAAAACTTGCCCTTTGACTTTTGACTTTTCTCCTTGAGACACGTGGCATGATCTGGTTGGTTCTCGGCCCTGCCGGCTCTTTCGCACCCTTCGCGTCTTTTCATCCCGGATGTCCCAAATGCTTAGTGCTCCTTGTGCTGATTTCGCGCGAACCGGCCGGTTCGCATCCATTTGTCCCAAATGTCCCACTTTGCTTTGGACTGCCTCGACCTTTTTCACCCGGTTCGGCCGGTTCGCGTACTCGCGGCCCGCTTGTCCCATTGTGTTTCAGACTGTTTGTGCTGATTTCACCCGGTTCGGCCGGTTCGCGCCTTTTTGTCCCACTTGTCCCGAACTGTCCCTCTCAGCAGTTAGTCAATTTTCTCTCGGTCAAACCAAGCATTTCGCGCCCACTGCGTACTTTTGTCCCGAGATGTCCCTGTTGCTTTTTGGGCTACTTGGAGGCTTTTCGGCCAATCCGCACATTTCCCGGATGTCCCAATTGCTCCTAGGACTAGGACTTAGCCGATTTTCACCATTTTTTCTGGATCAACCTTCTTGCCTTCTGCAACCTTTTCCCGCATTTTCTCAGAGCTTGCTCCTAACTACCTGGACAGGAGAGTTAGAAAAATATCTGAGAGAACCTCAGAAACATGATGTTTGCTCTGAATCAATCAATGTGCCTGGGACTTGAATATTCTGATGCATGTTATCAAAATTACCCAGGGGGGGTGAAATTTTGACAACAGTTTGGTGACTCAGTGGGGTCATCTGCCTGCTAGATGAAAAGACCAGTAGCCTGAAGCAATCCATTGGGCATGGAGTCATAAGCAAGCCTGAAAACTGATCTGAACTTGAAAATCTCCCCTCTGAGCCACTTGGAAACCACCGGGCATGGAGTTGTTCTCACCAAAACCACTGAAATGAACTGTGCCAGAGCAAAACCAGCAACACCAAAACTATGTACAGAACTGAAAATCATACATGCCCCAAATGGAACATGCAGAGTGTGCACGAGCACTTCTTCTACTGAAAGCAAATCTACCTACTCTACTCTAGCTGGAAGCAAAGGCAAGCTAAACAAACCCTGCAACTGGTTGTGAGAAATAGCTTCCTTTCTTCAAAATTGGCAGCCATGCAATTGATTTGGCACTGATCATGGCTGTTTGGATGGATGGAAAATCAACAAGAAGCTGGTCTTCTATCCAAATCATCAAGGTATCAACTGAAAAATCCAATACCTCTTTTAGTTGCTCTGCATTTGGATTGGAGAGGTATGGCAGCTGATCCTTGGTACTTTGTAGCTCATCCTCATGCTCAGAAGCAAGCATGACTGGTTGTGGCTTCTCCTTTGGCTCCAATGAAGCCAAATACCTGATTGGGCAAGGTATGGTCCTTTGAGTATGCCCATTGCTGTGATTTTCAACTCCAAGAATGGAGTCTTCTTGTAGACCCTCTTGAATGGATGATGTGGAAGAAATGGTGAAATTCTTCTGTCCTTTCTCTTCCTCCAATGAAGAACAGGGAAGATTAGAATCTTCCAATTTTGATTCCAAAGGGCTGCTATAAGATGCAGGCTGCTGCAAATGAAAGTTCTCCTTCATGGCAGCAGGCTCTTGTGTTTGGAATGTGGATGATGAAAGAGAGAATGGTGAAAACTCAACGGCTCTTCTCCATCAAAACAGTCCTCCAAATCTGACAGGTAAACTGCCTCATTGTTGTCCCGTTGTTCGTGTTCAACTTCCTCCATGGTGTCCTCTTGATCTGCAACTTGACCACCATGGTTTCCTTCACTCTCCAATATTGAGTTTGAGAGATCAAACTCCTTTTCAGTAATAGAACTTGAGAGAGATGAAGTGGAAAGAAGAACTGAAGGTTCTTCTGTAGCCTGCTTTGTGCTCAAAGCCCTTGGATCTGCACTTTTCTCCTCCACAGCTAGAATGTGCTCCTCTTCTTTTGGATTTGGAGCAGCTTCTCCTTCCTCCAATGTTTGAAGAGAATCTTGCTCTTGATTGAACTCCTCCTCCAGCATGAAGTTTGTCAAGTCAAACTCTTCAATTTGTTGCTCTAGAGGACAAGTTGGGACTGCAAGATCTTCTTCTCCAACAAAATCAGTCCTCACCACCATTTGTTCAACCTCAGCCTCTTCTGTAGGCTTAACCATCAAGGGGATCTTTGTCATCCCAAATCTAAGAGCCCAACTCTTCAGACTGTCTGTCACTTCTTTTCTTTTTGGCTCTTCCTCTTGTTGTCCTTGATGACTGATTTTTTCAATTTCTTCTTTCCCACATGGAATTGGGGATGCAAGAGGAGGGATAGGTTGAAACTCAACTGATTTGACAATTTTGTGTGGTGGTGGAGGCGGTGAAACCTCTTGTTTCTTTGGAGGAGGGGGTATTTTGTTAGCTCTTTTGGAAGGAGGAAAGAAGAATCGAGATGGGGTGGAAGACTAGGGGATGGAGGATGGATTCAACACATGGGACAGCGAGATGGGAGTTTAAATGAGATGGTGCTTTGCTTGAGTAATGGAAGAGAAAAACTGATGTAGAACTTACCCATTGACAAGGTTGTTCAACAACGAAGTCTCTATCTCTGCTTGTCCACTTTATCATGAAGTCCAGTTCTCATGAGGGCTGAGTGCCTTGGAAAAGGTCCCACCCATGGACGGGGTGCTCCATAACCGATTCCAAAAGCTTTCATTTGTAGCCTGGGCGCACATGTTGGAAGTGGAAAATTGCCAAGCTACTTTGCTTGCTTTATATGAGTATGCATGCTGATCTGGAGGATTTGTAAAACATGTTGGAAGTGGAAAATCTTTGCATGTTGTTGTAAATGTGAGTTCCATGATGGAAATAAAGTCATGGTTGCACAACTTCATGGAATGGAAAAGAATGAAAGGGATGGAAAGAAGGATGAATGAAAAATGGATGGAAATGAATGGAAAGGAAGGTCTCGACTTCGAGAGATGGTTGTTGACCGGATGGAGTCACCAGGATGTGTTTGCAAGTGCCTCCAAAGGCTAAAATCTTCACAGGAACACATCAACTGCAAAAGATGAAGTGAAAGACCTCTAAGGTCCCACCGGTGTGACAAAATTGTTAGTGCAAAATCACAAAGCACCCCGGGCGCATCGGGCTTCTAGGTTGATGTTCAGGCATCCAGTGTGATTGCACAACATGGAAACCTCTCTCCAAGCGTGGGACTTGTGAAACCGAGAGAGGAATCTCCAGATTAGAGGCTGGTTCCTCAAACTCCTCTGATTTAGATCTATATTTTGCAAAACTACAGAGGTTTAGATCCTAATCCTATTCTAACTTGCAAGGAGACAGGGGCAGAAGTGCAAAAATTGAAACTAACTAAAGATGGTGATGCACCAAAAGGAGAATGTTGGACATCTATCAAAACTGCCATGGGACAAAGAGAGGTGAGCAATGGGAAGGATGGACAGATGCATCACAGGCCCAAGGATAGATTTCACACAGAAAATGTCCCAAAACTCCATGAACATAGCTCCAGACCTGCAATGAACATTCAAACATGCACAAATACCTGCAATGAAGAGAGGCAAGAAGAGAACAAGCAAAAACGAGGAAGGATGGACAGATGCATCACAAAACACGTTTTGTTGCTCTAGAAGTTTGCACAGAACATCATTCCATTAGTAAAAGGAAAAATGCCATTACAGAGCAAGGGAGGAGGTTCGAACTCCATTTTCAACCCTAGAGAAGAAAAGAAGGGAGAGGTAGAGCAGAAAGAATGAACAACCTCTTTTCAAAATGAGCCAAATCTGGCTTTTACATTGCATGGGTCGAGCCCAGGGGACAGAAACGTAGGAAAACATGCAAGCCCATTCCTCATGACTGTAGGTGCATTAAATCGGCATGGGGGACCTTACAAACCCATACCCTGTTACCTTGACCGGATTACAGGAGAATGCGACCATTGCATTAAATCTGGTCGCTGGAATGTCATTTCTGGCCATGAACACGCGTCAGAGCTGTTTCTCAATTTTATCTCTTCAGACTGCACCAAAACTCAAGATTGATCCCAGAATCGTGTAGAGAATTTCACCAGATTTCCGTTGATATAAAGAACGTGCAAATCCGAGCTCTGGATCGAAAGTTATGGCGATCTGAAGAATTAGGGCACGAAATAGGCGAAAACGGATTTTGAAATATTTTCCGCGCTCTGCCACCTGGATGACACGTGGCAGGCTCTGATTGGACGAGCAATTCTCTCTCCTCCATCTTTCATGGGCTTTCCTTTGAAATTTCCTTGTGGGGCCCTTTCTTTGGGACACGTGGCACTATCCCATTGGTTCGGTGACCCTTTAAAAATTGCCCTTTGACTTTTGACTTTTCTCCTTGAGACACGTGGCATGATCTCTGGTTGGTTCTCGGCCTGCCGATCTTTCGCGCCCATCGCGTCTTTTTCATCCCGGATGTCCCAAATGCTTAGTGCTCCTTGTGCTGATTTCGCGCGAACCGGCCGGTTCGCGTCCATTTGTCCCAAATGTCCCACTTTGCTTTGGACTGCCTCGACCTTTTTCGCCCGGTTCGGCCGGTTCGCGTACTCGCGGCCCGCTTGTCCCATTGTGTTTCGGACTGTTTGTGCTGATTTCACCCGGTTCGGCCGGTTCGCACCTTTTTGTCCCACTTGTCCCGAACTGTCCCTCTCAGCAGTTAGTCGATTTTCTCTCGGTCGAACCGGCATTTCGTGCCCACCGCGTACTTTTGTCCCAGATGTCCCTGTTGCTATTTGGGCCGCTTGGAGGCTTTTCGGCCGATCCGCGCCTTTTTGTCCCAGATGTCCCAATTGCTCCTAGGACTAGGACTTAGCCGATTTTCACCATTTTTTCTGGATCAACCTTCTTGCCTTCTGCAACCTTTTCCCGCATTTTCTCAGAGCTTGCTCCTAACTACCTGGACAGGAGAGTTAGAAAAATATCTGAGAGAACCTCAGAAACATGATGTTTGCTCTGAATTAATCAATGTGCAGGACTTGAATATTACGATGCATGTTATCAAAATTACCCTGGGGTGAAATTTTGACAACATTCTTTTGGTTGTTAGAGTTCAAATTTTGAGGCATGTTGCCCTTTGTTTTGACTTTGATATCTAGCTGAGTTTAGATTTGGACTTTGTGTTTGGATTTGTCATTTTCATTGTTGTGGTCACGGTGGATGCTTAAAATCCACCGCATTGATTGTTGGAGTAAAATTGTTATTTCACGGATTATTAACAAGTGGCGAAATGTTCACAACATTTTCCCTTTTAACCTAGTCGATTACTCCATCTATTATAACTCTTTGTGGTTCTTGTTAAGGACCTTAGGTCCTTGGTTAGCATTCCCGAGATTAGGATAGGCCACGGTGTTTTGATTAGGAGTGGTTAATTTCCCATTTGTCCCATATGTCTTACAACCACTATCTATTACTTGCTTGGTCAATTCGGAGAGCACCAACTCGAGTACTTGATCGTAAGTTCTTAGTGGGAACTTCTGGACTTCTTCCTTTATCTCTCTATTGAGAGAATTAAGGAATAAATCGTATAGTTCCATTTGATCCATGTTTAGAGAACTTGCTGATGAGTAGAGAACCATATTCCATCTTTAAATAAAATGAGCAAAGATTCATTATGTTCTTGTTTGATATGCAAGAACTCCTTGATTCCCATTCTTAATAATTTGTTCATGTCGAAATATTTTATGAATTCTCGACATGAGTTGTTTAAATGAGTGTATCGATGCTTCGGTATTCTCTGTAATACAAATCTAGGGCAATAACTTCTAAGGTCTCAGGGAATATTTTAGCAACAACCCCATCCCAAGGGAGTAATTCCCGTATGGTTGTGGCATAGGCCTTAATGTGTGCATTTGGGTCCCCTTCCCCTTTGTATTTGGGTAAATCAGGAGAGGTCTTGGAAGCATAACACTTCGTATGGTGAAGTCTAGGGGTTATTTTAAATATTTTGAATAAGTCCCTACTACGTAGGCCTTGACCATCGATGGGGCTTGCTGAGGGGGTTGAGGTGGAATGGGTTGTTGATATGGCATAGCATATGCATTTGTAGGGACATAAGGGAATCCCTATGGTTGAACGAACATCCCAGGAGAAGAGAACATGTCTCCTTGTGGTGACTTTGAATAAATGTTTAAGTAAGGAGGAGCATTGTTCTGGTACGGGTTGTTTGGTGCCAAGCCGGGAGGTGTCATGTTTTCAACTGGAGCGGTGTTTGAAAATGTAGTCCTAGTTGGTGTTTGTTGTGGGTAACTATAAGGATTTTGAGGAGGCATGCCTAACATTCCTATTCCTATAAGGAGGTCGACTGACTGGGATGATGCGAGAGGGTTGGGGATTCTTGCTTTCCCAAAGTATGAATTTTGGTTTGCTTGAGCAAGTTCCAGCCCTCTAACCTTTTCAACTAAGGCTGAAATGACCTCCATTGGTGAAGACACAGTGCTTTGCCTTAAGGGCGTTTGTTGTATAGCTTGAGGTTGTAAAGGGGTATGATACCCTGCTATGAATTGATCATTACCCTACCAAGCTTCACCGAGGGTATTTCCCATAGGTGGAGGAATGGGGGTGTTTTCCTAGAATAGGGTATCAGATTGTATTTGTAAATTCCCTATAGGTGGATACATATTTTGGAAGCGTTGTTCACTTTTAGTGAAGCGTGCTAAGTACTCTTCATCCAAAAGGGGAGTGGGTCTGATTGTCTACTGATTTGTGGTTTGAACAAGACCCGAGGAGATGAAGTGGATTCCCTAGTAAACATCATATTATTAGAGCTTGATGGCTCTGGTTATTGTGTTTGTGCAAGCTGATCAAAATCCTCAATTCGGAACGAAGAACTTGAGCTAGTTCTTTGAGGGGGAGTTTGTGACGACAAGTAATTACTTGAATAGTTATCAGCCCATGCAGAAAGTGAGGGTGATGGTTGCCTATTTGTTTGGCTATAACTTGCTTCAAGACCTGAGAGAGGTCTACCATATGCATCGTATCCCGACATATTTGGGGGTATATGAATACCCGTAGAATAATGGGAAAGAGTGAAGGTGGATGGAAGAAAGGAAAACAGAAAGAGAAATATTAGTTTGTTCACGTCAGGTTCACCAATTTTGTACGATGGAAAAGTGACATGCGAGCATGGGAATCTAGAAGTACCTCTTCCTTGTACCCAACCTCCCGAGGTCGTGTCGAGATAGCCGATGGATATAGACAAGATAATCGGGTAATCTTATATCCTCAATACGCAATAATGGAATCTACAAATCTAAGGAAAAGAAGGCCCTCCTAACCTGAATTGGTGTAATGGTTCATTTAGATATAATGGTTATTCAGAGCCTCCAATCAATGTCAAGCTTTGTCGAGATCCTATTTCTTGTCTATTGGATACGTGGGAAGTGACCTATGGGAGCTTCGTATATATCTCTAGACAAGGTCATGAAAATGGTGATAGGAGGTTTAATAGATTTGTAGTGAACTATGGGTGGTTTTCTGGTCTAGTCTAGAAAATATTAGATTGATTGGCTTCTATATTTAATATGGAGAATTGCATGATGATATCCGGCGGGAGTGGTGAGGATCTAAATACTAGTGTTCATAAGCCGGTGTCAATACTTAACTGATTTGTAGGCCCATTGGGTTGTGGGACTTGGGGATCACAACCGTGAGTTCATGGTTGTTGTGGACTTGTTATGGTCATGTGAAGAATCAATCCCTTCTTCCAACTATCCAGTAATCATATGCCTTTTCAGCGTCTATGTTTAGAACTATAAGTTGTATGCTTTTCTCGAGAATACCCGATGGGTGTTCTGGCAACTTGAATGTGTAGGCTAGTATCTATGTCAATGAGGAAGTCTCATGCGTCAGGCTGTGGAACTAAAGGATTGCAACTAAATGCTTGTTCTCTTTTGAATCCTTGTATAGTCATTCAAATATTTTTCAAGGCATTCTATAGTTAGGATGATTTAACCAAAAGTTGTAAGCTTTGTCATCTTCGATATTTAATCCTCTCAGTTGTTCACTAATTGCTTGTAGGTTTGATGTTGCTCGGAAGACCTTTATCCTAAGGTCCTGATCTATATTAGCTAATGTCATGGGTAGATTCAGCTGAGGCACTATTGGTTCAAATATATATTCTCTAGGCTCTTTAGGTCCTGTGATTGTCATACAAAGTGTTTCAACTTTTAAATAAAATTAACAAACTGATTACTGAAAGAAGTATTTACACTATGCAAACATTCTTATATTTTTGTACTTTCAACGACGTATTTCAATGAAATTAAAGAACAACTACCCTAGTATATTTATAACATGGAAAACTAATCTAGTAACAGAATAACAACAAGAAAAGTAGTTTGGTATGGTTATTTTCTGTGCGATTGTGATTTTATCCTAAGTATCTAATTAGCTATATATTTTCAATTGAAAAATACTCTCGATCCTACCTTAGAAGTGAGGAATGAATCACGCTTTCTCGAAACTATCAATTCCCATACTTCCCGGCGATATTGAGAGCAAAATTTTTAGTGAAATAAAATAATTCACTACTCTATTTGATATGTCATAACTAGAACTTTGATAGCTCAAACTTGGAATTTACAGAACAGTGGTAAATCTAGTTGTGTGTGATTTCGTCCCCTTAGTGTGATCTCCTTGTTCCTTTGTGTCCTCGTGGATCTAGAAAAGCGTGTATATGATAGTATCAATAGAAGATGGTATTCGAATAAAGCGCAACTTTGTATATAGACCGAATACAATGTGAGTAGGAGAGGGATAGCGCTAAGTGAACAGAGCTTGACTATGTAATTCCTAGAAGGATTTATTGTGGGAATACAATGCATGTGTGCCAAGAGTTTTAGAATCTATCCTTGTAACAAAACAAATCTTACAATTTTAATGGATTCTAGTCTAGAAATGAAGCTATTTTATGCTAAACTTGATTACATGGAGCAACAATGGAACAAGATCAAACAAGAAGATTGAATGAATTCTAAAAAACAAAGGAAAACTAATAACTCGATGCAAAAATGAAGCTAGTAGAATTATAAGCAAGAAATTAAAAGACTAAATAAGAGAATTGAGAAGATAAGGGGCCATTTTCTTGAAAACAAGCTATCTATTTATAACCAATGAATTTACTAGAGGGTAACTCCCATTTGAACTCTTTTACTATAAACAAAGGAAAAGCACTATTACTAGGGAACCAAAAACATTAATGCAAGCCAAAGTGGTTGAAGAAAGCGTGTAAAACTCAAGATTTACATTTGACGTGATCGTCGGAAGAATCTAGAAAATGCGAACAAAACCGCCGCCCTGCGAAGGGTGGTGGTTATGGGAGTTCCACCTATCTTGGGTGGCGGTCATAGGACCGCTACCCAGCAGGTGGCGGTTTCATCACTGAAGCCTAAAATGCAAGAAAAAAAGGGGCATACGGAAAAACAAAGCATGTGGAGGATGAGCGCGGCATGTGGGATACAATCATATACTTGGCGAGCCTTTCTAGATTCTCAAAACATTTTAAGGAGACTGTATCATCATTAGGGCATGTGTAACATCGTTACGGCACAATGTAGTACCCTATAATTTCAGTACGTATAGGACCCCCAAAAACTAATAATAAAACATAACACATTACAAAAGTGTCCATGATAATCATCAATGTATCCATCAAGTATTCCGCTTTGGTTGGTCTCCTAACCCCTTTCGATTGTTGTGATATAATTACTCGAAAAATCACAAAATACCTCATTCAAATCTTAGAGCGCATCAAATACATCAAAGATAAAATATATGCACATCCATCAATAAACATCCTCATATAACTAAATCATCATCTAAACTAAACAATGCTATCATTTGTCTATAATTTCAACAACATCTCAATTCTACCATTTCATCAATATCAATGAGATCACGAGATTAGTTCAAATGCTAAATCATAGTCAACATGATGAGAATTCTGAATGTCAGTAAATATATATATATATAACAACACATCATCATCATCAATATAAAATGTCTCTCTATGTCTCTAAGAATCCACACAAATCATACTATGAATCACAATCCATCAATAGTCAAAATATCTCTATCATCTAACATCATGCTAAACCAAAATGATATGATAATATCCATGTCTATAGTCAATAGTAATCAAAATAAAAATATAATAATTCTCGAAGAGAGTGGTCACTATATCCCCTCCCCTTAGACTCAAATTCCTCCCGTAAGTCATTGGAATAGGTGTGGAAACCGGGCTTGTAATAAAATATGATCCTTCCATGTAGCAAAGCAGTAGTCTCATCACACCTATCCCACTAGACTCACAACTAATCAATCTCTCATCCTCGAAGGCCCAAGGTCATGTGGTCTAAAATACACATGAGCTATACCATTATTTACCCCTTCTCTTGCACTTACAATGCAGTCCAATCCAATACATGAGATGGATTTGGGATATATCTCCTAAGAACATATACATGTAACACATCATGTACGTGAGACAAGTTGGGTGGAAACGATAGTTGAAAAGTGAAGGGACTGATCCGCTACAGGATCTGGAATTGACCCAAAAATCTAGGAGATAACTTAGAGCCTTTTTCGTAATGGATAGGACTCTTATGAGTTTTTACAAGAAGGAACACCTTCGTTCCAACCTCATAACTACGGTCAACTCTCCTATGATATGCATACTTATTTTTCCTTTCCTATGTCTCTTGTAACCTCTGTCGATCAAAAAAACCTACTTGCTCCATGTCCTGTAACAAATATAGTCCAAGAGATAATATGTCCTCCAATCTATCCTAACTCAATGGTGTCCTACACTCCCTACCATAAAGTGCCTAAAATTTTGCCATCCCAATAGAACTCTAGAATTTGTTGTTGTATGCAAACTCAACCAAGTACAAGTAATCCTCCCACCTTGACTGATGATCCATGACGTACATCTCGAAGCATGTCCTCTAAAATTTGATTCACCCGCTTCATCTGTCCATCTGTCTCTAGATGATATGTTATACTAAAATTGATACTCGTCCCAAGGGCATACTGTATGGTAGTCTAGAAGTGTGATGTGTATAAGGGATCGTAATCAAGATGATGATCTTCTACATAATCTTGTGCATTCTACCAATCTCATCCAAGTACACTCTACGTTACTACACTAGTTGTATAGGTGGTCTTCACTAGAGAAAAATGAACCATTTTCGTCAATCTATCAATCATGACCATGATGGAATTGTGGTGGTATGTCAACATTGTTATCCCTACTATGAAATCCATGGAAATGGTGTCCCATTTCCACTCTGGTATAGCATGTGGGTAAATAAGGCCAAATGTATATAGATTCTCGGCCTTCACCCTCTTACTCTCTAAACAATGTGACACAAATTGAGCTACATCTCTTCGAAGAAATTTTCAAATGTATAGTTGTATCAAGGTGTTGTGCATCTTTTCACCCCTGGATGTGTTAAATAAGGTGCATGATGAGCCTCTGTCAAGATATCATATCTAAAACCTCCATCCCTAGGTACATATATCCAACCTCTATGTCTGAGAAGTCCATCTAACTCTAATACAATACCATCAAACTTCCCCTCAAGGGGTCTCTGAGACTCAATATTTGATCTAGCTACACAAGAGAAATTGTAATGTGAAAGTTGTCACAAAATCCTTCTCCAAAAATCTGCCCCATTGAATCAGCCATATCCAAATGTCTCCATCTACTCAGGGGTGTTGAAACAATATTATCCTTCCCCTTCACATGCTCTATCTCCATGTCATACTCACATAACAACTAAATCAAACGCTGCTTGCGAGTGTTGAGATTGGGTTGTGTGAAGAGGTGACATAAGCTCAAATGGTTTTTCCTAAGAATAAACCTCCTGCCAAGAAGGAAATGTCTCCATCAAACCAAAGCATGCACAACTACTGCAAGCTCAAGGTCATGAGTAGGATAATTAAGCTCATGATCCTTGAGTTTGCAAGAATCCAATGTAACTAGATGGCCATCTGCATAAATACACCCCCTAATCCTTCCAAGGAAGCATCCATACACACATAAATCCCTCTGAGGGTCTGACATAACAAGAATCAATGTTGACGTAAGGCATCCCTTAAAGCATCTATTAGACTAAATAAAATTCTTCCCTTTCCACTAAAGGGAAGTGATGGGGTGCGTAATCCAAGAAAATTCTTGAACAAATATCTTGTAGTAACCTGCCAACCCTATAAAACTATACACCTCGGTCACACAAGTTAACACAGCCAATCCATAATAGCTCTAATCTTGGATGGATGGACAATGATACCTTCCCAGAAATGATGTGACCCAAGTACTGCACTTCTAATTGAAAAAATTTATGCTTCTCATGGTTCCCGTAAAGATGTTGTTCTATAAGACATTGCAATACATGGTGAAGGTACTCATCATGTTCCTCACGAGTGCATGTGTAAGTCAAAATTTCATCAATAAATATGATTATCAAACCCATGAATCTCCGCAGGGGCATTCGCGTCGAGACCAAAAGGCACTACTATGAACTTGTAGTGGCCATACCTCGTCATTTTAAGGTCATGTCTTATGAATATTTTCCTCCGTGATCCTCATCTAATGGTATCCAAATTTAAGATCTATCCTGAAAATATTATGTCCCCCTTCATCTATGAAAAAATGATCAATACATCGAAGGGGGTAATAATTTTTATGGTTACTTAGTTTAGCTGACAATAATCGATACAAAATCACAAAGATCCATCCTTCTTCTTTAAAAAAATCACTGGTACACCCCAAGGGGATACACTAGGATAGATTATGCCTTCCTCTAGAATGCCCTCTAGCTATAACTTGAGATCACGAGCTCGGGGTAGTCATCCTATATGGCTCTCGTGAGATAGGCTCTACTCATGGAACTAAATCAATGTGAAACTCTATCTCATGTGGGGGAGGTAACCCTCATCTTTTATTTTATGAGACTCAAAGGAAACCACATGGCCCTCCTGCATCAATACACCACTTAATCCTACCAAGGAAGCATCTATACACATAAATAAATCCCTGTGATGATCTGGTATAACAAGAATCGGTGTTGACATGAGGCATCCCTTCAATGTACTAAAATCATTCTCACATTCACTAGAAAAAATAAAATTATTCCCTTTTACTTGAAGGAAGTGATGGGGTGCGTAATCCGAGAGAATTCCTAAACAAATATCTTGTAGTAACTTTCTAACCCCATGAAATCGCTGCACCTCGATCACACTAGTTAGCACAGGAGAATCCATAATAGATCTAATCTTTGAAGGATCGACAGTGATGCCTTCCCCTCGAATGATGTGACATAAGTACTTTGCACCTCTAAATGAAATAATGCACACTTCCTTAAATTCCCATAAATTTGTTGCTCTCTAAGACACTTCAAAACATAGCGTAGCTGCTCCTCTAGCTCCTCATGTGTGTGTGAGTAAGTAAAAATGTCCTAAAGAAATATGAGCACGAAGTGATCTAAAAATGTCTTGAATACCCCATTCATCAAACTTATGAACACTATGGGGGTATTTTTCAGACCAAAATGCACTACTGTGAACTCGTAGTGGCCATATCTTGTATGGAAGGTTGTCTTTTGAATATCTACCTCCGTGAACCTCAGCTAATGGTATCTAGACTTAATGTCTATCTTGGAAAATATAGTTTCCCCTTCATCTGATCAAACAAATCATCAATATGCAAAAGGGGGTAGCTATTATTGATCGTTACTTTGTTCAACTAACGATAATTGATACACAAATGCTAATATCCACCCTTCTTCTTTATAAAAATATCGGTTCACTCAAGGGGATACACTAGGATGGATTAGGCCTTTCTTTAGAAGTCCCTCTAGTTAGAACTTGAGCTCACGTAACTCGGGGTAAGTCATCCTATAAGGTGCTCATGAGATAGGATTTTCTCTTGGAACCAAATAAATGTGAAAATCTATCTCACATGGGGGAGGTAACGCTGGCAGCTCCCCTGGAAAGACATCATAAAAATCCCTCAAGATATGAAGATCATCAAGTGACAGACCACTAGACTCATCCTCTGTCTTGTCGTTAACCATGATAGCATACAACTGGAAACCTTCTCATGCACACTTTGCTTAGGTTGTATAGCAGATATAGTGTGAATAGTGGTGTGTATCCTAACTCCCACTATCACTATCTCAACTACCAAATCATTTGCACAAGATATTACCTTACTATAACAATCAACTCTAGCTCTATGTGTAAATAACCAATCCATGCCAAAAATAATCCCATAAGAACCCAAAGGAAGGATACGAATATCCAAGGTTGTGGAAAAGGGTTCTAGGTAAACTATGCACTCCTTGAGTAAGGAGTCCACTCTAAGCCTGGCTCCAAAATTCATCTCCACATCCCAACTACAGCTCTCTACCTAACTCGCAAAAGTATACATCACTATACTACAAACAGAGAAATAAAATAATCTAAGGAGCCTGAATCAAATAAAATAGAAATAGAAATGTCATCAATGTTACCTATCATCTCAATCCCTGTGCCTAGTGCTCTTCCCCGGAGTTCTCGACCGCATCGTATATCCTGTGGCTTGTAGTCATATCACCTACCATAGGATTTTAAAGTAGTGCCTTACCCTTGTTATTAGGGTTCTAAGTACACTCTCTCTAATGATTCCAAAGTACACTGCACCCGTAGAACCTACTAGGTCCCCTCTAATGAGAAGCGGCTCCTACAGTACTTTAGTGGTTTGTGATGTGGATCATGATGATCCTACTATAGATTGTTGTGGTCACCGATGACAAGCTCCTACTAACTAAGCTCTAGGTGGTTCTTGAGTCCTAAATGGTCCCCTAGGATGAGTCCTCATATCTGCCCCTCGAGAATTGAATCTCTGTGGAGGCCTAAATGGAGGATGAGTCTATTGTTGCTGCTAAGGTGGCTACAATGGTGTCCTAAATGAAGACTGTGTAGAACCATGTCCACCATGAGGAGGAGGTGGCCCCCTTGATCTCATTATCTTGTATTTTCTGGATGTGGCTCCGTACTCTATCTCTAGTCTGTTGTGTCTTCCCCATGGTCTCCTCTATAATGTAGGTGTTCTCTCACAACCTATGCTAAATGTTTGTGGATAATGAATGCACATTGCCCCTTCTAAGTCTATGTTTAGGCCCTTGATGAGCCTATGGATCATCACATGCTCATATTGAATGTAGTCTACATACTAAAGTAGGTCTAGGAAGAGACTCTCATACTCTGCCACTATTATAGATGTCCACATAGGTCATCAATCTCATGTATCCTCTATTGAATGAACCTATTAGGCATATATATTCTTCTAAAACCCTCATCAAAGAGATCTTATGAAATTGTCTTAGAATCCACATGGAGCTTATGCTCCTTAGTCCTCCACCAAACCCCAAATCTGTCTCTCGGAAAGGTGAATGGTAACACGGACATAACTTGAACCACCCTCTCAAGCTAACCAACCATGCCTCTTCCTAAAATCCCCTAGTGTCCCCAGTGAAATGAGATAAATGGATTTTTATAATCTCTTTGATGTGATCTATCGTTGTTGACTATATAGCTCTAATTCTCTCAACATGATCATCATGCTTCCGAGGGATCCTAGATCTTTCTTTATGTCTTGTAGCCCTATCTCCATGACCTTTGTATGGTGACTCTCATTTAGCTGACTGACTCCACATGGGAGTTCTCTTCCCTAGGTTCATCACTATGTCAAGAAGGTACACGAGCCTCTCACCGATGGCTCTATGTTCTTCCTCCTAGGTCTCCCTCATAAATATCCTCTGCATATAATGACATTAACATCCTATAGTGTCTAAAGTATTTGAGGAAATATGGATGTTACTTCTTGATATGGGGGTGGTAATTCTAGGTCCATGTAATAACCTCTCATCTAGTCCGCACCTCCTCGTAGACAAGACATGAGTTAGTTGATCATTCTAGGTTTTGTTTCAGCTTTTCTAGGTCTTCTATATTTTTTTAAATATCATGCAAAGTTATGTGATTTTTATCCAAAATTCACCCCTAAAGGTGAATTGGATAAATTGCATGATTCCTTCAGGCTAAGCAAGTGGAAATGGCTCGAAGGTAAAATTTTGGATTTTTGGGTACCTCTTTGCTCTCCTCTAACTCCCCTATCCAAGAAAAATCCAAGGAGTTAGTACAAACTTGCAAAAATATGAATAATGAAGTCACATGCCTATTTTAATGCAAATTGGGTCGAGAGTTGTTGATGGAACCAAGGTGGATCGTACCAAATTCGAGACAGTCAGACCCGAAAACCCGATTTTCCCAAAATAGCCAAAAATAGTGAAAATTGGTTAAGTCGGGTCAAATTTCCTAGGTCACACATGGGACATCGGGATGTGTGGGACTTGTATGGCGGATATCACCAATTTTCAAGGGGAAGAGACATGCAGAGGAAGTGGAGGTCAACATCCCTCATGGCCCGGTCAACGTTGGGACAAGTGGGACATAAGTTTCCTAAAAACTTGATTTTACAAAAAATTCGGAAAAGGCGGGTGGAGAGTGGTGGGGATGAAGTAGAGGTTTTTGGCCCAAGTCACACAAGGAACATCCGAGACACCAAGACCTAAAATAGCCGAAATAGCCGCATGCAAAGGGTAAAGTCAACTTTAGACCCTCGAACTTCAAATGGTCATAACGTTTGACCCCAAGCTCCAATTTTCATGAAATTTTAATTTCTTAATTTTAATGAGGGTAGGTATATGAAAATAAAGGAAACATCTTCAGCTCCATTCAATCAGATGCTCATTCCGTTAAATGACAGAAATGTCTGGTAGACCCAAAATAGCTACCCACACTCAGAAGGCCATAACTTTTACAATTTGCAACGAAAATGCACAAAACTTATACTTTTGTTGGAATCATGTTTCCAATACCAATTCAAAATAATCAATAAATCTAAGATTTTATGATGAATCAATGGTGATTTTTAAGAAAACGTGGCCAGGTTCAGAACAATGTTTTATTTAGTAGCTAGGATGCATTAATGAAGCATGGGCTGACATATTTCACTGCTGAAACTTATGGGACAATATGGGGGACTTCTAAAGAAAATACTATAATTTCACTTCACTTACTACCTATTGCAAGTGGTTGAGAGTCAAATGTCGGATTTTCATTTTTCCCTCTCTCTCTCTCTCTCTCTCAGAAATTTATAAATTAGATTCTTGGGATTATTGTAAAGGGAGATAGTTTTCAGTAGTAAACTCGTAAAATTTGTTTTGTGAAGCCAATGTGCTGCAGACCCTTGTAATGGACTCCTTGTATGGTGATCCAAACCCTTGTTTTGTAATAGATTGAACTATGCATATTAATGAAGCAATAAATACAAGTTTGTGGATGTATCTTCCCCTATGGTATTTGTTTGCATTATTTTTTCCCCCTCTAATCTCATTACATATATATTGTGTCTATTTATTCTATTGCATGAGGATTCATTATCATTGTGTATGTATGAAATTTTATTGTGAATGCATTTTCTAAACTGTGGAGAACTATTATCACCCCTTCTAGTATGCATTTTGCTTCTACTTTTCACACATTAGAAGACTATTCTCACACTCACTTTTCTCGGTGTATCACCGCTTTAGTGTAGGCTCTATTTTCATGTACTCTCTCTCCTTAGTCCCTTGGAAATTTAGATTAGGACAAGATAGTTTTTCCCAAATTAGAGTAGATTGTGGTAGGTAGTTTAGGAGCAAGAACCAAATTTTGCTAGAGGTCTATCTCAAGTAGCAAGTCCCACAACTTAGAGATAGTACCTATTTTACCCATTCACATTGTTAGCTCAAGAACACACACTTGTGCAAACCATAACGTGTTGTGATTCGAGATAACATGATCTAAGTTTAGAGTTTCATTAAGTTTTCTTGTTATGTATTATATTTCCAAGTGTGCCCAGGGTCCAAGCATTGAACCCACGAATCTGATACCAAGTGTAACAACCACAATTTTCGACGTTCGAAAACCAAATTAAACCTTAAATAATAATCTAGAAAGTTGCGGAATTTTTTTTGTTTTGAAAGATTGTAAGGGTGTCAAACCCTATAATACATTTAATTAATTCCTACCAACAATTTTCTACATTACAATGGATGGATCAGGTCTAGATTAATAATTAAATATTCTTAATCCATTTCTAATGTCAATTTAATTATAATTCACTTAATATATGTTACTTGAAAAGTGTACATACAAACCCACATTTATTAATCCCTTATCCTTAGTTACCTTAGTTCCCTTAAATTAATAAATTTGATGTCCATTGAATCATTTACTAAAACATACTAGGAGAGTAACATATTTAACTTAATACACTAGGGCACTAAGTGGCCCCATTCATCCATTTTCACATAAAATTAAATTATTTACAAGCCCATGATGTATATTATCAGCTAACAATTATAGGATTGATTCTAACCCTTGGATTAAATCAATTGTGGCCACTAGATCCTAGGGTTCCAAACTAACCCTAACCATCCTTATGAAATTTTATTAAACCTTTCTCTTTTCCCTAGCTTCCTCATTTGGTATCTTCTCTTTTCTTTGAATTTTAGGTTGGAGGAGTGGAAGCCATGAAATCAAGGAGGAAGGAGGAAGGCCATGGAGGCATTTATTAGGATCTAGTTTAGTTTAGTTTAATTTAGTTTATAGATTTGATAAAGCAAATGTCTTGTATTTGTTGATTGTAGAGGTTTCCACTCTAAATATAGAGTAGTTATTTATTTTCATTCTTGAGTTCTTTATTTGGGAAAAACCCTCTTTCCAATTAATCTATAAGATTTGATATATTTAAATGCCCACTCAAGGATTTGCATACATAAACTAAGAGTTTGTTCCCAAATAGTTTTTGGTATATTGTTTCTTTTACATTTTATAGACTCAAATTCAATTAAATCAAGTTTGAAATTAAAAGTCATAGATTTTAATGTTTCCACCGATAGTGATAAAATCAACACCCTGAGCAGGTCAGCGGTCCTGTGACCTGCCACCCTACTGGGTAACGATTCAGTTAACCACCGCCATGTCTAGGTGGCCATTCGGATATTGCCACTATTCTCAAGCCGGTGATCCTGGAGACCACCGCTCTACATAGGGAAGTGGTCCTGTTCTTAGAAAACAGAACTATCAATTCAATAATTTTTCCAAAACCAATTTTACTAGAGTGGCTTAAAGTTTAAACTTAGCTGGAATTTAGGAGCCTAAAACCACTACTTGAAAGGTTATACTATTTATTCATTCCATGACTTAAATCACTAAATTACAAGGATTTTCTAATTGAATAACATACATGAAAACAACTACAAGATAATTTTCCCAATAAAATTGCTTTGAAGATAAAATGAAGGAATGAAACTTAATCTATTTCTAGTAATCTTGTTTTCCATTCTGCAATAAGAATGTAATCTTTCAAAAAAGTGACTCATTATAATTTATTGCATCCTTCCATTTCAACTACAACCATTTATTTAAGGAAAGCACAAGCAATCATTACATGTGTAAGATTTACTAAGAATACATTCTCAATGATTTACAACTCCCAAGTTTTCTCTTAATTCTTATAATAATGCAACTCCTACAAATAGAAATGATATTTATTTTTCTTTGAGCATAGCTCATTTCTTACAATACAAAGAGATTTCTTTCCAACAATACATTACAACTTGATAAATAAAACATACAATACAACTTTTCTTTTAAATGCAAGACTACTAGCCTTCCACGTTAAGTGGGAATAACATGAAAGGTTTTTACAATGAAGGAATTCCTTTTGACTTCAACAAATGCTTTGAGTCCCAAATATTTAAAAAGATCTCACTATTTCTTCACTTTAATCACAACAATAAAAATCGAGGAGAGGCAACACTCTCCACCCAACGAATAATCCAATGAGGAGAATAAGCTATCCTCTTCATTAGCCCCAGAGCCCCAACTAAAGTTCAATAAGGAATGGATGCAACTCGTGGCAGCAACACAATGCTTCCACATCACAATAAAAATTTCACAACCATTTAAAACACAAGATAACACAAGATAATAATCACTGAATGAACCTATCAAGATACACAAGACTTGAAAATGCAAAGCCAATGGAGCAAGGATCTATGGGGAGGTCACTTATGCCTCCCAATGGGATTAGGTGCCCACCTTAAAACTCTCCAAAATACAACTCAAAACCCCTACACAAATATTATGCCTCCCTCAAGATCCTCTTATGCCTCACACATTCTCTTATGCCTCCCTACAATAGAAAATCCCCATAGCCTTCTCCTACACCATACTTAGGAATTCTACCCAAGATCCCAACAAGCACACAAACCATTCACTTACATGTAATACACACATATAAAAACAAACAAGTAAAAAGAGTGTAGTTCCTACCTTTTCATAGTAAGAAATTGATCAAAGAATCACACTCCAAGCTCGTTCAAGCTCAATTTAACTCCAACAAGCTCCAAAACTTCAACAAGAATGCCAAAAACTTTCTAAATCCAACAAATACAACTACACAATCAAATGATGTAACCCAAAAAAAAACAATTAAACTTGTATATATAGAAAAAGAGAAGAGGGGGGTGAGGTGGCTCCATGTAGGATGCCACATCACTTATCCTCAACCCCAAGGCACAATAAATTGGTGTTTGAGATAAATGACAAGCCTCTTACACACTCACCATAAACCTACACCCCCTAAGAAAAATATTCAAAACCCATGTAAGAGAAGTGCAATAAATGTCACTTTTGCCTTACAAAACATATAATGCGGTTTATTTTTTACCCCTAAACCCATAGGTATAGTTGGTATATGAGATTAAGAGTTGTGGGACAAGCTTAACTTGTCCCACAAGCCTCCAAAAATGGCTCTTAAGTTGAAATCCGAATTTCCCAAGTGAGGTAGGGTGTACAACACTCAAATTCAAATATATTCAACTTAAAAAACAATATCCAAAGAACCAACTACTCTAATAAATGGCCCCTTTTGTCAAATCCTGAAATAACTTAATAAAAATGATTACTCCACTTAATTAAGGCACATTAATCAACAATGATTAAATGAATTACATCACAAAATAAATCATAGACTTCAAAGTAAATAAAAGAAAAAGGGAAATAATTACACATAAATCCCATGGTCACATTTGGAGGTCATCCCCATGGGGAACCCCCACATACTAATAAAAAACATAACACATTACTCAATTTTCCATGGTGATTGTTGTTGTATCCATCTAGTATTCTGTTGTGGTTGGTCTCCTAACCCTTTTTCGATTGTTGTGATATAATTACCTACAAAATCACAAAATACCTCTTTTGGCCTCGTGTCCACATCAAATACATCAAAGATAAAATATACGCACATCCATAAATAAACATCCTCATATAACTAAATCATCATCTAAGATAAACAATGCTATCATTTGTCTATAATTTCAACAACATTTCAATTATACGATTTCATCGATATCAACGAGATCACAAGATTAGTTCAAATGCTAAATTATAGTCAACATGTCAGGAATTTTGAATATTAGTAAATATATGCTAACAACACATCATCATCATCAATATAAAATGTCTCTCTATGTCTCTAATAATCCACACAAATCATACTATGAATATCAATCCATCAATAGTAAGAATATCTCTATCATCTAACATCATGCGTAACCAAAATGATATGATAATATTAATGTCTATAGTCAAAAGTAATCAAAATCAAAATATAATAAGCTTGAAGAGGAGTGGGATCTATAATTCAAGGATTGAAATGTTTAAACAATGATTTTGCTCCTATATGGTTTGCTATTGGTTACCTTTTTATGTTTACTAGGTTCATATTTTCATTAAATCGAGTTCAAATTTGCACAGATTGAAGATTTTAATTTTTGCTGATATAGTGATGAAACCACGTCCTGAGTGGGCTGGGTGGTACTGCGACTATCTCCCTTCCTATGTGACGATTCAAAAATTGTCACCCTACTTAGGTGGTGGTTACGATACCGATGCTCTAATAAGGTTGGCGGTGAGACTGTTGATCTCAGATAGGGTATTGGTCATGTTCTTCCAAAATAGAACAATCATTTCATCAATTTTTCCAAAAAAAACTTTACTAGGGTGGTTTATAGTTCAACCTTATCTTAAATTTATATGCCTAAAGTCACTAGTTGAGAGGTTAACAACATTTATTCATTCCATGACTTAAATTGCTAATTACATAGATTTAATATTTCAATAGATATAAGAAAACAACTACAAGCATACATTTCCAATAATATTTCTTTCAAGATCAAATGAAGGAATGAAATTCAATCTATTTCTAAGTATCAATGCTTTATTTTCTATAGCAATAATGTAATCCTTCAACAAGGTAATTCACTATAACTTAGTGCATTCTTCCATTACAACCACAACCATTTATTTAAAGAAAGCACAAGAAACTATATTACATTTCAGATTTTCTAAGAATACATTCTCAATGATTTACAACTTCCAAGTTCTCCCTTCATTCTTACAATAATGCAAACTCCTAAAAGTAAGAATGAGCTTTCCTTTTCATCTTTTTTTTTTTTCTTTCATGAACATAGCTCATTTTCTTACAATACAAAAATATTTCTTTCAAAAATATATTACAACTTGATAAATAAAATATAAAATACAACCTTATTTAAAATCCAAGACTACTATCCTTCCACCTTAAGTGGGAACTACATGAAAGGTTTCTACAATGAAGGATTTCCTTTTTGAATTCTACAATTGCTCCAAGTCCCAAATCTTCAACAAGAGCTCCACCATTTTCTTAACTTCAATCACAACAACAATGGGTGAGTAGGAAACACTCTCAACCCAACAAATAATCCAATGAGGAGAAGAATCTATCCTCCTCATTGGCCCCAAGCCCCAACCAAAGTGAAATAAGAAATCAATGCAACCCATGAAAACTAACAAAATGCTTCACATCACAAAATTTTTTTCATAACCATTTAACACACATTAGGTTTTCTTGTGAAAGTACAATTGTAACTTACAAGTTTTGACTAGTTGAATGGTTCGATAAGAACCCAAGACGTAGGCAATTTCAACTCTGTAATCAATCTTTGTGCAATTGTCTTAAATGTCTTTCATTTTATTTTAAATTGATTACTTAAAAGGAGTAAATTATCAGAAAATAATTAAATATTAGAAGGGTCCGAGATCGTGTAGTAATAATCGATTATTTTCGGATCAAGTTTGGTATCATAGCTGGTTTAGCTCCTTACTTGTTTTTCAATAAATTTTATTAATAGAGTGATTGCTTCAAGGTTGGTGTAGTTGGTTCAATTGGTGTGAACAGGGTAGTTGTTCAATTGGTGTGAACAGGAACAAGTGCACTATGGGAAAGATGTCTAAACAAGAAAAGCTCAAGGAAATTTAAGCTTATAATCACCGAGATCCAGAAGAGAACTCTCTCCTACGATCCATTTATTACTCCTCTTGGAAGATGATTATGCTCGTTTGAAATTGGAACTACACCAAGGATGAGCTCTTGGCAAGGTTGCAGTGTGGTGATCAAAGGAAGAAAATACCTTCAACTTCAAATGCAAAGTGACCATGGCGGATATGATCGCACTATAAGTTGTTCAACACCGGAATCTTCTTCTTCCTCCCATTCCGTTTTGATTCGGTAATGATGTCTTTGGTTTGTTTGAAAAGCATACTAGAGGCATTGGATCCAAGTTACTAGATAAAATGGGATTTTATGGAAGATGCCTTGGTAAAAATGGCCAAGGCATTACTAACCCAATATAGGTTGAGGATCGTCCTTGTTTTATAGGTTTGGGTTTTCCTAGTGTGGGAATGGAAATTAGAGAATGCTCCAAGAATGCTGACGAGAGACAAGCTTCCAAAAGCAAAGAGAATACCCCACTAGTCTTGCGAGAAGATTCTGAGTAGGAAAGTTGTGCTTCGTCGTCATAGGAAAGATGTGGTAAGAGAAATCAGTGAAGAGGTAATGAGATTCCACCTCTAATTTCTTACCATAATCGTAAGCATAGTAAAAATTTTGATCCACTTTTCCAGCTTAAGAAGTATGGTTATGATTTTCAGAAGATGTGGAATTCCTTTCCATGTATTTTTGTGGATTGCATAATCATTCAAAGTGGCCAAATTAAGAGAAGGAAACTAATGAAGAAGTTGATGTCGTTTATCAGAACAAGGAAAATCAGAAAGACCAATCTCATCATGTAAAGTTGAGAAATGGAAGAAAGAGTTCCTCATCCTAGAAGAAGGAGATTAAGATGAATTTTTGTGCTCATTTCCAGAGGAATGGGCATTGGGTGGAAAATTTTTGGAAATTGCATCCATCTCACCATCAGAGTAATGGCAAGCCAAAGATGGAATGGAGGCCTATTGCAAAGGCAAAAGTAGTTTTCTACTCAACCACCAGTTGACAAGTCAACCCAAGACCAGGTAATACCTGAAAGTGAAATTCCTTTAAAATTTGTAAGTCAACAATTTTTCAATTATATATTACATAATTCAGATTGATGAATCATATGCAGTATTAAGTTTGGAGATCAAATTTTGTGAGAAAATCTTGAGAGAAAGGTTTACCATACTCAATGGATTTTTCTTACTTAGAAAATTTGATTAATGCTCCAAACATATCTCCTAATCACTTGTGAGTACTGTTACATGTTGGAAACAAGAATTAACTCATATAAAGCTTGGAGATTGATATACCATTTGTGCAGACATAATAGAGTTCACAAAGATCATCTTGGAAATTCATTCTACGTAGAGGGCATTGTCACTATGCAGCAAAATGGTAGCTGAATCACCGTTGGCATTGACTTCGGGTCGGAACTTCATTCTGTGTAGAGGCATTGCGACCGTGCAGCAGAATGGTACCTAATATTAGTATGTCAACAAGAGGAGCTCTCAAAGGATTAGCTCAAAATGTCATTCGGTGTCAAGGCATTGTGACCACACATACGAATGGTAGCTAATCAATAGACTTAACATCATGCATTCGAGGCTCGAGGTCTTGCAAGAGGCTTAACATCATGCATCGGAGGCATTGAGGTCTGTAATAGACTTAGCATCATGCATTGGAGGCTTAAGGTCTTGAAAGAGGCTTAGCATCATGCATCGGAGGTGTTGAGGTCTCTAGAGACTTATCATCATGCATTGGAGGCTCGAGGTCTTGAAAGAGGCTTAGCATCATGCATTGGATGCATTATGGTCTTTAAAGGGACAAGGCATTGTCCATCACTGACATCGGATCAATCAAAGCTCTACGTAACATGGAGTTCCTTCAAACCGCTTTGGATTTTGTGGAATCAACTCGGATCCAAGAGCTCATGTTATAGAGTCAAAGAAGATCCTTGTTGTTAGATATAAAGAAGCTTAACACCGCACAAAAGGATCATTGAGGTTTCATTCGAAACTTAAGCACCATAAATCGGAGGTGGAGGTCTTCTTCGGATATCGAGTGGCATAAGCGGAAGTGTCGTGGGCCCATAAACCACAAGTCCCAAGATCGGAGCATAGTTGTCAAGTGAGAAGGTTAGAGGAGAAGACCCAAGGGTCTACTACAACAACACTTTCGAGGTGGCAGCAAAGTTTTTCAAATTCGTGATAGTATGGAAGCTTTTTGGGACAAAAATATTTCTTTAGTGGGGAGGTGTGATCAGGGGATCATTTTCAATAGTTCCCTAAACATCCATAAAAGGTGTCGAGTGTAATATCATCTCGAGAGCTTTCCAATGACTATGAGAATGCGGCAAATGGACATCAGGAGCTCTAGATATGTCTGGTCAAAGTTCAGATAACGAGAAAGTCAACTCTGGTCAACTAGTCAATATTGGACCAATGGCACTGCGACACGTGGCGAAAAGGCAAAGGGGAGTCATTTTTTTGGTTTTCGATCTCCGGTCTTTGACGAGTGTAAAAATGGTGCATGGGAATAAGAGGCTCAACTTTTATTATGGAGGGGAGCCCAACCACCATGTGGACTATGGTATTATCGCCGACGTGGTGGGTCCACAAGCCACCACGTGGCTTGCCTCGATTTGCCTATCGGGAGATGACAAGTGGACTACATGATGACCAAGTTAATTATTTTCGATACCCCATGGTATGGGTCGAATTTTTATTTACTTGGTAAGTCCACTTACACACCATTCCAAATTTCCACTTACCCAATTAAACCGCCAACATACTATACTTCCACATGGAGGAGGAGTGAAGCGGTGGTGGGGAGCATGTTTAATGGTATGCGTGGAAATCCACGTGGTGATCAAGGTGGTGAAGCGGTTGTTGGGGCTTATGCCATGCGTGGTAAGATCCACGTGGAGAATGGAGGAGATAAGGTTTATTAAAACCTTCCCTAAGTCTAAGGCCACAAAATGTGGGATAAATACCCACTTTACAATACAAAACCACCCCCTTCACCCTAAGCCACTCCAATTGGGATTTTATCCCATTAAAAATGCTAAGCCGCCCATTATTGGGAATTGTGATCCCATTTATTTTGCTACGGGATTAGGCTAATATTAGCCTAAGGATGATATGCAAATGCATATTTTAAGGGCCCTAATTTTGTATAAATAGGGAACCCATTCTATTGTATTGGACACACATATCCCAAGCTTATTATTTGTTAAGCTTATTGTCGGGACACACAACCTAAGCTTATTATTTGTTAAGCTTATTGTGGAGACGTGTCAACAAATATTGTTTATTGGCCTATTATTTTAGGCAATAGTAGATGAAATATTTGTGATTGGGAGTAAATTATAAACTACCCAATAGGCCCATTGAGCCACACCAATTACTTGCAAATCCTGGATTGTCGACCGAGAGTGCTAGTGTCGCATTGATAGCGTTGGGAAGGCCGATCAAATCCAAAGGAGATTGTGCATCAGGAAGGTGAAGAAAATTTGAATGATCATCGGAAGTTTTTTCAAGAACTTGTGTACTGATAGGCAAGTAAAATTCCATTAGGTTTTCTTGTGAAAGTACAATTATAACTTACAAGTTTTGACTAGTGGAACGGTTCGATAAGAACCCAGAGACGTAGGCAATTGCTGAACTCCGTAATCAATCTTGTGCAATTGTCTTAAATGTCTTACATTTTATTTTAAATTGATTACTTAAAAGGAGTAAATTATCAACAAATAATTAAAGCTTACAAAGGTTCCAAGATCGTAGTAATAATCTGATTATTTTCGATCAATTGGCCCCAAGCCCCAACCAAAGTGAAATAAGAAATCGATACAACCATGAAAACTAACAAAATGCTTCCACATCACAGATATTTTTTCATAACCATTTAACACACATTCAAGCACAAAGGTAACAATAACAAGATTGTAACTTTCAAAATACACAAGGTTTGAAAACTCAAAGCCAATAGAGCAAGGAACTATGGGGAGATCACTTATACCTCCTAATGGGATTAGGTGTCCACCTTAAAACCCTAAAAATACAATCCAAAACTCCTAGAAAAAACTTATGACTCCCTAAAGATCCTCTTATTCCTCCCACATTATCTTATGCCTCCCTACAATATCTTATGTCTCCCTCAAAAGAACCAAATAAGAAAAGCACGCATTTTTCTCATCAAGAAAGTTGGGGCACCGAACCCAACACCCTCCCAAAACATGAACTAAAACTCGTGTGTCTCCCCTGAAAACAAAATCCCCATAACCTTCTCATACACCATAACTTAGGAATTCTACCCATGATCCCAATGAGAATACAAACCATTCAATTGCATGCAATACACACATATAAAAAGGAAATTAAAACAAGGGTATAGTTCCTACCTTTCCATAATAAGAACTTGATCAAAGAATCACACTCATATCTCCTTCAAGATCAATCCAACTCCAACAAGTGCCAAGACTTCAACAATAACTCCCACAAAAATTCTAACTCCAAAAATACAAGTGCCCAATAAAATGAGGTAACCCCATAACCAACAAATAAACTTACATATATATAAAAAGAGAAGAGGAGGGTGAGTTGGCTTCATGTATAATGCCACATAACTTATCCTCAAATACAAAAAAAAGTCAAACCTCAACCCCAAGGCACAAAAAACTGATTTTTTTTTTTTTTTGAATTCCCTTTACTCTGTGGTTGAGAGAAATGACAAGCCCCTTACACACACAAACACACACCCACACCTCAAAATGACATAATTTAAGACCCTTGTAAGAAAAGTGCAATAAATGTCACCTTTTTTCTTAAAAAACACATAATGGGGTATATTTGTAAAATAAATTTGTGCTTGAGAGGAATGAAAATCCTCTTACACACTCAACATAAGCCCACACCCTCTAAGGACATAATTTACAACCCATGTATGAAAAGTGCAATAAATTTCACCTTTTTCCCTACAAAACACATAATGGGGTCTATTTTTGACCCCCAACCCATAGTATAGTTGGTAGATGAAATTAAGAGGTGTGGGACAAGCTTAACTTATCCCATAAGCCTCCCAAAATGGCCCTTAATCCCAAATCTGAATTTCCCAAGCAAGGTAGAGTGCTCAACAATCAAATTCAAATACACTCAACTTAAATAATAAGAACCATAGAACAAAATAATATAATAAATGGCCCCTTTTTTCACATCCCTAATTAACTTGATAAACATGATTAATTCATTTAGTTAAGGCACATTAATCAAGAATGATTAAATGAATTACATTACAAAATAAATCACATACTCCACAATAAATAAAATCAAAAGGGAAAGAATTACATGCATAGCCCATATACACATTTGGAGGTCATCCCCAGATGGGAACCTCCTAACAATCTAATAAAAAATAGTAAACATTACACAAGTTGACATGGTGACTGTCCTTGTATCGTCCAATATTCCGGTGTGGTTTTTTTCCTAACCCCCTTTTGTTTGTTGTCATACAATTACCTGAAAAATCACACAATACTCCTTTGGCCTCATGGATGCATTAAATACATCAAAGATAAAATATACACACATCCATCAATAAACATCTTCATATAACTAAATCATCATCTAACTAAAAAATGCTACCATTTTTCTATAATTTCAACAACATCTCAATTCTACAATTTCATCGATATCAGCGAGATCACGAGATTACATAAAATGCTAAATCATAGTCAACATTAAAAAATTATGAATGTAAGTAAATATATATGCTAAGAACACATCATCATCATCAATATAAAATGTCTCTCTATGTCTCTAAGAATCCATACAAATCATACTATGAATCAAAACCCATCAATAGTAAGAATACATCTATTATCTAACATCATCCTAAACTATTAAATGGTATGATACTATCGATGTCTATAATCAACAATAATGGAAATCAAAATATAATAAGTGTCGAAGAGGAGTGAGCACTACATCCCTCTCCTCTTAGACTCAAATTCCTCCTAGAATTCACTTAAATAGGTGTCAAAAATGGGCTCATGACAACATAAAATCCTCCCATGTAGCAGAAGTCTCATAATACTTGTCCCACTAGACTCGAACCTGATCAATATCTCAACCTCAAAAGCCCAGGGTCCTACACTCTAAAATACACACGGTCTCCACCATCATTTTCCCTGCTTTTACACCTTCAATGTGGTCCGATCCAATACATGAGAAGGATTTGGGATATATCTCCTAAGAACATAAACATGGAACATATCATGTAAGCGAAACAAGTTGGTTGGAAAGGCTAGATGATAAACTAAGGGACCAATCTGCTCTAGGATATCAAATGGACCCACAAATATAGGAAATAACTTAGATCCTTTTCCATAACAGATAGTAATCTTATGTGGTCTTACAAAAAGGAATACCTTTATGCCCACCTCATAATTATAGTCAACTCTCCTCTAATCTGCATACTTCTTCTACCTATCTTGTTCCTCCCGTAACCTCGCCGATCAAATCAACATGTTGCTCCATGTCCTATATCATAGCTGGCCCAAGAGATACTCTGTCCCAACTCAAAGGTGTTCGACACTCCATGCCATAATGTGCCTAAAATTGTTCCATCCCAATAGGACTCTAGAAGTTGTTGTTGTATGTAAACTAAACAAGTACAAGTACTCCTCCCACCTCGAACTAATGGTCCATAATGTACATCCAAAGAATGTCCTCTAAAAGATGATTCACTCACTCTATTTGTCTATCTTTCTTTGGATGATATGTTTTATTGATTTTGATACTCATCCTAAGGGAATGCTACATGGTAGTATAGAAGTGTGATGTGTATAAGGTATCATGTTCACAGATGATCTTCTCGTGGAATCTTGTGTAGTCTAACAATCTCATACAAGTACACTCTCACTACCGCACTAGCAGATATGTAGAAGCATGTAGTTTGGTAAAAGCACTATTATTGAAAATGTTGCACTAACTATTATCCTTCTTGAAAATTGATGGAAAACCGTCGAGTTAGACCTATCTAACTTCCCGTTATGACATTCTTTTAGTCATATATTTCCTATAAACAAACTAATGGAGTTGATATAGTCCCTTATTGGCTAAACCATCTTCTCATTCCCTTCTAGACTACTTCTACTAGCTTTCTAGATTATCAATCCATTTCATTGGATTGATAGGACCTCTCAAAACTCTCTTAAAACCCTAATTCTTTTCTAAACATGATTAACTAGCCTAACCTAGTTTAACAAGTCATAAAGATGATCAACCTCTTCTAAACTTAGTCAAATCTTACTTTGACTCCCTAATCAACTTTTTGGCTTATCCATTAGTTCCACGTGCACCAAAATTCCTCCACTTTCCCAAATGGAAAACTATAAATAGCCCACTACCCCTCTCTCATTTCTTAGAATTCTCCTTCTTCCTAACATAAACTATAACATTTTGCTTAGGGTTTAGAGTTATTTCATTTCTTTCATTGACCTATTGCTTTTCCATTACACTACACACCAAACATTGAGTAAATGGGAAGAAGCCTTGGCCTTGAAGCCATTAATGGTGAGTTACCATTCTCATAATCACATAAATGATTTATTATAATCCTTCCTAGGTTCATTTTAAAGCTTTCAAGAGTAGAGGATTACTAAATATGCTATATTTTCTTGTTTCTTTCAATATTAATGTATGCAAAGTGATGAATCCTTGTTTATCTCTTATCTGATGGTCCACTAACTAGTTGTTAAGATCCTTTGGGGTTTCTTTAGAGTTTTTACCCATGTCCATGGATTTTACAAATTTTCATTGAACACATTTGGCACGCTCGGTGGGATGATTAGTCCATCCCCATTAATGGGGTCATTTTGAAGCTTTGATTTCAGTTTCTAACTTTTTACATATTTTTCTACGGTTAATTATTTTTCCTTGAGATTTTTAGCTAGGTTTTATGTAGTCAACCCTCATTTTATGCTTCTTCGTTAATTTTATGCCGAAACTACATTTAATGGATAATTTCTAACTTGTTGACACTTTTAAAATTTTTGTTTCCATTTTTATGGTGGTTATTCATGCAGAGCACATACACCTTTTTGTCGGTGCAAGGCACATTTAGACTTTCATTTTTATTAGATGGGCACAGTACCCAAAACCACAAGCAAGAATTACCTTAAAATAGGTGCACATGCCAAAATCGTGGCACACACACCCTTCTACTAGCGCAAACACCCTGTAACCTATTTTTTCACTAAGCGCATAGGCACCCAAACCCACGCGTAAGCACCTTGTGTATTCTCGGCCCTCTATCAAAAAAATTTCTAGGAAAGTACCCCTCTCGCAGGGCACATGCACTATTATAGTTTTTACCATTTCTTGTTTCACTAGCACATACACATATTCTCTAGCGCAGCACACTTACCCTAGCACAGGCATCTCTTGGGTAGTGCAGGCACCCTACAAATCCGCTAGGTTTACACAGAGGGGCGAGTTATGCAAACCCAAGTGTACACACCTAAAATAGTGCGCATACACCTTGAAGGGGGTGCATGTATCTCTTTTGATACGGATTTGTTCACATAATTTTTAGTGCTCATAGTTTGGGTCATATATTTTGACCCGTTGACTCATTTTTTAGAGTTTGAATAGGCGTCGGAAAGAGAATGAAGTGAAATTTGTGAGATTAGTTTCATTAATAATGGGAATTTTCTATCATTACTTATAACACAAAACTCAAAAAGTTCCCTAGAGACCTCCAAAAATGTAAAATACCAAAAAAAGTTTAAAAACTGCTAAAAATAGTTTTTTTGAATTTTCTAATATTCTTGGTTTTCTAACTTTCTTGCAGGGTTCTAATAGTGGTTTGCAGGTTTCTTTTCATTCATATTTTTATTCTAACTTAGTTAAGTGTTCATATTTTTCATTTGTAGGGGTCCTTTGAAATGCGTATGCTCTTCCCTCGCACCTTCTAGGTGATCTTGGGAATCAAAAACGTTTCAAAACCTTCTATTTTGCTTCCAAAACACTTTAATTTAAGATTAAAAGTGGATTAAAGTCCAAAGATGGCTAAAATGAGTTTCCTTTTAAAAAAACTTAAAGTATTTTTTTTCATAAAAACTTGTTTTAGTAGAGTTTATGTGTTGTGCATGCTCGTCCTTCGCCCCTTTTTGGTGATCTTAGGAATAAAAAAATTGCAAAATCTCTCTCTTATTTGATTGAAAATTACTAACTCTTTGCGTATAGGACCAAAAAGGCTTGTGAAAGAAAGGAGGAGTCAAGAAAAAAAAATTCTAATACATGTGTTTTCATGCAGGTTGCCAAATAGTGTGCTACTTAAAACCACATTAAGTTAAGAAAGATAAAAAAATAGACCATTTTAACTTCACACTATATTGTAGGTTTTGGAAAAGGGTATGTCCCTATCCACTCAAATGAACATAACCCCTTTGGCATAATGCCTTAAGCTACAACAATGGGGGTGGTTTCAGAACCCTAAAGTAATCCACCGCTGAGTAACCTCGTGGATGAAACAAGAAGCACTCCGCTTACCCACTTGACTAGATTTCACATTGTAAGTTAGAGTCAAAGTTGTCCATATCATGACCCCAGTGATGGTACAAATGAATGCATTAGTTTCTCATTGTATCAGAAGGGGGTAAATTAAAGCCGAGATACTCCCAAATCATTCAGTGCGAATCTTTAGGTAAATCGAGCTCGCTCTTAGAAAACTTGTGACACCTAGTTGAGAGATATTATTAGGGAGGCCATTCTATCTTGGAGCCCACTTTTCTAGTCCATTGTTGCATCAAGCCATCATGAAGTGACAATTTACTTGGAGTCTGAACCTTGTTTTTCAAACAAGGAAAAAAGCCCATGTAAGTTAGAACGAAATGCCTTTCATTACAAAATTAAATGACGTCTCACTTAGCATAGTTTCTTCTCGGCCTTCGAGACAAGGTGAGACTCTACCCAAGTTGCACTTAGTTTATTTTCATCCTTTTGATCTATACCCTTGTATTTTGGCTACCAATTTGGAGTGAGAAGGAAGCATACCTCACACATTTTATCAAAGATAGTAATGACTAATTTTTATCCATTTATTCCCATCCATGTTTACGAATGGGTTCTTAAATGTCTAAAGTACATAGGTACATTTTCATGTCTTTGATAGTTCATTATATTTATTTTGAGATCATCTTCACCACTGTGATTTCATTTCTAGTCACACAATTTTGGTACTTACCTTTATTATGTGGTTATTCTACTTGCATAACTAAAAACTTCTTGTGATAGTCATACTTCATTTCAGTTTCAACAACATCTAAGTCTTTTTTTATAGTGTCAATATTTCCTTATATGTACCAAAATAATGCCATCTTGATACTAACACCTTGCTTGCTCAGTTAATGTATCAAGATAATGTTGTTACTGCTATACATACTTGCAACTTCCATTTTTCAAAAACTTAGCTTTCATCGGCATTTGAACTAGTTTTAGTATACCTCATCGAGAGATTACGTCATCAGTACCACTTTAATATTTAGGCCTTGTTAGAATTCTAACTTGACCTACGTATTGATATGATATTGTCACTATTCATTTTTGACCCTTCACCAGAATCATAGTTAGGGTATAGGCTTGGCAAAGTAAAAATTTGAGTGATCATTGCATTTGAGTGTTCATATGAGTGTTCTTTAAATCATAAAAACAACTACATAGTGTTACTTCTAGAACACACTAGGTTATTTCAACATCACATCAAGTGACTTACACAAACATACGCCTAGGTTTCACGCAAACTTTGAAGGAAATTTAGAAAAAATATAGTATCACTTTGACTAGTGGTGCCTAGAATCAATAAGATTACCTCCAAAACAAATAATCGAGACTTAGGAGAAAATCCTTCTATTCATTCACATTTAAAATAAATAACTTAGCACCTCTATTTTCACAAGTCAAGGACACAGAGCCGTTGATTGATCATAGCGGAGAGGAGTCTAAATCTTCTAAAGAACAACACCAATTAGACCTAGGTCACTTTGACAAACTCCTTTATTACAAAAGAGATCATGTACTTGTAAGATTCTAAGAATTAGAGGCTAAGACTCCAAAAGAATGTGAAGCAAAATTTAAGGTCATTAATCATAAAACAAAAGAACGAAGATCCCTCTTAGACATAGATAACCCCTTTGACATGGGGTATGCTTCTACTTCTGGTCAACATCATAACACCGCTAAAGGAGACCCATCCAAGCCACTTGGTGATCCATGAAGACCTTATTATAAAGTTTCATGTAAAGTGAAGATTAAACGTAAATCCTCACCACCTCCCAAGTTTGATGAGGAAGAGGATCCTTTAATTGAAGAAGAGGTCCTTCAAAACCAGATCCTAAAATTGAGCCAAAAATTACCAAACTTAGTCTCTTCAAATAGGAACATATACAAAGAAAAACTCAAAATTAAATATAGTGAGTTCCACTTTTATCCATATAATGGCATATCTTTTAAAGTGGTGAAGGTGCAAAGACCAATATCACCTACCAAGGAACAAATCATTGAAAGGGAGTTACAATCAATGAAATAAATGCTTACAATGCTACAAGAGGGAAACATAGGACATAGTAGGAAATATTTGTATGAATAAAAATTCTCTTACCCCTTCGATAAGGATAGGTTATGACAACCTCCCAAAACATTTTACCATTCCTAAATTTGATAAATATAAGTATAATGTTTATCCTTGTGATCACATCAAAGACTTTTATATGGCATGCAAAGAGGTTACATACAGCCATAACGTCTTAATATGACTCTTCCCTCAGTAGCCTATGGGTACTGGGATTGGAATGGTTCTTTAACATACCCAATGGATCCATTACAACATGGGCCGCATTATCGAAACATTTGTACGTCATTATTCCTACAACATGGAAAATTATATCACAATGAATGAACTTTGCAATGTAAATCAGGAACCCAACAAAACCTTTGATAGATTTTTACAATGATGGTGAGGGTTGGCAAGTCTCTTTCCTCGTTCCTTTCCAGAAAAATAGCTAGTAGGGATATTTGTGCCTAACTTGAACCCAAAGATAGCCTTCCATTTACAAATGCATTGCAGCTCTAACTTCAAAGAATTTAGAGAGAAGGGTAGTCAAATTGAAAAGGACCTCATCGTAAAAGGAACACTTAAACTAGTTTTCAAAGAAAAACATGAATCCAAATCCTTATATAAACCAAAGTTCTTCAGAAAAACTAAACATGTTGTTGGAGATGGCATTACAGACTCCAAGAGAGTCCAAGATGTGTAGACTGGCCCACTTTTAAATCTCTCACAAGGAACTCATCCCAAGGAACTCACAAAATGTGATTTCACACCATTAATGTAATCCCTATTTCCATACTAAAATAGTTATATAACGTAAAAATGGTGGAGTACCCAACCACGATGGAACCATACCCAGAAAATGCTCCAAAATTTATTTGGTTCAAAAAACATGAGTACTATGACTTGCATTGCATTAACGGGCACAGGACAGATAGGTGCTCGAGACTACACCATTACATACAAGACCTCATTAAAGAAGGTAAAATCACCGTAGATTCTCCCCTTGACTCAGGACAAGGGACAAATGAGAAAATGGGTATCTTTAAAGATCCCTTTCCTAACCATGCAGATAAAAAGAAAAGGAAGCCAGATCATAGACAAACTTCCAATGACTATAGGACTGCTTTGCTTATATTTATCCCACTAATGATAGTCCCTTCAATTCCCTCATAGGATGTATCCATTCATCTAATGAACATGTCAATACTATTAGGATCTTATAAAAGCATTATGCAGTAGGGACGAGACGTGCTCGTTTAATCATACAAGAAACCCTACCTATCCCTCAGAAGGTTAGTACAATTTGATAGACCAATTAGAGAAAACACCTACTAGGATATAAATTTTAGATCTCCTTAAAATATCTACTTCCCATAAAAACATACTTTATAAAACACTGCAAAGTTCGGGAGTCTCAACCGATGTAGATCTCACGCACTCAAAGAAATGATTATGCACCTCGACCATAAGAATCATATAATTTTTTATTGCGCTACAATCACATATAACGACCCATAACACAACTTACCCTTATATCTAGAAGTAGTTCTACCCATCACAAGATCAATAGATTACTTGTGGACATTGGATCCAGTCTAAACATTTGTACTTTGAAGCTGGTTATGAAGCTAGGCCACTCAGAAATTGATTTAAGTGCGAAAAATATTACAATCAAGACCTATGATAATGAGGAATGAGAGTTAGTAGGTACTATAGTGATTCCAATAGAAGTAGGGCGGACTTGTCATGATAAAAATTTCCATGTCCTTGACCTAGATCCACCATAAAACATGCTCTTAGGATGCCCATGGATCCATGCAATACAAAACATTCCTTCAAATTTTGATCAATGTATCAAGATGTGTCATAAAGGAAAGATAATCACCATTCGGGGTGATCCGATCCATTTACACATTGCAGAGACTTGTATAATTTGTCTCATGAAACTAATGAACACCCTTATGTAAACATTGTTGTTCCTTTGCAAACAGAGGCTATCAAGGCGTATGGATCTAGATTAACTCACCCTTACAATCAATAATTTTTGTCTTTGGTCAACCCTTCACATCATGGGAGGAAACGTCAACAAAATATGTCCCAGGAGAGCCGTTCACCCTTAAACATGTGTTATTAATATCGGATTTATCGGTCTCACCCATGATATGTGGAAAACCCTTTTTTAGTTCAAAAACACTCAAGATAAATGATGTAAACCATTGGATAGGTTCATGTCTAGTGGTTTCTTATTTGAAGAAAAGATGTTAGAAGATTCCACCAGTAGAGTACCTAAAGGTACCATGGCTTCATGTCATCAGGCCCCGCTATATGTCAAAGGCCACCGTATGATGTAAGTCATGGGTTATAATGAGTTTGGATGTGGTATCAATGTGTAAGGGTGATTACAACACATTTCTATCCTTCTCTTCAAATCAAACAAGCATGGTATTAGAATAAGACCACATGTCAATCCACCCTTTGATATTGATGCCACCTCTTCCAAACATGAGTATCACACATCTCATTGTGTTAGTGATGCATATTCCCAATGTAGCCTCCGCGAGGATCTTGCCTCCACTAACCTATTCCCTTATTTAGCTATCCTTACTTTATCTAGATCTAATCCTCAAACCAATTACTAAGTAACCCTTGTATATCTCAAGTTGTAGATTAGGATCAACAATTTCATGTGCTAATCAATTTCGTGAGAAAAACAAGGAATTTTTATAATTCATGGGTCTCGGGGATTTTAATCCCTATTGTGGATTATTACAAAGGATTTGCAATTCAACTAGACACATGTGCATATTTTGGAGAAGGAGCAGAGATGTGTGGACACTTAAATAAAAAGGTCGTAAATAAGAGTAAGAATACTTAAGAAAAACCTTGTGCATGGAATAAAATCAAGTCTCATAGACAAAAGCTTTTGAAGCACTTGTAGACAAACAAAAAAAAGTGCCTATTGGTGCTCAAAATGGTCTCACCCTATCTGTGCCTTTGAAAAATTATTCATTCATGGCCTCTATCATTTTCTCCTTCCCCATATGGTGCTTGGTCGGTCTTATTTCCATTTTTAGTCTGCTCATGGGTCAAAGATCATGTGTGGGTCCATATTTGTCTCATGGTTCCTTTATTCCTCTAGAAGAGCTCTGTATTTTGGGTCTCCCGTGCTCTGTCCCTTCAAAACTCATGTTTTCCCATTTTCTCCATTCTCCATAGTCATAATTTGTTGTTCTTGCCATTTTTCCCTAGGTACTCAAGGAGAAATGAGTTGATGTGTCCCTAAGGGTCGTGTTTGAGCCTTGCAACAGTCTAAATTATCTATCTTTGAAGAAAACCTCATTTCCTAGCTCGAATGGACGTTTCTTTGTATTTTATGGTTTGACGAGCATCTCTTCCATTCAAATTTACATCATTCATTTGATAGGGAAATGTGGCACCTATTGGTTGGATGCGGATCAACTTAATACTTCAGAAATTCCATGAAAATCCTAATTCTAAAATGTTTCCACTTTGAGGAACGGTGCTCATTTTAGAATCAATTTTTGGTTTGGCTTTGAAGTAGTGTCGGGAGGACACGTGGAGGGTTGGTAGGAAAGAGACATGTGGAGGCTTCTGCTAGGTTTCCCATACTTAGAAAAATTTCAAAAGATTTTCGGGAAGTCCAGGACACGTGGAGGAATGACACTCATTTGAAGATCTGCTTTTGGGATTTGCCTTGGAGTAGTGCTGGAGGACACGTGGAGGTTTCCACTGCTTGCCCAGACTTAGACAAATTTTATGCAAATGGATACAATTTGGTAGAACAGGACACGTGGCAAGCTTGTGCTCATTTAGGGTCTCTGCTTTGGGCACCATCTTGAAGTTTCACCATGGAGACACGTGGAGGAACCACGCATGTTTAGGGACTGGCCCTTGAGTTTCATTCTAAAGAAGTGCCAGGATGACACGTGGAGGCCTCCACTTACTTTACATTTTACTTAGACTTTTCAATGGCCAAAAGGAGACCCCAAAGTATGATACGTGAAACCTTTCACCGAGCTTCAAGCATTCAATCAGACTTTTCCAAAACATGACACATGGCAAGCCCACGCTCATTCAAAGTATCAAATTTTTGGGACCGCCTCAAGGTGCACCATGGTGACACGTGGCAATTTGAAAAGTCATAGGGAGTGGGGAGGTGGACCATCGGAGGAAATTCAAACTTTTCACCTCTTTGCTTCATAAAGGTTAAAATAGCAAAAATGGCCCACGAGCCCGATGGGAAATAGTCAATGTTTTTCCTTGGTCAACGGTGGAAGTGTAGACCCGCGGAGGAAAATTGGAAAATTTTCCTTTTGAGAAAAAATAATTAAAAGTAAAAGGGGAACCGTAGTTCTGTTGGGACCCACATTGGGACACGTGTCAAAAGTAGTTCTCAAGGGCGGAGCTGTGGGGAAAACTTGGAAAATTTTCCTTTTTCCAAAAGAGAGTCAAATGGAAGAATTTTTCCGCATTTCCTTTGGGACCCACTTGAGGACATGTGTTGGGCCCATTTTCAGAAGCAGAGGTGTAGATAAAAATGGGAATTTTTTGCATTATTTAAAAAGGGTTAGAAAAGGTCAAAGGAAGACCCCGAGCTTGTTTTTCCTTCTTCCACGTGCATGGCCCACATTCAAAATCAAAGATCAACGGTTGTTGAGCATCTAAATCCGATTTCCCCCCCATTTTTCTATAAAACTCCTGGGAGTGCGATTCTTCATGATTTCTTGCTATTTTCTATATGCCAAATAAAGGAGTGAGTTAATTTTGATATCTAGAGTTTGGTGGGAGAGATCTGAGACGTCTTTTGCCATTAAAATGGTTTTACTCTTAAGCCCAATCTAGTTTTACATTTTTATTCTCCCAGAGCATGCAAGGATCAGATTTGATTGATATGGGGTGGAAGTGGTTGGAAAATAGGTGGAGGAATGTTTTTCCCAAGAAAGGATTTGAATGCGGGAAGAAATCAAAGAGATTTTCCCTTGAGCACTGGAGAATTTTGCAGATCTGCTTAAGGAGTCACGAAAGAATCATGCGCAAGCACTTTGGTGCATTTAAAGTTTTTATCTTTTTAGAGGAATGGGATCTATTGGAAATTCTATAAAGGGCACAAATTCATCATGTAAATGGTTGGGATTTTTGGAAAAGATCAAGACTTATTCTCTCCAATAGGAAAATATTGATAGAGCCCATCCATTTTGAGAATCCATCTAGAGAATCTGTATATATCTCTCTTTGTGTCAAATTTTATCATGTCAAGGTGGTTGCAAGTGTACAACCATTGAAAATATTTGAGATTGTTCTGGAAAATTTCCCTTGTTGATAAATTTGATCAAACTTTGAGTTATTCTATGTTAATCTTGAGTAAAGTGTATTTATTTCATCTCTCGAATGCGTATGAGTAGTTTTTCATGTTCATATTGCAATATTGTACCAAAATAGCATCCAAAACACAGGTCTTAGTCCTTGTTATAGTTTAGTGGCACCTATAATTTCATTTCTTAGAAGATCCTTCATCTGGGAATGGGATAAATGGTTTAAAATCACTTTTCTTTCATTTTGTTGATAGAGATTAACCAAACCTCTGGGTGTACCTCGGGCATGAATTGGTTTAAATATTGGTAATTTATTGGGTCCTATGACTCGAGCCTTCATGAAATAATCCCATAGGTTGTGTGAAAGAGTGTTGATTTGGGCCTCAATTGAAGCACATATTCTAGTTGAGGAAACAATTTAACTTTTTGTGAAATTTTGTTGATTGAATCTTTCCATTTTACATAAGCTCTCAAGGATCTAGTGATTCAAGTCCATCATGTCTCCCTCCCACCTAAATTCATTTAAAAACAACCAATCCTACCCATACTACCCCTTGTTTTTACTTTGTATACCCACACTAGGACCGAAATCCTTGTACTAAAGTATGCGGAATAGATCAAGTTTCCAAATGTCTTTAGTAACCTTTGCCTTGTTGTGAGAATATATCCATAATTTGGAAGTGATAACTCATGAGATTCAGATTTGGTGTGTTGATCATATATTACCCAAGGCGTTCTCTATAAAATTTATTCAAAAGAAAGGTACATGTCTCTCCTTTCAAATAAAAGAGGTTATACAATAGGTTCTCTTACATTGGTTGAAGGCACAACCTAAAATAGTTAGGCTAAGATCACATCCTTTTGAGGTGCTATCCATCTCTCCACAAATCTAAGTAATAAAGGGACATCTATATTTCTCCCCAACTATAAAATGCCATACATTTATGATCTATCTTCCTCTAAGCTCCCTATTGAATCTGTGTTGTTGCTTGGTTTGAAAATGAGAACAAATCTGGTACCAACATCACCTACGGAAAAAATGGTCTATTTGTTCAAGGATGATGAAAAGCTACCTAAAGAGGGTGATCTTACTCTTCCCCCGATCCTACCCACATGGAGGATACTTCTAATATACTTTGGATGAAACCATCAATGTCAACATTGCCTTAGAAGAGTAAACTAGAATGATAAATTTGGGAGCTTCACTCTCGGATCAAGAGTAGAAGGGTGTCTTGGAGCTGTTAAGAGAATATGGAGATATATTTGCATGGTCATATGCCAATATTCCTATTTTTGATCCATAATCTATCGTACACAACCTTGTTGTGCACCCAGACACCAAACCCATCAAGCAAAGTTAAGAAATATGGAACCTAAAATTTCACTCTTGGTCAAAGAAGAACTTGAAAAATTATTAACTCGTGATTTCATTTAGCCCATTGAGTATTCAGATTGGATATTTAACATATTCTTGATTGAGAAGAAACTCGTCGGCATAAGGATCTACACTGAATTCTATGACATCAATAAGGCATGTCCCAAAGATGACTTCCCTTGCCTAATATTGACATGATCATTGATTCCACCACTGGTTATGAAATGTTGTCCTTAATGGATGGTTTTTCAGGTTATAACCAAATTAGGATTGTAGAGGAGGATCAACATAAGACAGATTTCATCACTCCTTGGGGAAAATTTTGTTACAAGGTCATGTCTTTCAGACTCAAGAATGTTGGGGCCACCTATCAGCGTGCAATGACTGTCATCTTCCATGACATGATGAATGACATCATGGAGGATTACATTGATGATATTTTAGCAAAATTCAAAAGCGAGAAGAGCACCTTGAGGTGCTAAGATGTATTTTCCAATGTCTCCATGATTAGAAGGTACATTTGAATCCTAAAAAGTGTGTCTTTGGCATTTTATCAGGAAAAATCCTAGGTTTCATCATATCACAAAGAGGGATAGAAGTGGACCTTGCGAAGGTTATGACCATCATAGAAATTCCTCCACCTATAACTATCAAACAATTGAGAATTTTATGAAGGAAGATTCAAAAATCTATCACTTTATTTCACAACTTGCAGATAAATTCCATCCATTTACATATCTACTAAAAAAGGATATTGCATTCAACTAGGGACCAGATTGTCAAAAGGCATTTGCATTGCTAAAACAATACCTTTTCAACCCACCTATACTCATGTCACCTACCCCAAGAAAACCTCTCCTCTTGTACATCTTTGCTACCCAGTTTGCTATTGGTGTACTATTTTCCCCATATGATCTGATCTAACAATATAGAAAGGTAAGTTTATTATCTTAGTCGCACCTTGATTGCCTACGAACTAAATTACCCACATATTGAAAAGGCATGCTTAACAGTCATCTTCACCTTTCAGAAGCTTTGAAATTATCTCCTTAACAATAAAACCAAACTAATATCCAAATTTGACCCTCTCAAGTACATTTTATATAAACCTTCCCTTACGGGATGAATGGATAATTGGATCATTCTCCTAAGTGAATTTGATATTGAGTTTATAAACCAAAATCCATTGAAAGGACAAGTATTGGCTAATCAATTGGTAGAAGCTCCTTTACCAGGAATGGAACCTTTGTGTCTAGACCTTTCGAGACACATCCATGATGTATGTTGAATATTTTGTAGAATGGAAAGTCCTTTTGATGGATCATTCGTCTTCCATGGATTAGAGTAGTGCTTATCACTTCCACATGTGAGGTTATTCCAGAGCATTCTATTAGGGATTCCCTTACACTAATAATATTGCATAGTATGAGGCACTCATTACTTTGTCTCAAGTTATCTATCACTTGGAATATGAGATAGCTATGTGTCATTGGGGACTCCCAAATTATCATTAAACAAGTTAATGATGAGTATAGGGTTAAAGATGAGAAACTTGTTCCATACAAGAAATTGGTTGAAACCTTGAAGGAGTATTTTACACATGATTTTCTTTGAGAAAAACAAAAAATCACATAATAGATCAACAAATACTATGGCTATAATTGGATCTATCTTACGCATTCCACCTCGGAGAGAAAAATTCCTTTCTTTGTAGATAATTTACATATACGTGCATAGGACATGCCATAATCTTGTTTGGCATGTGATTTTTTTATCCATCCTCCCTTGGTATGATCCTATATTTATATACCTATAAGTTGGCACATTTCCTAGGATATTACCCATTCGAGAAGAAATACCCTCCTAGAGACACCCTTTATCATCATGGATACGAAGGGAATGCGCTTCGTTGTTTGGATGTTACCGATTCCATCCACACTATTATAGAAGTACACATTGGCATTTGTGGAGCGCATACTAGTGGTATGGTCTCGATAAGAAGGTTTGTTAAGAGTAGGTTATTAGTGGCCCACCATTGAAGAAGACTGTTGTAAGTTCGTCAAGAAATGTGAGCTATGCACTAGCACAAGATTTATAGTCTATCACAACACCTTGGCCATTTTTAAAATGGGGCCTGGATCTCATAGGGAAGCTCATTCCTTCCTCTTGAGATGGCCACACCCACATTATTACCACCATCGAGAATTTTACTAAATGGCTAGAGGTTTTACCTCTTACTTATGTCACTCTGGTGCACAAATTTCCAAATTCATCATGAATAATTTCATATGCCGTTATGGTATCCCTTACGCCATCATTGATAATGTTAAATCCTTCAATAATAAAGCTGTTAAGACATTATGTCAACATTGTCATATTCAACTCAAGTGGTCTACCCTTATTTCCCCACGGTAATGGACAAGCCGAGGCTACAAATAAAACCCTTGTATGAATCATGGAGAAAATGGTAAGTAAGATTGGTTATAATTGGCACTTAAAGATACATCCTGCCCTTTGGGCCTATCGAACCTCCATTTGCACTCCTACTGGTGTGACCCCATATTCTCTAGTTTATGGCACTAAAGCCGTCATATTTTTGGAAGTGGAGCTTCCCTCCCAGAGAATATATCTTTGGTATTATCTTGATAAAGACAAAGACTATAGAGTAGCTTGGCTAGAAGAGCTAGAGTTGTTGGATGAAAAGCAGATAAGAGCACTTAATCACCTCAAGGTCTACTAGAAAAAGTATCAAGAGGATATAACCGATAGATCATTCATCATGAATTTGATGTAGGTGATCTAGTGTTGAAAGAAAATCAAAATAATACCATCAAAGATAGAGAAAAGAAAGGTAAGTTTGAGGCCAATTGGCTAGGGCCTTATGTGGTGGTTGCTAAGTATGGGTCGAGAGCTTATAAACTGGCATATTCAGATGGTGAAGAGATTCCAGAACCTATGAATGCCATGCATCTCAAGCAGTTCTATGCTTAAGTATGGTGAGAATATCAGATAAGAACTAAAAATAGAAAAAAAAATAAAAATAAAGAAAAAGTAAAGAAAAAATAGGTCATCCACATGTGAAAACCACACAATTATGGTGCAGTGGGTAGGTATTTTGGTGAAAAAAGTTTCCAAGATTACTCAAGGAGGATTCGCTGGTCACAAGCCACTCTCACATCAGATGGCTAACCCTCACCATTTTCTATAAATAACTTCCTTTGATAGGTCTAGGAACCCTACCGAATCCATCTTCGCCGAGTCGTGATCTGGCTTATTTACTCTTATATCTATATGAAGGATGTGCCTTTGAATATTCCCATATAATGTTTGGGAACCTTCACATTTCACTTTCTCATACATATGCGCATTTAATTTAACCCTTTGTATATTCCTGCATCACATCGAAAGTGGCATCCACATTTTTTTCCTTATACATTTATTTCAGAACATGACCTTAGAAAATACAAAAATATTTAGAAAATAGATACAAAAAAACACTAAATATTCAAAAATATCCCTTCTAGGGACAAAACTACAATGACGTTGTAATATTGTCTTAGGGAACCTTGAAAACAATGTGAATAGTAGCCTTGAAAACTTATTGTTGATGCGTAATCACAAAGCACCCCTGAATGTCTGCAACTCGATGGGTTGAAACTATCAGTGTGATTGCATAACATGGAGCTTTTCCCAAAGTGTGGGACTTTGCAATTAGGAAAGCTCTCCAGATGAAGGTCGGTTCCTATTCCTCTGGTTCGATGCACACATTCAAATTGTAGAGGATCTTCTCTAAAACCTACTCTAACTTTGCCAAGGAGACATGGTTAAGAAGATGCAAGAAAATAAACCTAAACTAACAAAGGTGATGCACCAAAGGAATTTTGAACATTTTATTTTCCATTAAACACAAACCATTGAAATGTAATGCAACCTCCATGCACAAATAACCAAGATTGCAATGAAATATCAGAAGAGAAAAATGAACACAAGAGAGGGTTGAAAATCATCCATAGACTTGTATTATTGCTCCACAAATTTGATAAAGTACACTACAATGGACAAGAGGCAAGATTTGCATTAAAATTTTGATGGGAGACTTGAACTCCACAAATTCACTTACAGACAAGAGAAGAAGGGAGGGTATAAAACCAAAAATTTCCAACATTTTGAAAAATTCCTCATTAAAATATATAGAAGATTTAGAGAAGGAGATAAAAAAATCTAAAACTTCCTTCAACCACCCCAAAAGAGCATTGAATTCTCCTACAACAATGATGGGTTCTACTAAAAAAACCATGCCTCCATGTGTTATTCCTTGTTGGGAAATAAAGGAAACACATACTTCATTGTGGTGGTAGTTATGTAGCAAACGTCGAGAGATTTCCAAAAAGTCCTCTTTTTCTCAAATCCAATCTCCCAAAAAAGTTATGATTATCTCAAGGTTGAGTTGTCATTATGTAAAAATGGCGAGACTAAGAGTTACAAACTCCAAAAGTCTAAAATGCATGCAACCTCCAAAATCCCAAAATTTGGTCTTTCGAGACATTTTTGTTTGGAGATTAAAACACTCGTTTCACTTCTTAAAATGGCTGCAGAGTTATGAAATTCCAAAACCCAACCTCCGAAACCCCAAACCCGAAAGTCTCGAAAATTCGAGTTTCAGACTTTCAGACATTTTACCTTTTTAGAAAATTTTCATTGTTCATCGCCCAAATCTTCTCAAGAGTTCGAAAATCTGAAAATCCAAACCTGAAGTTCTAAAATTACCACCGCATTGATAATGTGTGTTGACTTCAAAAATATGAGCCCTTTTGAGATTCGGACTTTTAAGATTTTAGACATTTCTATTCATTTTTCCGATTTTTCCACCGGAAACTCCGAAAACCCCTGAATTCTGCACCTCTAAAACTTTGAAACCCAAAAGTATGAAATATCAAACTTTCAGAATTTCAGATTTTAGACTTTTCACTCACTTTTACCACGCATAATTTCTAAAAACATTGAAACCTCGAAACCCCGAAAGTATGAAATTTTAGACTTTTGGAATTCATGATTTTGACCTTTCTTTGTAAATTATGACACACTTCCAAAATTCTGAAACCCTAAGCCCCGAAACTCAAAAATTTACACTTTGGGATTTAAGAATTTGGTGACCATTTTTTAATTTTTCACTTCGAGAGTTCCAAAACTCTGAAATTTGAAAGTCGAGAATTTTAAACTTTCAAGGTTTCGGATTTCGTATATCACTGACCCATTTTTTCTCGATTTTCTCTGAAGTACCAAAAAAGTTAAGTTTAAAAAATAGTTTCAATCCTTTCTCCATTGTTCCTCCTCGAGCTCTCGATCTCCTTCATCGTTCCTTTGCCACCTTTTACTTTTTGACCACTCGCATTTCATTTATGATCTCGCTTGAAACCTGATTTTTGAAATCGGATGCGAGCTTACATGACTAAACCAACCTATAATTTCCTCTGTGTTCAAGGTCATGTTGTCCAATTTTTCTTGAGGGGAAAAATTGGATAACACTTATCTTTCAAGATAATCCAAAACATTAGGAAATATATCAATTTTATCCCGTAAAATAAAGGTAGTGATTAAATTGTTTTAGTCGTCCATTTTTATAGTTTTGGTTGTATATTTGTTTAGTTTTCTTAACTTGTTCTTGTGTGTTTTTTTACCGCACATTCTTTGTTATCATATCTATCATCTATCATTCATCACATATAACAACATTTAATACATCATATATACAAAGAATGCTGATTTTTACATCATGCATGTATACTAAGCTAATCATCACATATCCTATTAGCAATGGGGGTAAGAGGGGTAACACATGATCACCAACCTATCCCCAACCACACCAATATCACCTACTATCATCCCAAGTGCTAGTATCTAACAAAATATCTCATTTAAAAACGTCTATATCATCTCAATCACTCTCGGGCATTTGTATATATTTCAAGGCGTTTCTTGTCTTCTATTTGTAACTGGGCCATGATTATTTTTAAATAATTTTTGTTCACCCGTTTTCTTCTCTCCGAGGCATTTTATTTCCACTCGATGCTCGCATTCTTTTCCTTGGGGCCTTTTGGGTGCTTTTAGTGACCTTCCTATTATCCAATTTTTCCTCTTAGGCAAAATAGCCAAACATAACCTTGCATCAAAGGATCTCGACAAGGTTGTTTCACTATGGAGGATTACATTTTGAGTTAGGTGAATGAAATTATGAATTCTCTAATTTCAAACTTTTCACCTCTCATGTAGAACTTCGAAATCAATTTTCAAGGGTTTAACTTGCTCAAAAAAAGTCCAAATTTAACCAATTGATAGATCAGCGCTAATCTTCAAAAGGGTAATTTTATTTTTTTTTAATTTTGATTTTCAAAATTTTGGATTTTTCAGGATTTCAAGATTTTAGAATTTCAGGATTCGAAATTTTGAGATTTCAATATTTCAGGTTTCAGGATTTGGGTTTTTGGAGGGATTTCAGGTTTCAAGATTTTGGAACTTTCAAGCCCCAAAACATAAAAAAGCAAGACTAAATGTCTAAAATTCTGAATTCTAAAAGTCTAAAATTTCAGACTTTTGGACTTTTGGGTTTTAGAATTTTGGAACTCTCGGCCATTTTGAGTGGTGAACAGTAGCTCAACTTCCAAAACCAAAATTTCAAAAAGTCTGAATTTTGAGATTTTGGAGGTTGCATGCATTTTAGACTCCAAAAATGAAGAAATACATTCTACCATTTTTTAGGGTGTCAAGCTCCTCACCTACCCATTATGATTTATGGCTTCCTTTCTTTGCCAGTAAGGCATGTTACATGGAGGTATGGGCTTTTCATGGCTCCCATCACTATTATTGGATAATTGAATGCATTTTGAGAGGTTGAGGAGGATTTTGGGTTTTCTCATCTCCTTCTCTCTTTCTTCCTATATATTGTAAGAGAGGGCTTTTTTCAAAAGGTTGGACAATTTTTCCTTGCACCCTCCCTTCTTCTCTGATCTACAAGTGAATTTGTGGAGTTCAAACCTCCCATTTCAAACTGTAATGCAAGTTTGTGCCTCTTGGCCATTGTAATGGACTGTATCAAATTCTTGGAGCAATAAAAATAAGTTGTATGGATGATTTCAACCCTCTCTTATGTTCATTGTATCTTCTTGATCTCTCATTGCAATTTTGTTATCTGTGCATGGTGGTTGTATTACACTTTTAATGGTTTGTGTTTAATTGCAAAGTAGGTGTTCAACATTCCTTTGGTGCATCACCTTTGTTAATTTAGGTTTATTTTCTTGCATCTTCTTAACCTTGTCTCCTTGGAAAGTTAGAGTAGGTTTTAGAGTAGATCCTCTGCAAATTGTATGTGTGCACCTGAACAGAGGAATAGGAACCACCTTCATCTAGAGAGCTTTCTCATTACAAAGTCCCACACTTTGGGAAAAGCTCCATGTTATGCAATCACATTGAGAGTCTCAACCCATCGAGTTACAGACATTCAGGGGTGTTGTGATTACACATCAATAGTTTTGGCATGCCTAGTGGGACCAAGAGGTCATTCTACAAGATTTGAAGGAATTTTCATCAAATTCAGACTTAGAAATTGCAAGTTCTCCAATTTCAGACTTTTCACCTCTCAGGATGAACTCTGAAATCAATTTTCAGGGGCTTAACTTGCTCAAAACAAGTCCAAATTTCACCAATTGATAGATCTGGGGCTAATCTTCAAAAGGGTATTTTTAGTTTTTGAAATTTTGATTTTCAAAATTTTAGAGTTTTTGAATTTCGGGTTTCAAGATTTTAGAATTTTGGGTTTTGGATTTTTGGAACTTTGGGTTTCGATATTTTTGAATTTCAAACTTCTCCAAATTTTTTCAGTTTTGAGGATTTGGAATTTGGGTTTCGTTTGTAAAATTGGGTTTGGTTTTGGGTTTGGGATTTGGGTCTTGTATTTTTGGGTTTTCAGACTATCATTCCAAATCAATTTTCAACCTCCAGAATATCAAATACATAGGTCCTTCAAGGTTTTCATTTTTATTCTGTCAAGTTTGGTGTGTAACTTGTCAAAATCTAGCCTTTAGAGGCTCATTTCCCAACACATCTAGTGACTCAAAGGGATAGAATTCAGTGGTGTAGCAGCATAGGTTTCCCAAGTACATGAGAAGAATTTGAACTAGGTCTAATACTCGAAGAGGGATTGTTTGTTTACCTACAATTATCACCAAGAAGAGGAAGGAGAGGAAGAAGACCACAAAGATCACCATCTCCACCTAACAGGACTTTGTCTACACCTCCACCTAGTAGACCTTTTCTTCAATCAACGAGAGTTCTCTGACCAATCAGGATGGCACAACCCAATCCCTATGTCAACTTCACGGGTAGTAGCCCACTTTCCTAAATGCTCAAAATCTAGTTCCAATTGCAGCATTGAAGAACATCCCATATTTCACTGGAGAGAACCAGACAACTCCAATTGACCACATCCAGACATTGCAAATGTTTGTGTAATTCATGAAATCAATGAAATGGATATTGTGGTCAAGTTGTTAGCTTCATCTTTTAAAGGAAAATATTTGCAATGGTTTAGGAGCCTCATAGTAGGGTCTATCCAGAATTGGGATCATTTATGCACAACCCTCCATAATCAATTTGGGGAAAAGGGAGATAATTTGTCTTTATTGGAACAATTGACAACTATTAAGAGGGCTCCTAATGAACAGTTGACTGATTTCAACTTCAGATTCTAGTGAACATGGGACAAGATTCTAGTAGCTATTAGACCAACTACGCCGAAGGAGCATTCCTCTATTTCTTGAAGGCTATAAATTCAGATATAGCCATGATGATATAATCAATGGGAGGTATAACCTTACCCGCAGCCTATAACATTTCCATTAGAGCTGAAAAACTACTTGATTCAAGTTGGTAAGATAGCACCAAGGCCACTAATGCCTCTCTATCTAGATATGGGAGCTCCTACAACTAGTCAAATGCTAGAATTGAATCCCATTCCAGCCCTAGAAATCAAAGTAATAGTGAGGCTTCTACTTCTTCAAGACTTCAAAAGAGTTGCAGAGGTTATGAAACAACTACAGAACCTAGGAAATGAGCTAGTGACTATCAAGAGACAACAAGCTCAAAGTTCTAGGCCATATCAACCTCAAACTCAATATCAAGCTAGACCCCATATCAGAAAAATAGACCACCAGCTCAGGGCTGAAATCAAAAACCAGAACCAAGGACAACCTCAAGTTGTTAGGCCATTCTGACCATATGATCCAAATGCAACTTTAACATCGAGAGCCTTGGTTCCAACACAAAACAACATGGCACAATGTATGACTAGTGTTACCCTTGCAATCTACCTCATAATCAATCAATGTGTTTCAATGGTGCACTAAACTAGGCCTTGATGGTATAGACCATTGGTGTGTCCCAAGAACCAAGTCAAGAAGGAAATCAATAGCATGAAACTCAACAAGAGGTACCTCCAATGGAAACCACATTGGTTAATTGGCACACAGAAGACTTCTGTGGAGTTAATCAACCTCCTTTTCGGGTGTAGCCACCAACATGTGATCAAATAAGAGGAACATTGAGGAGGGACAACCATCTAATCTAGTTGTTTCTCAGCCCACTCCTACACAACAAGGAGTTAGTAGACCAAATGCAGCCCCAAATGTGCAAAATCAGCCTAAGGCACCCGTTGCAATGAACACATGTGCCTATTCAAGCACCAGAAAAGGTCACACCAAGTAAGGGGAAATAAAAAGGATAATTCATCCCCTTTCAACATTATCGATCAGATGAAGAAAACACATGTGAACATTTCCATGTGGGAGTCACTAGTGATCCCAAGACAACGAGATTTTGTTGCAAGCTGTAATGGCTAATTGGTCTACCTCGAATAGATCAACCAAGAGTTAGGAGAAAGTTCTCACTAATGCATTGCAATAGGGTGGAAGTCAACCAAGAAAAATTTGAAGCCTCCACCATTCTATGTGTCATTGATTGTTGGGAACAACTTGTACATAACTGCATGATCGATTCGGGTGCAAGTAGCTCAGTGATGCCAAAGCAAATAACATAGATCAATTGGGTCTAAAGTATGAGCCAGTGCTGAGAGGAGTAGTGCAGTTGGATGGGACAATAGTAGGAATGGTTGGGGTCATCAAAGGGTTAATCCTAACACTAGCATGCCTTCCCAAATGTAACAGTTCTGTAGGATGTATCTATTATTGACTTACCACCACTCTTTGCACTATGTTTGTCAAGAGATTTCACTACCAAAATTGGTGGATATCTATCATGGATTGGTCACACATGATCTTCAGGACAAGGTATGGAGCTAAGGCTAACCATCGGTCAGAACCAATTGCAAACTTTCACATTGAGCCTCATGTGCCAAGTCCTATCAATGTAAATTTCTCAGCCTTTGATCAGGAAGAATGTTCAAATGATTTAGAAACTAGTACTAAGGTTGAGGGTATTCCAGATTTGACTCTGGATGAATGGGCAAACAAAAGGCATTCATTTGACCCATACAAGGAGATGGAAGAATCTAAATTGGGTGTATATTGTGTACACGAAGAAGATTCCCCATTCCTAACATCACCAAGCCAGAAAATAAGGATGACAATGAAGTTTGGAAACTATTTTTTGATGGTTCAAGAAGAAAACAAGGTGTTGGAGGAGGTGCAATGTTAGTTTCACCACAGAACATAAAGTATTATTCAGCTTTCAGATTTTAGTTTGCATGTTCAAATAACACAACTGAATATGAGGCTTTGGTTCATGGAGTTCATTGGGCTAGGAAAAGAGGCATAAAGAATTTGCAAGTATTTGGTGATAGTGAGCTAATCATCAATCAAGTCGGGGGCAACATGCTGCAAAAGAATGACCTACTCAAGAGCTACAAAAAATAGGGTATGGGACCTAATTGAAGACTTTGAAGCTTTCAACATTGTGTCCATACCCAGGAAGAAGAATGAAGTTGTAGATAGGCTTGCAGCAATTGGAGAAACATTTGATGTGGTTGACAATATCAAAAGAGACAAAACACAACCACATATCCATGTGATTGTAAGGCCAGCTAGTGCCAGATAACAACACAAGTGGCAGGTGTTTGAGAATGATCAACATATCATCAATTTCTTACAAGAAGAGGTTGAATTCTCATCTAGGAATCAAGACAAATTAGAGAGCAGTATACGGGGACCAAGTAGTGCAGTGTGGAAAAACAAGCTTCCAAAGGGTTTGGTAACATTGGAGTCTATCTTCAATCCTAATGACTAGTTTTGTAAAGAGAAAGCCAACATACGGGTCAAAGGAGAGGATTCAGAACCTATTTTTGTTGGGGAAGGAAAGACACTCCAAATTGGCAAGGTGGCCACTAAGCAAGAGAGATATGAGTTCACAAACTTTTCCAAGAGTTTCCAGATGTCTTCACTTGGAGTTATGAGGACCTGCGAGGATTCAATCCAAAGCTAGCACAACATACCATAGAACTGGATCCAGATGCTAAGCCCATCAGGAAGAAGCAAATACCAGTCAACCCACACATTGAGCCTCTTATGAAGAAAGAGATAAACAAGCTAATAGAGGCAAGCATTATATTTCCAATCAAGCACTCAAGATGGGTTTCCAACTTGGTTCCGATCAGGAAGAAGAACGGGAAATCAGGTTGTGTGTGGACTTTTGAGACTTGAATAGGGCATCTCTCAAAGACCACTATCCACTCCCTTCAATGGAACAAATCTTGCAAGTGGTATCCGGCTCAGAAATATTTTCCCTCCTCGATGGCTACTCGGGGTATAATCAGATAATGGTAAAGAAGATGACCAGTTCAAAATGGATTTCACCACTAAGTGGGGCACCTATGCCTACAGGAAGATGCCATTTGGATTGTCTAATGCTGGAGCCACTTTCCAAAGAGTGATGGACATGGCATTCAGGGGTTGATCAACAAAATAGTATTGATATATCTTGATGATATCACTTGTGTTCTCCAAAAATGTAGTGGATCACCTTTTTCATCTAAGACAGTATTTCAAAGATGTAGGAGATTTGGGGTATCATTAAATCCCAAAAATGCATATTCTTAGCTCACAAGGCAAGCTCCTAGGCCATATTGTGTCAAAGAGAAGGATTGATGATCGACCCTAGAAAGAGTTGAAGCAATTCGAGCATTTCCCTTGCCAAGTCATAAGAAGGCTCTTGAGCTTTCTAGGAAGAATCAATTTTGTCCGCAGGTTTGTGCCAAATTTTTCCACTCTTGTGAAGCCAATAACACTTGATGTTGAAGAAGAGCATGGCATTTAGGTGGAAAATGAGGGAAAATAAAGTTTTGAAGCCATCAAAGAAGCCATATCCCAAGCTCCAACTCTCATCAATCCAGACTTCTCCAAGGACTTCATGCTTTATGCCTTTGGTGGTGGGGACACAATTTCTGCAATCCTAGTGCAACAAAACAAAGAGGATCTGAAAAAACCAGTTTCCTTCTTCAGTCAAATTTTGGAGGACTATGAAGTGAGATACTCCTTCATCAAAAAATCATGTCCTTGTAGTGATCAGGAGTTTGAAGAAGTTCAAGCACCTAGTTTCAAATAACAAGATCCAATTGCTAGTCTCTCATGCGGGAGTCAAGGACTTCCTTTTGAACAAATATCTGAATGAGAAACATGTAGGATGGATCACTCATGTCATGGAATATGACATTGAAATTAAGGTCACTAAGCTGGTCATGGAAAGGGGCTATGTGAAAATAGCTAGCCTCGAGTCAACAAGTTGATGCAAGCAATGGAAAAGAGATTGTCCTTGTACTACAAGATAGTCAAGAACAAACAAATGATAAGTGCCTATCCCTTGTTGGACTCAAAATATGATACACTTCCTACAAACAGGCCTATGCCCTCTAGAAATGAGCAAAAAAGAGGAGATACTTCATATTACAAGCCATTCCATATGTGCTTGTTGATGGTGTCTTATTCAAGAAAGACATCAATGGTGTTCTACTGAGATGCATTGGAACATGTCAAATTGAAAAGGTGTTACAGGAATTCCATGATGGAGAGGTGGAGGTCATTTTTCCCCATGGTAACTCTCAAGATAATGAAGGTGGGTTATTATTGGCCCATGGTGTTCAGTGATTGCTACTACACATGGATAAAAAAGTGCAAAAAATGTGCATTCTTCACAGGCAAGGAAAGACTAGCAGCACTCCCATTGCACCCAATTTTAGTTGACCAACCATTCATGCAATGGGATTGGACTTCATTGGGTCATCAATCCAAACTCAAGCCAAGGTCACAAGTGGATTCTCATAGCAATGATACTATTTCACCAAATGGACTGAGGTGGTAGCACTCAAGGAAGCAAACGAGTCTAGCATACTAGACTTCTATGAAGGGATAGTGACTAGGTTTGGAGTGCTGACCACTATCATATCAAACAATGCATTGGCATTCCTAGGTTCCAAGATCACAAAATGGGTTGTTAAGAATGGAATCTACTTGAGCACCTCTTCAAACTATTACCCACAGGGTAATGGGCAAAAAGTCCACAAATAAGAATTTTCTAAGAATCATCAAAAGGACTCTAGATGAAAATCAAAGGACATGGCATACAAAGCTAAAATCAGCATTATGGGCTGACAGGATCACACCAAAGAGGTCAACAGGTAATTCTCCTTACAAGTTAGTCTATGGGAAAGAGGCAAGTGTTGCCTATATCATTAGAGCTACCCATTGGAGCTCATGAAGCAATTGGAGTTATTTGAGTTTGAACCAATGGAGGCTAGGTATGCAGAGCTAATGGAATTGGAAGAAATCAGAGAACATGCAGTTCAAATGATGGAGAAGATCAAGCCTTAGTCAAAAGATGGTTTGATAAGAAAGCAAGAGCAAGGACCTTTCAGGAAGGGGATCTAGTTCTAAAGTGGGATGCAGATCGGGAAAAACCGGAAGGCATTCCAAGTTTGATGCCATTTGGAGTGGCCCCTACATGGTCATAGGATGTAAAAAGTAGTAATGCCTTCCAATTGTCTACATTGGATGGAGAGAGCTTCCGATTAGGTTAACAGGATCTACCTTAAACATTGCTACTGAAAAGGAAAGGTTTCACCCTTGTAAATATTAGCCTAGGATTTTAATTCCTCTAAGTGCATATGCACATTTGTCTTGTTGTAGTTTAGGTTTCAGTTTCCCTAAGTGCTTTGGCACAAGTTTTATTTCTCCTAGGTTGAATCATTATGTAGTTCAATGTGCCTCCAAAGGTGAATGTTGTAGCAGTCCATTTCAGGGACAGGTGAAAGCTCCAGGTCAATACAATTTTCTACTCTCAAAAATCTCACCTTCAAGATTTTCTTATGAGAATTGAGAGTGCAAGAGCGATGGAACAAGTTCAAGATTAGAAAGTGCAAGTAGTTGAGGAGAAGTTTCAAGAAAAAGATCAGTATCAAGCTATCATTCATGACTCCATGCCCAATGGATACTTCAAGGCAACTATCTTTCACCTAGCGGTAGTGTGATCCGACCACAGTCACCAAATTGTTATCCAATTTTTCCTCTTAGGAAAAATAGAAAAACATGACCTTGCATGTAGAGGAGCCGAGAAGGTTGTTTTAGTCATGGAGGATTGCATTTTGGAGTTTGGCGAATGAAATTATGAAATTCTCAATTTATGACTTTTCACCTCTCAAGAAGAACTCCAAAATATAATCTTTCAAGGGTTTAAATTTCTCAAAAACATCAAATTTCACATTTTGATAGATTGATCTCAGGATAATCTTCAAAAGGGTATTTTTAGTTTTATTAAATTTTAAATATTCAAAATTTCAAAGTTTTTTTAGGATTTTGAAATTTTGGGATTTTAGGATTTCGGGTTTTGGGTTTTCGGTGTTTGAGATTTTAGGATTTTGGTATTTGATTTCAAGTTTGGGATTTTGGGATTTCAAGTTTAAATATTTCGATTTCATGTTTCATGATTTCAGATTTCGGGTTTTAGGATTTTGGGATTTCAGATTTCGGGTTTCGTGATTTGGAGAATCCTCAAGCCCAAAAACATAAAAATCAAGACTAAATGTCCGAAAATCTAAATTTTGAAAGACCAAAAATTTAGACTTTGGGTTTTTGACTTGTTAGGAAATAAGGGATAAAAATATGTGGAATAATCCTTCGAATTTCATGAAATCACAACAAAGAGAAACTAATATGCAGAAAAATATTACAGATCTCAAATTAAAGTGACAGTAAAATAACACAACACAAAGAGACAATTTTAATGTAGTTCACCCAATTTGGGCTACGTCCACTAAGAACCACTTGCCTAGATTTTATTACAAGTCACCACTCTCTCAATACAATACCCAAATATTTTTGGAGCTATGCTCAATGCAGACTTTTGAAATTCACACCCGAATTCAAACATTCCGTAATGTTACATAATACCTACCATATGCATAAAACCATATAAGTAGACAAATTTGTGAAAGCAGTTTTTGACAAAACCATGGGGATTTCAAATTTACTTAAACCTATGGGTAAAAATTCTTCCCATATGAGAAATGTACATTTCCAATATCGGAGACGTTTTAAGGCCAATTTTTTTCTCGGGGTCTTCCGAACCCCAAAAGCGAAATAACTATGGAAAGTATACAATACTTTTAGTGTACAATATTCAACACTTTCTCACATGAAAACAAGCTCCACAACCTAACAGGACTTTTGAACTCTTAGGCTATTTTGATCGGTGAATAGTAGCTTGATTTCAAACCAAAGTTTTTGAAATTCTTGAATTTTGGGATTTCGGAGGTTGCATGCATTTCGACTCAAAATGAAGAAATAAAGTCCACCATTTTTTTAGGGTGTCGGGATCCTCACCTACAAAAATTATGAGGTATAGGCTTCCTTCTTGCATAATAAGGCATGGTACATGGAGGTATTGGCTTTTTCATGGCTCCCATCATCATTTGTAGAGAATTTAATGCATTTAGAGGTGGTTGAGGGAGGATTTTAGGTTCTTCTCATATTCTTCTCTTCTTCCTATATATTGTAAAGGAGGGGATTTTTTTCAAAAGGTTGGACAATTTTTCCTTGCACCCTCCCTTCTTCCCCGATCCACAAGTGAATTTTTGGAGTTCAAACCTCCCATTTCAAACTGTAATACAAGTTTGCGTCTCTTGGCTATTTTAATGGACTGTATCAAATTATTGGAGCAATATAAAAATAAGTCTTGGATGATTTCAACCCTCTCTTATGTTCATTGTATCTTCTTGATATCTCATTGCAATTTTGGTTATCTGTGCATGGTGGTTGTATTACACTTTAATGGTTTGTGTTTAATTGTAAAACAGGTGTTTAACATTCCTTTGGTGCATCACCTTTGTTAATTTAGGTTTATTTTCTTGTAGTTTCTTAACCCTATCTCCTTGGCAAGTTAGAGTAGGTTTTATAGTAGATCTTATACAAATTGTATGTGTACATGTGAACATAGGAATAGGAACCGTCCTTCATCCAAATAGCTTTCTCAATTGCAAAGTCTCACACTTTGGGAAAAGCTCCATGTTGTGTAATCAAACTAAGAGTCTCAACCCATTGAGTTGCATTCATTCATGGGTACTATGGTTATGTGTCAACACTTCCATTTCCTAAATTCCTCTCATGCTGATCAAAAATTTAAAAATTATAAAAACCATTCAAAAATAAAAAAATCGTAAACACTTCAAAAGTGGACTAAAATTGGTAAAAATCTCATTTACTAGCTGAAAGTTATTTCTCTCACATGGAACTCATCTCGTATCTTGCTGACATTTTCACATGTTTTAAAACAATGACTCATGAATCACCCAACTCTATAATCATTTTAAAAAGATACACATCTTACTTCATTTGTACTCTTATGGCGCTATCAATTTCAGTACTATTTTCGTCATGCACATTGCTTTTCTATTAGACCCAAGTGTCCTCCATCCTTTCGCTTGCATATACAAATTGTTTGGGGCATCATTTTAAAACCTTGTCTTTTATAAAAACATTTGGGACTTAATCTCGATAACAAATCATAGTAGAAGTAGTCTAGAAGGGAATAAGAATATTGTTTAGCCAATAAGTGACTATATCAACTCCATCTCATGAAAAACCATCAAACTTCAAGCTAAAGGTATCTCTAAGACTCAACATCTGATCTAGCTACAAGGTAGAAACTATCATTTGGAATCATCACAAAATCTTGCTCTGCAAAATATATACCCACTCAAGTAGCCATAACCAAATGTCTCCATCTACTCGGATCATGAAAAACCACTTTCCCCTTCCCCTTTACATGCTCTATCTCCATGTCATACTCACATAACAACTACATCCACTGCAACTAAAAGCGTTGAGATTGGGTTACATGAAGAGGTGATGTAAGATCAAATGGTCTATCCTAAGAATAAATATCCTACCAAAAAGGAAATTTCTCCATTGAAAAAATCATGCATAACTGCTTGAAGTTCAAGGTCATGATTCGGATAATTGAGCTCCTGATCTTTGAGTTTGTGAGACTTTAACACAACTAGATGACCATCTGCGCATGAAAAAACCGCATAATCCTTCCAAGGAAGAATATGTACGCACAAAGAAATCCCTCTAAAGATTTGACACATCAAGAATAAATTCTAACATAAGGCATCCCTTCAATGCAAGGCACTCGCTTTCGAGATCCATCGAGACCAAACAAACTTATTCCTTTTCTGATGAAGGGAAATTATGGGGTGAACAATCTGAGAAAATTCTTGATAAAATCTTATGTAGTAACCAGCCAATCCCATGAAACGCACACCTCAATCATGCTGGTTGGCATTGGCCAATCCATAATATCTCTAATCTTGGAAGGATCAACTACGATACCTTCCCCGAGAAATAATGTGGCCCAAATACTACACCTCTTTCTGAAAGAATGGACACATCTCTAGGTTCCCTTAAAGCTACTTCTCTCAAGACACTACAAAACCCTGCGAATGTGCTCCTCTTGCTCCTCACACATGTGTGAATAAATAAAAATTCATCAATAAATATGAGCACGAATAAATTCAAAAATGTATGGAATACCCCATTCATTAAACTAATGAATACTATGGGAACATTCCTCAGACTAAACAACACTCACGTGAACTCGTAGTGGCCATATCTCATCTGAAGGGTGTATTATGAATATCTACCTTTTTGATCCTAAAGTGATGGTATCCAAACATAAGATCTATCTTGGAAAATATTGTGTCCCCCTTCATCTGATCAAACAAATCATCAATACGTGGAAGGGGGTAACAATTCTTGATCGTTACTTTGTTCAATTGATAGTAATCGAAACACAAACACAAATATCCATCCTTCTTCTTTACAAAATTACTAGTGCACCCTAAGGGATTTAACTTTGTGAATTTTGCACACTATAAAAAAAAATTCAGTTAAAAGATGAAATATTTTCACCGATGACCTATAAGATCTCAAACTTAAATTAACATTGGGAATTATATCTATTTAGTAAATATTTTATTTTCTTCCATAACTATAAAATCCTCACCTATTTATTCACACAACCAAACATGTGTGTTTGAAATAATTAATTATAGATAATGCGTTTCATTTTTACTTCATTAACAATTTCACGATATCAATTCTTTACATTCTATTTCATGATAACATTTTATGCAAAGAAATCAATAATGTAAACCCAAATCATTCATATCAATCTTAAAATTGTACTTATAAGAGTATATATCACCGAAATATATTATTAATATTCTCTATTCTTATAAATATCAAATATCAACAATCCATAGCAACCATAAGGTTTGAATCTAATTATTTGAATAATAACATCCTAAAATTTGTTAAAATAGTTTTTGGGTGTTATTATGTTTTTCAGAAAAAAGTTAGTAGTTTTTTTACAATAATCACACCATTATGATTATTTTGTGATTGTCACAATAATTCATTAGGTATTTACATATTTTCCACAATACTATTTGATTTAAAAATTAATATAAACAAATTTTATTAAAGACCACATGAACAAAATTGTTAATAACAATTAAAATTGTACAAATTATTTTTTCAAGATCCATTAGAAAGAACTTGATTAAATTCATAAATAATTATGAAATGATTAGATTGATAATACTATCACCAATTTTAAATGTTGAAATAATCTTGATACATAGAAATTAAAATTATTAATTACTTAATTGTTGTTTTCTTTCTTTTTGATGCAATGAGTTTGCTTTTGAGTTTAGGTATTAGGCCTCTCATGCTTGTTGTTGCATGTATTAGTTTTATGTCATAACGTCATTTTCTTGGGATTTTGGTAAGAATTTTTATGTACATGTATATTTTTTTGATCCAGATGTTTACTCCACCTTTTGGGTGGTGTTATGATTCTATTTATGAATTTCCTCCGGCCACCTCGATCTATTGATGCGAGTTTTGTTGATGGAACACTTGGTTTGCATGGATCCAAAGAATATGGGGAAATTGATCCCAGAGGTCTTTGAAGAGGTAATGTTTTTGACTCTGAGACTCCTTATCCTGAATTTTGCTTAATTTTCTAGAATTTTATAAGGCTTATAACTTGCTCGAATAATTCACCCTTGCGCAGGTATTTGTTTAGTCGAGCCCCCGAAATCCTATGGAAACAATGAGTTCACAACCATTAGAAACAACATGGTGTCAAAATTGAGGGACTGTGAAACCTCTCCAAGGGGTTTTATTATTTCATTCCAATAATGTGAAGCATTACAAGTCCATTATCAACCTTGGCCCCTTAGTTTATTCAAAACACATTAGTAGTGTTTTCTCATTGGACCATTGATTTTCTTGTTTCTAAGCATGCCAAACTCACGATTATAGTTTGGGTGGATTTTCCAGGATCCCTCTCCCTTGTAGGTATTTTTGAAAAATTATCAAACCCTTGGGTCAACTTATTTATTTCTAGAATAGCACAAATTCTTAAACTCTCACCCTCAAAAGTATGTCTCTATTGAGGTGGATTTATTCAAAGACCTAAATACACCATTGAAATTCAAGTTGGAGAGACCCAAGTTTATCAACGAGTTCTTTATATTAACTTACATAATACGTGTTTCTTCTATGAATCATCTCGACCACATGATTTATGATTGTCCTCTTATGGTGGAATCTATTCCCATGTCACAAGAAAATTCACAAGAGGAGCCCAAATCCCCTTCTTGTGTGGATGGGTGGACCACGGTAATAAACAAAGAGGTGTCACTTGTGGCCCTGTAAAACCCTCAACTTCCTCTTATTGGCTAGTTAAAACTAATGGTGCCATCTCCACTGTGGCTCTATCAAACAATATGTGCCTCCAATTCCCACATCTGCTTCGACTTCCTTCTCGCTCTCTCGCTAGTCATGTTAGATGTTTTCCCCTCTAAATCCCCAACTTCCTTCGTATCTTTTCCTCTCAAGCTACCACAGGAACCATTCATGGAAGAAAAATATATTTCCTTTTGTTGAAAAGATCACCATAGTTGTTAGTGTAACTTGTCCCCATAGAAGATGATGAATTTGTGTAATAAAAATACGGAGACCATGGTCAATGGAATATGTTTCCTAGTCACTTTGTCTCGAACTAGTTCTTTCCCTCTCCAATCCTAATGATGAGGGATATATGTACCTTGATTTTATTTAATGATTGTGTACTCCTAGAACATACATGTCCTTACTTATCCCACCCAAGAATATCTAGTTAGGGACAATTATCTCCACATTCATCATATGTGTTTTTCTTTGTGCTATAAGAAATTATACTTGTAGGATTTTTCCTCCAGCCTTCTACTCACACCATCTTGAAAAATATTTTTTCCATGCATCTAATCATGAGACTTGACGTGAAGGTGGGATATTTGTTCTAAATCCATTCTGATTTTCAGAAAAAAGGAATTAAAGTGGTGGGTGACTTATTTTGAAAGAACTCGGATCTTGGCTTTATGGGGTGCTCATGCATTTGAATTCAAGCTTCAACATCAAGATGTTGAGCCAATAATGAAAATAATTCCATACATACCTGATGAATTCATGTAAAAAAGTGGCATCTCCTTTGGCATTCCATGGTGTGATTAGAAATTGGTTTCTAATACTCCACTATATCAATACAAAGTGACTTGGGATACTCGTCCTTTCTCCACAATCAATTCCATTTGATACACTTAATTACCACTAAAATATTTCCTCCCAAGATTCTCTTTGGAAAATCCATTTCTAGATAATTTAGATGTTCCTTGTTGAGCCCAAAAAGATCTTTTTTTTGTTTTTATTATACGGGGTCTCCATGTAGGGAACGACTTAAGCATTTAGGTTTTAACCACACGTGCCTAGTTTTACATCAACTGGAGTCTATGAATCATATTTTATGGTTGTTCCTCATTCTCGTCATCCTGAAAATGATAATTGTATTACCTATAAAAATTGAAATTCAATATATTGATTTTATTAGGTCATTTGGAAGATTATAAATATCAGCCCCTTAAACCCAATGGAAATATATGCTACATATATGAATTAGAAATGTTAAATACTAAGAGAACAATATGTAGCTTAATTTTAGACAACAAACACTTGAATTACCTTCAAAATGGTATGTAAATCATGTGTTTTGAGTCATGTGATGTACACATAAATTAGAGATGTACTTTTCATCAAGGACCCATATCCATTAAATGTGTGAATGTCTTAAATTTTTTGATTCACCAAATTAGCTTATTGTTTACATATTATCCATAGATTTCATTATTCTTTTTAAGATGCTTATTTTTCCCACTAAATTTTAGATTGGGTGTAGAAATTGAAGTGCCTAAATATATTTTATAGATATGTGATTCCATATAGAAACTAATACATTTTTTAATATATGCATTAGATCCAAAATATTGTGCACTAATAAATTCTCGTAATATAAGAGATTGTACAATAAAGATAATTTATTCACTTCTATAGGATTTTTGAGTCTATGGTTAATTTCAGACAACCATACCCCATATCTCCCACAAATATGGAAGAATATAAACATTTTATATAAAGCATACTTGTGTCGAGGATTAATAAAAACCCCACTTTGGTTACATATGCTTAGAATTTTATCTAATATTAGGTTTTCAATAAGAATTATTGTTATTTTTAACATAACACTCATGCTATATTGAACAATATTTGAAAATATTCGTATAAAACCTCTATGAGATCCTTGGATAACCTTGTTGTAGACATAAATTTATACACTTAGTATTTTAATATTATGCCTATAGTATATCATTATATTAATGATTAAATGCGCAAGAAAATGAGACATTTATTTAATCTAAATAAAATTAAACCTTAGTTTCAAAGTAAATTATTATAACTAATGATATCTAGGAAATAAAGTAAAGTATTACACAAGTGATAAGAATTAAACAATGTAAAAGCTTAATAAAATGAGAGCATCAACATAAAAATGACTTAGTTGATTCTAAGCAACTCAGGAGTGATCTGCGTTGAGTATCTACTTGGATTTGGCTAGAAAAAATGTTTTAAAGGATTGGTGAGGGTTTAGAAACTATAGAATTTACATAACATAAGCACCCCAAATGATGATAGGAATTCCTAAGGCGCTAGTGACTGATTTGGGAACCTCTATGTGCTCAAATGCTTAGGTTCTTGCATTTTTTTGGGTCGAAAGGTCTTCACTCCAATATTCAATTTTTCACTTTGAATTCACTCTTAGGTATTTGTTCCACCTTTAATATGAAAAAAATGTCTACTAACACATGTCCACAAACCACATCAAATCTAATAAAACAATATGTAGAATGTGGATTCACAAGGTGACCCTTATGGTCACCAAAAGAGTGAACTTACAACCAAAGACCTTTGCACTATATATTAGACTCCATGTAGTTATTCATGCTTGTGTGTGTAATTATGCCCTAGGTTTCCCTTGTGCAAGTTTCACGATGATAGCCAGATATATGTATATTGTACCGAGTATGCAAAATGTGTGTGATGGAATAGAATGAACTCCCCTCCTATGTTTTTATATAGAATAATGCAATCCTTTTCTATTTTATGGATGTTTGATATGTAAGCCTTATAGTACTCTTCTACCTTTCGTGAGCTTAGGTGATGATAGATAATTCTTAAAGTGTTTGGGCCCTTATTTGAGAGAAATACCTAAGTAAGTATATGATTCCTTTGTTTGAATTACATCATTGAAAATTGAAAGTCCCACCAATTTTTCAAAAAGGTAACCAAAGGGTGAAAAGGTCCCAAAAGAATGAAAAGAAGAAAGAGAAGGTTGAGAGTGATGAGAAAAGACAAGAGCGCCCGAAAGTTTCCCTTTTGCGAATTTCACGATGATAACCGTAGATATATGTAGATTACATTGAGTATGCGAGATGTGTGTGATGGAATAGAGTGAATTCCCCTACTATGTTATGTATGTAAAATAATGCAGTCCTTTTCCCTTTTATGGATGTGTTATATGTATGCATAATAGTTCTCTTGTGCCTTTTGAAAGATTAGGTGATGATAGATAATGCTTAAAGTTCTTGGCCCCTTATTTGAGAGAAATAACTAAGTAAATATATGATTCCTTTGTTTGAATTTAGTCATTAACAACTGAAATTCCCACCAAAAGTTTAAAAAGGTAACCAAAGCATGAAAAGGGCCCAAAAGACTGAGAAGAAGAAATAGAAGTGTTATCTCAATTTTTCCCTGGAAAAATTGGATCAAACATGACCCCGTGTAGGAAAGAAATTCAAAAAAACCATTCCATCGAACGAACTCAGTGCTTCAAATACAACAGAAAGTGAGAAGGAATTCGTAGGCTCTACAATGGAGTAACATGGTCGGGGAAGGAGCAAAAAGTGTCAAAGAAACCAAAGCTCAAAGGAAAAGAAACAACAGAGGCTCAAAGTCTTCAAGCTCTGCAAATGACTCAGAACAAGACCCAAAATGGGCTAAGTATGGAGGAGACAACGGAAGATGCCGAGTGTTCAAATGGTGCATCTCCAAAGGTTAAATCCAAAAGGCAGTCCTCAAATAAGCACCAAGCCTCCATGCGTCCAGAGCCCCAAAAGTTGCATCAGCCGTTGAAAATTCTTTGACTCAGCGGAAGGTGCCAAGTGTCTAAACAATGCACATTCAAAAGTGGGATCCTGAGCGGAGACTCAAACTTGCACCAGCCCTCCACGTAGCTAATGGTCATGAGAGGGAAAAAAAGGAGAGTGGGCATGAAACGAATAAATATAAATCTACTAGCAGTGAAGTTACTAAGTGTCCAAATGGAAAATCTCCAAAGGTAAATCCAAAAGCGAAGTTCCAAAAGATCGTGGTCTCGCCACGTAGCCAAAATTAAAAATGTGGAATAGAGTAGGCCTAAAATTGGTTAAGTATAGAGAACTAGCAGAAGCCTCCATGTGTCTCATTGGCGTGATTTCAAAAGGAAAGTCTTGAGGTAGTCCCTAAATGAGCATGGGCTCGCCGCATGTCCCAGGTTCAAAAAAGGGATAGAGTTGGGGTTAAATAGTCAAAACAGAGGTAGGCTGGCGGAAGGAGCTAAGTGTCAACATGACGCTATTTCAAGAGTAAAATTTGGGGTGGGTTTCCAAACAAGCGCCAGGCCTCCACATGTCCAGTAGGACTTTTAGCCCTGCCAAACATGAAGACTTGGGAAAAATTCAAAGGAACACTATGGAGCCTAGAGAAGATACCACATGTAAATCCAATGCAAGTTTAGAAGTGAAAGGTAGGGGCCAAATCTCCAAGGTGCATGAGGCTTCCATGCAAATCCGGTATGGATAGACTCTTTCAAATATTGTGCACCCACGTCTAGGAACTTCAAATAGCCATATCTTTTGACTGGAGACTCAAATTTGGGCAAGAGAAGACTTTTTGGAAATGTCTTGACACCCTCTATGCCATGGGAACATAAAATATCATTCTTAATAGGTGGTGGGTGAAAAATAAGAAAACATCTTCTAATCCATTAATACAGATCCCAATTTCTCCAACTACTAGATCTGATTCGATTTGATCTGTTAGGGAACCGACATCGACAGATTGTGAGAAGATCCATAAGCGGGAATTAAGGGATGGTGGTTTAACTTTAAAAGTAGGCTTCAATGCATATCTCAAGGTGGTTAAAGCAGGATTCAAAATTTTCCCTCCTCTCTTTCTTATTCTTCCTATATATTGTAAAGGAGGGGCATATTCAAATGGTTGGTCATTGTTTCTCCTCTGCCCCCCTCTCTCTCTCTCTTCCTTAGGGAAGAATGCGAGTATAAGCATCCTTCCAGGGCTCTATAATGGTGTTTTCTTGCCTCTTTCCTACTGATGATTTACCATGTAACATTCTGGAGAAATAAAATTTATTTCGTGATGCATCTGTCCATCCTTGGCTTATTTTGTTGTCTCTTCTTAGCTCTCATCATTACAGGTTATACTGTGCATACTCGATGTTTGTTACGGAGTTATGGGAGCTGTGCTTAATGGGTTTGTAAGTGGTGTTCTATGTGAATTCTATATCTAGTCTATGGTGCATTTTGTCCACCCTCTCCTCTACTCACCTCTCTCACCTTCGGGCATTGGATCTGTGATTCAACTACTTCATTTTTTGGTGTATCACCGCTTAGTGTAGGCTCTTTCACCCACTCTCTCCTTCTCTGTGTCCCCTTGGAAGATTAAATTAGGTTAGATTATATTATGCCTACACTTGAGTATCTTGTGGCAAGTAGATTAGGAAGCAAGAACGGCTTTTTCCAGAGGTCCATCTCAAGTTTTGCAAGTCCCACAACTTGAGATATGGTCCCATGTTGTGCAATCACACCGAATTCCCCACTCCACACTTGGGCTATTCGGGGTGTTGTTATTCTGCACTAACAATTTTGGCACACCCGGTGGGACACTGAGGTTATATTTTCCATCTTTCCAAAGGTGTCTCATTACAATAACAAATCATAAGCCACCGTGTGACCACACTAATAGTTTTGGCACACCTAGTGGGATAGGTCCGAGTACCTTACCACTTCATTTCATCAATTAGATGTGTTCTTGGTGAGATTTATCCTTTAGAGGCACATTTAAAGCACATCTGGTGACTCCATCTGGTCAATAACCCATCCTCTAAGTTACAGACTTTTTCCATCCATTTCCACCCATCTTCATTCACTTTTCTTTCCATATCTCCCATTTTTCTTCCATTTCATGAAGTTTTGCAATCATGGCTTCATTTCCTTCTTAGAACTCACACTTGCAGAACAAAAACAATTTAGTTCACCTCCAATCCACAAGCATCTCTCAACTCCTCCAGATCAACACTATAATCAAATCTAGGACCTTTATGATTACCCATATGAGTAGGATAAAAGTCATTTTGGTCATAGAGATTATTCAAAATAAGGGGACACATACAATGGTGACAACTATGTGGAGAACGCTGGTTTGTTGGAGAAGATTCAAAGAATGGAGGCTAGCATGGTGCAATCCAGGGGTACAACACAGATGAGGGCATTCAGGATTGGTTTTAGGACACCTTGTCCATGGGAGGCCCTTTTCCAAGACATTACAGCCCTTAAGAGAAGATTGACTTCATGGTTGAAATGTTGCCTCAACTTTCATAGTGGATTGAGGAGATTGAGGCCTATGAGTTGGACACAAGACAACCTTATCAATGGGTAATTCAATGACCAGATCCCTATCCTTCATTTTCTCTTTCTCAAACTTTATCATTTCAGTATGAGCAAGAGTCAAGCCCCTTAGTTGCTGCCCCAAGTGTTGATTTCATTTCTCCATCTCCTAGTCTTCCATCCCATTTCAATTATTCTCCCCTTTTCCTTCCCAAGAAGTCATTCCCTCTAAATAAATAAGAAGTTCCACTTCCCTCACTACTACAAACAATTACAAAGATGGTTTAATTTCAACCTATCACTCCTCTTGCTTTCCTAAGTCCATGTTGGGAAGAGACTCAAGAATCTAGTCAAGGAAAACAACAAGAAGTGGAGCCCAACAAAGAATAAATGACGAGACACTCTAAAGAGTTGGGATACTAAATTTGGGTTTACAAAATCCCCTCAATGGTTAAGCCAATATAAGAGGTAAGAGTTGAAGAGCCAAGGTGGTGGTTGAGGATGAGTTTGCAGGGAGAAGAGGAAAAATAACAAGAAGAATAAGACCAAAAATCTGCTTTAATTTAGGAGCTTTGTCCCTAATGGCACTCTGTCTGAAGAAAATTATGATCTAATCCAAGTTGCACAACCGAGTTAAGGAGGAATAACAATCAACTCCAAGTCCCATTAAAGAGGGGTAGCTGGGAGAGATCAAATTAGTGTTGAAGCCACTCAATGAAGAAAGCATCATTGAAGATTTTTGATTTCGTTTCAAGGGCCTGATTTGATTGATGAACCCATGATTAAGGAGGATCATACAATTTCAAAGAACCCAAGTGCGAGTAGGCCACGAGAAGAACCTTCGCTTATTCCTCTCACTTCATCCCCTTCAATCTCTGACTTTGAAGAAGAGTTTGATCTTTCAAAATTCATGTTTGAGGATGAAGGGAACCATGGTGAGCTAGTTGCGAGATTAGGAGGACACCATGGAGGAGGTCAAGCACATACAACAGGACAACAAGGAGATAGATTATCTGTCTGACTTGGAGGATTGATTTGATAGAGAGGAGCCTAAGGAAATTACATCATTTACTCCTCTATCACCCACCTTCCAAGCATATGAGCCTACTACCATAAAGGAGGGCATTTAAGAACAACAGACCTATGCCTCAAAACATCCCTCTGGAACTAAGGTTAGAAGATATGAGTCTTCCATGTTCTTCATAGGAGAAGGAAGAGAAAAGGCAAGAGGATGTCATCATCCCTCTCACACCACCCATCCAAAAAGGTCCATAAAAAGACTCCATTTTTGGAGTTGAAATTCAGAGCAAGGGGCACATCCAAAGGATCAGACCTTGCCCAATTAGGTACTTGGCTTCATTGGAGCCAAGGGAGAAGTGAAAACTAGTCATGCTTACTTCAGGGCATGAGGATGAGTATCAAAGTACCAAGGGTCACCATCAATACCTCCAGGAGTCCAATGCAAGTCAACTTGAGGAGGTATTTTCCATTAATTTTGATACCTTGATTTGGGTGGAGGATCGACTTATTGTAAGTTTTTCAGTCATACAAGAAGCTATATTTAGTGTCAAATCATTTGCATGGCTGACCTTTTTGAGAAAGGAAGTTACTTCTCCCTACTCCTGTAGCACACTTTTTTAAGCTTTTCTTCCTCTGTTAGTTTAGGAGTAGGAGTAGACTTTGTTTCCAAGTCTGAGAAGTTATTATGCACACTCTACATGTCTCATTTAAGGCATGTATGATTTTGTATTTGTACATATTTTTGTTCGCATTGCGCTGTCGTGAGGTGTACGAGGCCAAACACTTCACTATTCATGGTAGAAGACCATAGTTTCCTATATGACAGTTGCTAATTTCAAAATAAAATAAATGTAAACAAACTAAAAACATTTTGAGGTAGTGTATTTCTAAGATAGGCTCGGGGTCGGAAAGAGTAAGTAGTCGGGATCGCAGGTGGCTCAGGGATCAGATTTTCAAAGAAAAAGGATCAACATCGGACTATTATTCTTAAATCCATGCCCAATCAATGCTACAAGAGCTCTCTTGGTCCCTTCATCTAGCAGGAAGATGCCCCTATGACTTGCCAAGCTTGTTATCTCAATTTTTCGTGGAAAAATTGGATCAAACAAGACCCCAATGCGGAAAGAAATTCGGAAAATGGTTCCAGGTGAACGCAGTGCGTGCTTCAAATCCAATAGAAAAGTAAGGAGGAAATCGGAAGGCTCTCTACAATGGAGTAGTAAGGTCGAGGAAGGAGCAAACAATGTCAAAGAAACCAGAGCTCAAAGGAAAAGAAAAATAGTAGAGGGTCGAAGTCTTTAGGCTTTGCATATGACTCGAGAATGAGTCCCAAAATTGGATAAGTATGGAGGAGAGAACAAAATCTGCTGAGTTTCACAGATGGTGCATCTCCAAAGGTTAAATCCAAAAGGTAGTCCTCAAACAAGTGCCAAGCCTCCACACATCTAGAGCCCAAAAATTTACACCACCGTTGAAAATTCTTCGACTCGGCGAGAAGGTGCCAACTGTCTAATCGATACACATTAAAAAATGGGATCCCGAGTGGAGACTCAAACTTGTGTCATCCCTCCGTGTAGCTAATGGTCAACAAATGTCAAAAGGAGAGTGGACCCAAAATGACTAAGTATAAAGGTACTAGTGGAAGTTGCAAGTATCTTAAAGAATAGGTGCATCTCTAAAGGTAAATCCAAAAGTGGAGACCAAACAAGCACGATCTTGCCACGTAGCCCAAACTAAAAAGTGGGACAGTGGGCCCAAAATTGGTTAAGTATAGAGAACCAACAGAAGCCTCCACGTGTCTCATTAACACGATTTCAAAAGGAAATCTTGGAGGAAGTCCCCAAATGAGTGCGGGCTCGCCAAGTGTCCCAGTGTGGAAAAGGGACAAAGGTAGGTTGGTGGAAGGAGCCAAGTGTCAACATGACATTGTTTCAAGAGTAAAATTTGGGGTGGGTTTCCAAACAAAGGCTAGGCCTCCACATGTCGGGGTTAGAATTTTAGCCCCGAAACATGAAGACTTGGGTAAAATTCAAAGGAACACCATGGAGCCCGTGGAAGATACCACGTGTCAATCCAAAGGTGCAATTTAAGAAGTAAAGGTAGGGGCCAAATATCTAAGGTGCGCGAGGCCATCACGTGGACCCGTACGGACATACTTTTTCAAATATTGCATGTTTGCATCCGAGGAACTTCAAATAGCTATACATTTTGACCTTGAGACTTAGATTTGGGTGGGAGAAGACTTTTGAAACCTCTCGACACCCTCTATACCATGTGAATACATAAAATATCATTCTAAATAGGTTTTAGTGGGTGAAAAATAAGAAAATGTCTTTAAGGCTATTAATATAGAGCCTGATTTGTCCAACTACTAGATCTCGATTCTATTTGATCTGCAGGGAACCCAGAATCGGCAGATTGTGGGTAGATTAATAAAGGTGGACATTAAGGGAGTACGGTGGTTGAGATTTCAAAGTGGGCTTCAATGTATATCTCAAGGTAGTTGAAGTAGGATTCAAATTTTCCCTCCTCTCTCTCTTATTCTTCCTATATATTGTAAAGGAGGGGCATATTCAAATGGTTGTTCATTGTTTCTCCTCTTCCCTTCCCTCTCTTTCTTCCTTAGGGTAGAATGTGGAGTCTAAGCCTCCTTCCAAATCTTTGTAATGGTGTTTTTTTTCCTCTTTCCCACTGATGATGTACCGTGTAACATTTTGGAGCAATAAAATCTATTTCATGATGCATCTATCCATCCTTGGCTTATTTTGTTGTCTCTTCTTACCTCTCATAATTTCGGGTATACTATGCATACTCTGATTTTTTTGTAGGTTTTGGGAGTTGTGCTTAATGGGTTTTGAAGTGGTTTTCGTGTGAAATCTATCTCTGGTCCGTGGTGCATTCTATCCACCCTCTCCTCTACTCACCTTTCTCCACTTCAGCAGTCAGATCTAAGATTCAACCACTTCCTTTTCTAGTGTATCATAGCTTAGTGTAGGATATTTCACCCTCTCTCCTTCTCCCTATCCCCTTGGAAAGGTTAGATTAGGTTAGATTAGATTCTACCTGCACTGGAGTAGCTTGTGGTAGGTAGATTATGAAGCAAGAGCTAGATTTCTTCGAGGTCCATCTCATGTTTTGTAAGTCCCACAACTTGAGAGATGGTCCCATGTTGTTCAATCACACCGAATGCCCCACTCCACACTGGTTCATTTGGGGGTGTTGTGATTCTACACTAACAAGAAGGTCAAGAGAAACCAAAAAGGATAAGATCTCCTTAATGATTCTATCCGAAATGGGCGCTAGTGTCTAAGGTCATCAAAGTAGAAATCAGTCAAGTGCCAATAAAGTTGTAAGATGTGTAAATCCACTACACTACAAGAGATAAAATAATCAAAGAGCCAAAAGGATTTTTCTACCACTAGTTTTCTTATTTAGGAATAATGTATGTATTAATCTGCTTTGACAAAAAAAATTGTACCCAAGCGCATATATTTTGTGTCTACATTTGCCCCCACTTTATGTTGTTGAGTGAATACTCAATAGCATAAAGTAGATAGAAGATGTGTACCTTGTAATCAAGAGATGAGTGTAATATTTAGCATTCCAAATGGACAATTAGTCATATGAATTTTGAATTAATTGTAATGTGAAGCATGGTAACTAGAAAGGGAGGTAGATCATAGGGGTGAATCGTATGTGAAATTAAGTGTTGTTAAATCTTGTGCTTTTTGATGTGAGCTGCTTCTTGTTGCTTGTAAGGATGGACCTAAAAAGTAGAGAAAAAGAGTATTCAAAGTCTCAACATATGTATAAGTGTGTAAACGATGTGTAAAATTAGCGATTAAGGAAAGAGTGCACTTGATGTATGAGAGAGTATAGGATAGAAAAATTATCATGGTTATCTTAGAGGTGTTGTCGGAATTGATTGTCTTCTTTCTAAATGTGATGTTTTTCAGAGATATCATGTAGAGATTTTTTTCTGGTGATATCACACTAAGGATGATTTTTTGGGTGATCTAATGTGAAGGGAAATTTTTTGATCGATCTCATGGCAAGAGAAGAGTGTTGGGGAAAGAGGTAAATTTTTCTCTCCTTCGATGATGCTTATCAAATAAGTGCCATAAAATATTGACACATCTCTAATTTATGTAACCGAATCATAACTTATTGTAACTAATTATAACTAAATTGTAATTGTTTGTGTGAATTTCAGATGCTGAAGGCAAGTTCACGATACTCTAGAACTCGTATTTTAAACTACTTAAAATTGTGTTGAATTGATAAAATGTATGTTATTTCCCCTAGGACATTAGCGACTAGGAGGGACACAAGCACCCACCATTCATATATGATATAAGGCACTAATGTTTGCTCTATGTTTTTGATCCAAGTCTATTTCTAGACTACTTTTTGATTGTGTTTTTGGCCAATGTTGTACTTTGATATTCTATTCTAGAGCTTAGTGATGTTGGAAGGGTGCATTTTTCACCCAATAGATGCCCCCTCATTTGGGGTACATGTGAGGATTGTAGGAGAAAGTAACCCGAGAAGATAGGACTTGGCGATATGCATATCTGTGAGTGGATACCTTTAGGGGGTAGGGAATGTGCATGGTAGAAAACAAAGCCCATGAAAACAATGTAGTATAGAAACAAGTGATAATGTAAAAGAGATAACATATAATAGAATAAAATGTAACAATAAATTATGAAGATAAGAGGTACCATAAAAGCGGGTTTTAGACATGGGACATTCCTCATAATGAGACAATAAAATCATGTCCGTAGTGGTCGTAGTAAAATAATGATCAACCAAGACATAGGGCATATCCCACAAAAAATAGTAAATAATAGTAAGCAAAAAGTGACACATAACCATGTACTTGTATAGATTCATTTAAGGAAAATGATACACATGAAGCACCTCATTAGCATGTTAGAAAGATAAGTAGCATGTAAAAGCATGTATATAATAGAGAGGAGTAAAGTGACACTTACAATAAGTAGTAAATGTTGATGAAGAAACACAGCACCCCAGGACTCTGCAACACGATGGGTTGAGACTCTCGGTGCGATTGCATAACATGGAGCTTTTCCCAGTGTGGGACCTTGCAAAATCGGAAAAGCTCTGGATAAAGGCTGGTTCCTATTCGTCTATTCGGAGATGCACATGTAGAAAATGCGAGAGGGTTTACTAAAAACCTAATCAAACTTGCCAAGGAGACAGGGGTAAGAAAATGCATGAAATAAAACCTAAACTACAAAGGTGATGCAGGAAATGAATAACACTGTCTTGCCAAATAAACACACGACCATTAAAATGCAATGCAAGATCATACACAGATAGCCAAATTCACAGTGAAAGATCAAGGGATGCAAATGAATATAGAGAGGGTTGAGAATCATCCACAAACATGTATTAATTTGCTCCAAGGATTGATACAACACACTGCAAAATGCCAAGAGGCAAGGTTACATTACAGTTTCAAATGGGAGGTTTTAACTCCACAAGTTCACCTGCCAAAGAGAAGAAGGGAGGGGCAAAACAAGAATGTCCAACCTTTAGAAAGAATCCCCTCCTTACAATTTATAGGAAGAATGAGAGAGAAAAGAGAGAGGAATTCGAAATCTGCCCCAACCACCTCCAGAATGCACTTAACTATCTCATTATGGTGGTAGGTGAGAACCCCAGCGAACCCAAAAGTGGCGAACTGTATTTTGCATTTTTAAGAATTTTTTCTCACCCAATTAAAGATATCCAATTCGTAGTTGGATAGAGTACCTCGTAAGCTTTCCAAAAAGTCCAACCTTGCATGAATCCAAGCTTCTAGTCAAAAGTTATGGCCATCTCCGAATATCTGCGCCGGAGTGGTCTCGCTTCACTCTGTCGGTGCTCAAAATGTTGCGCCTCTGAAGGTACGCCATGGCGCACCCATTTTACCTATCGACATCCATTGTCGTGTGCCACTTTATGCCTTGGGTGCACCATTTTCCTCGTCGTCGACATCCATTGTTGTGCGCCACTACACTGCGTACCAAGGCGCTACCATTTTCCCTTTTCGACATCCATTTTCGTGTGCCACTTTCCAGTGCACCTTGGGCGCACCATTTGCCTGTCGACATCCATTGTCATGCACTACTTCCCATGTGCCAAGGGCGCACCATTTGCCTTGTTGACATCCATTGTAATGCGCCACTTCCGTGCGCCTTGGCGCTGTATCCATTTTCCTATCGACATCCATTGTCGTGCGCGCCATTCGTGTGCCTTGGGCATGTCGGGGATTTGAGCTTCTTTGATTTCTCCATTCTCCCATACTTGTCTATCTACCTGCACAGGGAAAGATATATACAACAATTTGGTGACTTAATAGGATCACCCGCCTGCTAGGTAGAAGATCGTTGGCCTTTTAGCAATCCATTGGGCATGGAGTCATAAGGAATAACACGAAACCAACTTGATATCGATCCCGATCCGATATCGCAACTCCTTCTTCGAGAGCACGCTGCTACTATAGAAATTCAACACCGAGAGCAAAAAAACTGTGTCCGAAGCACTTATGGAAAAGAAACCTAACTACAACAAGACAATGTGCATACGCACTTAGAGAAATTGAAATTTAGGCTAATATTTACAAGGGTAAACCTTTTCCTTTTAGTAAATAATGTTTAAGGTGGATTCCGTTAACTAGGAATCGAGAATTCTCTCATCCAATGTAGACAATTGGAAGGCATTACTACTTTTACATCCCGTGACCAAGTAGGGGCCACTCCCAAATGGCATCAAACTTGGAATGCCTTCTTGGTTTTGCCCGATCTCGCATCCCATTTCGTAACTAAGTCCCCTTCCTTGAAGGTCCTTGCTCTTGCTTTCTTATCAAACCATCTTTTACTAAGGCCTAATCTTTCTCAATTGTTTGAACTGCATGTTCTCTAATTTCTTCCAATTCCATCAACTCGGTATACCTAGCTCCATTGGTTCGAACTCGAGCCAACTCCCAACTACTTCATGAACTCCAATGTAGGCAGGTTCTAATGATATAGGCAATACTTGCCTCTTTCCATAGACCAACTTGTAAGGGAATTACCAGTGAGACCTCTTTGGTGTTATTCACCAGCCCATAATGCTGATTTTAGCTTGGTATGCCATGTTCTTTGATTTTCGTCTAGAGTCCTCCCAGATGATTCTTAGCAGTTTTTGTTCGTGGACTCGCCTTTCCATTACCCCAGGGTAATAATTTGAAGAGGTGCTCAAATAGATTCCATTCTTGACAGCCCATTCTATAATCTTGGAACCTATAAATGCCAATGCATTGTCTAATATGATAGTGGCGGCACACCAAGGAACACAGTCACTATTCCTTCATAAAAGTCTAGTATGTTAGACTCATTTGCTTCTTTAGCTGAGCTATTGCCCGGTCCACTTGGTGAAATAGTCCGTTGCCATGTGAGAATCCACTTGTGGCCTTGGCTTGAGTTTGGATTGATGACCCCAACAAATTCCAATCCCCATTACTGCATAAATGGTTGGTCAACTGAATTGGGTGCAATGGGAGTGCTGCTAGTCTTTCTTTTCCTGTGAAGAGTGCACATTTCTTGCACTTTCTTATCCATGTATAGCATCCATTGAAGACCTTGCCGGCCAATAATACCCTACCTTAATTATCTTGAGAGTCACATTACTCGTGGGGTGAAATGTCCTCTAGAATCTCCATCGTGAAAATCTCGTAACACCCTCTCAATTTGACTCATGTCCCAATGCACATCAATAGAACTCCATTGATGTCTTTCTTAAACAAAACACCATCAACAAGCACATATGGAATGGCTTGTAATATGAAGTATCTCCTCTTTGCTTTTCTCATTTACGGGGGCATAGGCCTATCTCGTAGGAAGTGTATCATATTCGAGTCCAACAGGGAGTGGGCACATCATCATTTTCTGTTCTTGATCATCCTGTGTGCAATTTAGCGCAGTCTTTTTCATCACTGCTTCAACTTGTTGACTCAAGGCTAGCTGCTCACATAGTCCCTTCCCACTTACTAGTTTGGTGACCTTGATCTCGATGTCATATTCCATGACACGAGTTATCCATCTGCACGTTTCTCATTCGGATCCTTGTTTAGAAGGAAGTCCGACTCCGCGCATGAGAGACCAATAATTGGATCTTGTTGTTTGAGACTAGGTGCTTGAATTTCTTTAAGCTCCCGATTACTTTTGCAAGGACATGCTTTCCAATGAAAGAGTACCTACTTTCGTATTCCTCCAAGCCTTGATCAAGAAAGCAACTTGGTTGTTCTAATCCTTCTTTGTTTTGTTGTACTAGGAGTGCAGAAATCATGTCCCCACCACCAAAGGCATATAAACGAAGTCCTTGGAGAAGTCTGGATTGATGAGAGTCGGAGCTTGGGATATAGCTTCTTTTATTGCCTCAAAACATGCCTTCCCTTTAGATGTCCACTTAAATGCCATGCTTTCTTCTTTAACATTAGCGTTATTGGTTTTACGAGAGATGCAAAGTTTGGAACAAATCTATGGACGAAATTGATCCTTCCCAAGAAGCTTTGAAGAGCCTTCTTGTGACTTGGCAAAGGCAATGCTCAATTGCTTCAACTCTTTCTCTGCAGGTCAATTGTCAACCCTCCTTTGAAACAATATGGCCTAAAGTTTTCCTCGTGAGCCAAAAATATGCATTTTTGGGAATCAAAGATACCCCAAATCTTCTACACCTCTGAAATACTTGCCTCAAATGACAGAGGTGATCCGCTACATTTTTGAGAATACAAGATATATCAAAACTATTTTATTGATCAACCCTTAAATGCCATATCCATTGCGCTTTGAAAGTGGATCCAGCATTTGATAGCCCAAATGGCAATTTTTTGGTAGGAATAGGTCCCCATTTGGTGGTGAAAGTCGTCTTGAATTGGTCATCTTCTTTCACCATCACCTAATTATACCCCCGAGTAGCCATCTAGAGAGAGAGAATCTCTCTGAACCGGATACTACTTACAATATTTGTTCCATTGAAGGAAGTGGGTAATGATCTTTGAGATATGCCTGTTTAGGTCTCGGAAATCCACACACAACCTAATTTCTCCACTCTTCTTCCCGACCGAACCAAGTTTGCAACTCCACTTGAGTGCTTGATCGGAATATAATGCTTGCCTCTATTAGCTTATTTAGCTCTTTCTTCATTAGAGGCTCAATGTGAGGGTTGACCTGCCTGTTCGGCTTACGCGATGGGTTTAGCATCTGATCCAATTCTATGGTATGTTGTGCCAAATTTGGATCGAATCCTCTTAAGTCTTCATAGCTCCAAGCGAAGACATCCGGAAATTCTTGGCAAAGTTGTATGAAATCTGATTTCTCCTGCTGCAATACTTTACCAATTTGAAGAGTTTACCTTCCCCAACCGGAATTGGCTCACGAATCTTCTCTTTGACTCAGTATGTTAGCCTTTTCCTTACGGGCTGGTTGTTAGGGTTGATTATAGACTCCAATGTTACTAAACCCTTAGGAATATTGTTTTTCCGCAACTGTGCACTACTTGATCACCATCTGCTTTGCTCTAATCTCTTGATTCCTAGCTAAGAATTCAGCCTCTTCTTGTAAGAAATTGACGATCTGGTTGATCATTCTCAAACACTACCACTTCGCTTGTGTTATTATCTGAATCCTATTGGCCTCACAATCACATGGATATGTGGCTGTGTTTTTCCTTCGATGTTATCACCACATCAAACATTGCTACAATTCTGCAAGCCTATCTCCCTGAATTCATTTTTCTTCTTGGGTATGGACACAATGTTGAAAGCTTCAAATCCTCAATGAGGTCCCATACCCTATTCTTGTAGCTCCCGATCAAGTCGCTCTTCGTAGCATGTTGTCCCCTAACTTGGTTGATGATTAGCTCGCTATCTCCAAACACTGCCTTTCTTTATGCCCCTTTTCCTGCCCAATGAATTCCATGAATCAATGCTTCGTATTCAGCCGTGTTGTTTGAAAAGGAAAAATGGAAACGAAAAGATGAAAAATATTTGATGTCTTGTGGTGAAATCAACATTGCACCACCTCCAAAGCACCTTGCATTTCTTCTCGAACCATCGAAAAATAATTTCCAAACTTTGTTTTCATCCTTTGTTCGAAATTTGAATGATGTCGGAATGGGTGAATTTTCTTCGTGTATACAATACACGCCCCAATTCGAATTCTTCAATTTCCTTGTATGGGTCAAATTCATGACTCTTGTTTGCCCATTCATCCAGAGTTAAATCAGGAATTCCTCGACCTTAGTACTTATTTCTAGATCACTCGAACACTCCTCCCGATCAAAGCCAAGCAATTTGCATTAATAGGATTTGGTACATGAGGCTCAATATGGAAATTGGCAATTGGTTCAACTTTGATTGTTGCTTTGGCTCCATACCTTGTCCTAAAATCATGTGTGACCAATCAGAGATAAATATCCACCGATTTTTGTAGTGAAGTCTCTTGATAGACATACGCAAAGTGGTGGAAGGTCAATCACAGACACATCTTGCAGAACTGTAACATTAGGACAGGGATGTAGTGTTAGGCTTAACCCCTTGATGACTCCAATAGTTCCTACTGCCATTCCATCTAGTTGTACTTTACTCCTTTCAGCACTGGCTCATATTTCAAACCCAACTGATCCGCTATTTGCTTCGGCATCACTGAACTACTTGCCCCAAAATCAATCATGCAATTGTGTACCAAGTGGTTTCCAACAATCAACGAAACATAGAATGGTGGAGGCTTCAAATTTTTTTGTCTGCCCCCATCATGATTCCTTGCCGTGACAGGCTTGATTCGTGAGGACCTTCTCTTGCATATGGGCCTCTTTGGTTCGAAGTTGACCAATTCTTCATGGTAGCTTGTAGAAGATCTCTTTGTCTGGGATTGATAAAGATTCCCACATTGATATATTCACATTCATCTTCTTCATTTGATCAATGATGTTTGAAAGGGGATGAATTGTCCTTTATGTTGTCACTTACTTGGGCTGCAAACTTTTCTAGAGCTTGAACAGGTGCATGTGTTTCTCTACGAAGGTACCTTAGGTTGATTTGCACATTTGGAGCTGCGTTTGGTCTCTGACCCTTGTTGTGTAGGAGTGGGTAGAAACAAGCTGGATTACACGGTTTCCCTCTCCCTATATTTCTCTTCTTTGACCGTGTGTTTGCAGCCACGCCTTGAAAAGGTTGTTGGTTAACTCCACAGAAGTCTTCCGTTTGCCAATTGGCCAATGTGGTTTCTGTTGGAGGTCCTTCTTGTTGCATTTCTTGCTGTTGATTCTCCTCCTGGCTTGGTTCTTGAGGAACACCAATGGTTTGCACCATCAAGGCCTGATTTAGTGCACCATTGAAACATGCTGACTGATTGTGAGGTAGATTGCAAGGGTAACACCAGTCGTACTCCTGTGCCATGTTATTTTGTGTCGGGACCAAGGCTCTTGAGGACGTCGTTGCATTTGGATCATACGGTCGAAATGGCACTGCAGGCTTGAGGTTGTCCTTGGTTTGATACATTTGTAGCACTGAGTTGGTGATCTATTTTGTTGGTATGGGGGCAGCTTTGGCAGTGCTTGTGCTTGAGGTCATGATATGGTCTAAGCACTTTGAGCTTCTTGTCTTTTGATAGTCACAAGCTCATTTCCAAGGTCTGTAGTTGTTTCATAACCTCCTATGCATTCCTTTGAAGTATCTAGAAGTCGATGCCCCATTATTGCTTTGATTTCTAGGAGTTGGAATGAGATTCAACTCGGTGCTGCTGACTGGTTGTAGGATTTCCCATATCTGGATAGAGAGGCATTGGTGGCCTTGGTGCAAGATTGCCAGGCTTGATCAAAGCAGTTCTGCTGCTCGATAGCTATGTCGTAGGCCCACTAAAGCAGTATTTGTTCCTCCCATTAATTGGATCATCATGGCTATATGTCTGCAATTTATAGCCTTTAAGAAATAAAGGAATGCTCCTTCGGTGGTTGGTCTTACAGCCTTATTGGAATCTATCCCATGTCCATTGGAATCGAAGTTGAAATTTTCATTTGTTCATTAGGATCCTCTTTGATTGTTGTCACTGTTCCAATAAAGATAAATTGTCCACCCTTTCCCAAATTGGTTGCAAAGAGCGAACTAACAAAGTTGGTTCCAATTCATAATAGACCCCGCTGTAAGGCTCCTAAACCATTGTAAGGCCTTGCCTTTGAAAGATGAAGCCAACATCTTGACCGCAACATCCATTTCATTTATTTCATGGATTGCACATGTACATTAGCAATATCTTGATGTGATCATAGGAGTAGTATGATTTTCTCTGTAAAATAGGGTATATTCTTTAGTGCTGCAACTGGAATTTGATTCTGAGCATTTAGGGCAAGTGGACTACTACCCGTGAAATTGAAAAAGGGATTCGGTGGTAGATGTGCCATTATGATTGGCCTAAGAACCCTGGTCGATGCGAGAAAAGGCCTACTTAGGTGGAGGTGTAGAGCAAAGTCTGTTAGGTGGAGATGGTGATCTTTGTGGTCTTCTTCCTCTCCTTCCTCCTCCTGGTGATAGTTGCAAGTGGAAAAATAGCCCCTCTTCTCGAGTATTTGACCTGGTTTGAATTCTTCTCATTTGCACAGGAAAATTTTAACTTACACCACTGAATTCTATCCCATTTGAGTCCCCAGATGTGTTAGAAAGTGAGCCTCAAAAGGCTAGATTCTGCCAAGTTACACACCAAACTTGATAATATTTAAAATAGAAATTTGAAAGACCTTTTTATTTTGATATTTTAGAGTTTGGAATTTGATTTGGAATGACACTCCCTAAAATCTAAAGTTTGAAAATGCCGAGACTTGAAAACTCAAATCCTCAAAATCAAAAAGCCATGAAATTTTTACAAAGTCAAAATCTCAAAAAAATAAGAATACCCTTTTGGAGATTATCCGTGATCTATCAATGGTGAAATTTTGACTTGTTTCAAGCAAGTTAAGTCCTTGAAAATTGATTTGAAAGTTTAGCTGGAAGGTGAAAAAAAGCTGAAAGCTGAAACTGCACAATTTTTTAGTCTCCAATTTCTTGAAATCTCCTTCAAATCTATGGAATGACCTCTTGGTCCCCGAGCATCTGGCATGCTAAAACTATTGATGACGAAATCATGCACCCTGGTACTGCTGCAACACGATGGGTTGAGACTCTCGGTCATGATTCATAACATGGAGCTTTTCCCAGTGTGGGACCTTGCGAAATCCAAAAGCTCTCCGGATAAGGCTTCCTGTTCCTCTATTCGAGATGCACACGTAGAAAATAAAGAGGGTTTAATAAAAACCTAATCTAACTTACCAAGGAGACAGGTAAGAAAATGCATGCAAATAAAACCTAAACTACAAAGGTGATGCACCAGGAATGAAGAACACTTGTCTTACTAAATAAACACAGACCATTAAATGCAATGCAAGATCATACATACGATAGCCAAATTCATAGTGAAAGATCAAGGGATGAAAATGAATACAGAGAGGGTTGAGAATCATCCACAGCACATGTATTAATTTTTCCAAGGATGATAATCTGACACACTCTGCAAAATGCCAAGAGGCAAGGTTACATTACAGCTTTCAAATGGGAGGTTTTAACTCCACAAGTTTAGCTGCCAAAGAAAGAGAAGAAGGGAGGGGCCAAAACAAGAATGTCCAACCTTTAGAAAGAAGCCCTCCTTACAATTTATAGGAAGAATGAGAGAAAAAGAGAGAGGAATTCGAAATCTACCCCAACCACCTTTCGTAATGCACTTAACTATCTCATTATGGTGGTAGGTGAGAACCCCATGATGAACCCAAAAGTGGAGAACTGTATTTTTCATTTTTAAGAATTTTTTCTTACTAAATTAAATATATCCAGTCGTAGTTGGACAGAGGACCTCGTAAGCTTTCCAAAAAGTCCAACCTTGCATGAATCCAAGAGCTCCTTGAAATCAAAAGTTATGGCCATCTCAATATCTGCGCTTGGTATGCTTCCTGTCGGCTCAAAATGTTGCGCTCGTGAAGGTGCGCCATAGGCGCACCATTTTCCCTGTCGACATCCATTGTCATGTGCCACTCCTATGTGCCTTGGGCACAACATTTTCCTATCGACATCCATTGTCGTGTGCCATACTTGCGCCAAGGGCGCAACGTTTGCATTGTCGACATCCATTGTTGTGCGCCATACTACACTGCACCTTGGGCATGACTTGTTTTCCCTGTCGACATCCATTGTCATGCGCTTTACTTTCATGCGCCAAGGGCGCACTCATTTTTCCTTGTCGACATCCATTGTCGTGCGCCACTACTTCATGCCTTGGGCGCCTTTACCCATTTCCTGCCGACATCCATTGTCATGCGCACTTAAATGCATGCGCTTCGAAACTACACCCTTTCCTGATGACATCCATTGTGCGTGTGCCATACATGTGCCTTGGGCATGTCGGGGATTTGAGCTTCTTTGATTTCTCCATTCTCCTGCTTGTCTATATCTACCTGGGGAGAGATATATACAATGTAAAAATAATGTAGCAATAGGACTCCATGTGTAGATAATGAGAGTAGAAAAGGTATATGCCCCGGGGAGCCTCGATGGGGATGTTAAAGAAGTATCGAACATCATACATTGTGTAAAAATATGTAAGAGTCTTGCATTCACCTCAAGATACCATGTGAATGTGTATGTGTGTACAGAAAAATATGACATAATAAGTATCGAACTAACACAAGAAACAAAGTTTAACATGTAAATAGTACATGTTAACAAGATAAATTGCAATCAATATGTGTAAATGTTGGTGAAAAGTTATAGTGTGTTGTGATATGTAAGATTTGCATATTATATGAGCTAAAGTTTTGAACGATGGATGTGTGTGAGATGAGGATAATTTAGAATTATCCTCAAAAATTAAGTGTGAACTATATAACAAGAGTGCATCATCGTGTAATGAAGGTAAAGTATGTTTACTAAATATGTGGTGATGCTAAGAAAGATAGACATGAATCACAAAGTGTGAGTTGTGAACATGTGACAAGTGAGGTTCATGGAGGAATTACACCTCAAAAATCAAGTATGAACCGTAGAAAAAATTGTGTCATCAATAAATGAAGGTAAAGCATGTTTACCAGAGACTTGTTAATGCTCGAGAATCATAGACATGTAGCACAAAGTGTGAGTAGAAATATGCAACAAGTGAGATTCATTAAATAATTGTACACTCAACCCAGCCAAGTATGAACGGTAGAAGAAGATTGTGTTATCGAGTAGTGAGGTAGTGTATGTAGTTAAAACATTGTGATGTATAGATGGTATAAAAATTAAGTGATTAGTAAGGGAATTATGATGCCCCCAGTGTCAGTATATCAAGAGTTATTGGTAAATATATGTGATCATTGTGAGCAAGAATAGCCAATGAATGAAAGGATGTATACCATATAATGTATAAGTATGTGTATCATTAATAGAAGGATTTGTAAGTAAGTATGAGGATCAAAGCATGTAACAAGTGACATAGGAGCAAAAATAGAAGTTGTAAACATAGATCGATGTCTAAGGTGTGTTCATTGTGTAGATAAGAGAAAGTGCTGCTAGAAATATTGATTTGAAGTGAAAAGGAAAACTAAGGTATAGATGTATATGTGAGTAGCATATATAGGTGACTCTAATTAGAACATGTGACTATGGGGGATTTTAAATCTCCTAAGTGTGCAGTGATGGAAAGATATCCAACGATGCAAGAAAGACCATGCCATGGTGGCAGATGTGGAAATTTTTAATGAGAAAATTTATGATTGTCATAATAGTAGGTTGTTGGGAATTTGAGGCTCATGCGAATAGTGATATGTTTCAATAATAAACCCAATCATGCACATAGGATCTAAACAATACAACAAAATCTATTGCAATCGGAAGTATAAACTAGAATAATCCAAATCAAAACAAATTAAACACACATAACACAACATGTACCATGGGTCACCCAATGTGGCTACGTCCACCAAACATAGAGATCTCATATATATAATAATATAAAGTATAAACAAAATCTTCCTACAAGAGTACAATGCATCTCTCCAAGAGTATCTCCTCCTCTAGATCTCTAAATAGATCTCCATGAGTGCACTACAACGTGTGCCTCCAAACAGCCAATAGGTCTCACATAATGAGAAACTACTACGTCTCTAGAATGCAACCAATCTCTCATGTGAATCTAAAAACAAGAGATCTCACATGGGTCTACCAATGTGCAACCATATTTGTGCACCAAGAATTAAGTATCTCCTCCATCTCACCGCATCACTCGTGAATGCAAGAAAAACCTCCTCTACTATAACTAGATCTACATGGATTGTCAACAATACAACATGATTACATGGATATATGAATACAATATCTCATAAATAACATATGTATCTAACAATACAAGATCAAACAACAACTTATGGATTTAACCGGAAGAATCTACAATACAAGATCTCACCAACATGTGGATCTTCAAGAATAAAATCTATGTGCTTTGTATACTATGCAAACCATTACAATGAGATAATAACAATACAAAGGAAATATAGTAGAAGACAATACCCTCTTCTCACCATTAGATGTACTTATTATTTCCTTCTGTCCATCTTCTCTCCATGGAAGCTTTGTCTTCATGTCACCCGTTCTTTCTTTTTCTTCTTCTTCCTTATTCTCTTAATCTACGAGAATTGAGGATCGAACTCAATCCTTGTCCCAATTAACCTTATAACCCTATATTTCATGATTATTTAAGCATATTAAAATTTATGGCACCTTACCTATGAATTTACAACCTTTCAATTCACTTTATAACTAAAGTTACATTTATTTCCGTGAGTTAAATATAAACTTTCATGCATAGGTAATTAGTACCAGTTTCACCTGACTGCAGGTAGGTTCTTTTTCCTAACCGGGTGCAAGTTCACTCCGACTAACATAGGTTCCCTGTCCTAACCAATGTAGGTTCCTTAGACCGACATAGGTTCATCCCAATCAGTGACCAACATCAGTTAGCTAACTGATGTTGGTTACTGTGTAAACTAGTAAACCTCAAATTCATGCCTTTGTGAAGCAATTCAGCTCCACAACCTAACAATCTCCCACTTGGAGATAAATTTTGAACTTGTACCTATACATGTACATCACCGTCCTCTACATACCATGAAGAACATCTATTATTTACATCAACAATTATCTCAAATGAAATTAGGAAGATTAAACCATCTTCTAAAACATATAATATAAACCAAGACTTACTAATACCTGCATTTTGAAGTGATAACTAATCTATGATACATGAGCTACCCATACATCAATCTCCCACTTGAATAATAAATTCAATCCTCTCATGTAATAGAGCCACCATTACTAATATACTTACGAGAGCTCCCACTCCAACCTGAATTCTTGAGCTTCAATCATAACCATAGCCATTCCAACCATGTTCTCTAACCATCTATCCATGTCTCCATGCAACCACTAATGCAATTGACCAAAGAAAAGTCAAACTGGAATATGTGAAAGTAGAAAAAAAGATCTTGCGAAAAGACAACCCAAATGAGTTATACATGCAACCAATGGGAAATCAATCCACAAATACCTACATAACTCAAAGAATATAAACATTGCATCTACAAATCCAACCCTACATAAACAACTTACATGTCCAAGAAAACCATCTTTAGAAAACACATATCTCATGGAGTAACATAGTAATAAGAGGAGATACAAACATCCCCAAATCATGATCTAAGAGCATCTAAACCATGCTCATACTTATCCATGTGGAAAAAAAAATATTTGCATCATCATAGATTCATAAAACATAATCTATCCACATGTCTAAAATCACCACATACATCCATCTATATTATCAAGCTCTACATAAGCTCTAATTCTACCACCAACTTACTCTAAAGAAAAATATGAATCCTATGCTTATCAATGTCAGCAACAAAACAACCATGTTAAAACGTGCTACTATAAATAGTGCAAATACCAACAAACATGTCATCAACATACTCTGCACAACCATCTAAGATGAAATAAAACAAGGGCACCATCCAAAAAATGGTAAATAATTTTTTTGTCAAACTTGTAGTCTAACTCGAACATGGCTTCCCAACTAACAATGATCAACTCACTGAAAAACCATTGTTTCTAGATGACTGACCATGGTTATCCAAGACTAACACCCATCCTTTGTAACAATCATATTTCTCCTTTTTCCACCCTTCAAACTCAAAATAATTCTTCTTCTTCTAAAAATAGGTTAATTACCATCAACTGCAATCCCATTAGGATATCCAGACATGAAAAATAAACTAGAAGTGATATTACCATGGAATAAACTAAAAATACAGTGAAACCATGATTTTCCTCCAAAACAACTTGTGCCTCATGCCTCTCGGGAATAGTAACATACTCCTCTCATTTCACAAATGCATCTATGTCCAACCTACAATGCCAACACCCATGGCTTTGCTCCAATTAAACATGAACTCCCATGCACTTCCTCTAACCACCGAGATCAAAAACTATATATGTCAATGATAATTAAAATAGATGAAAACAATATAAAACCGATTCCCTTATTATCAAAGAATACTTCTACATCACATAAGTTTGGACTTCTTGTGAAATAGGTAAGTCACCTTATTTTCATCTTTGTACTAAACATCTTTCGATACTATGCAAATATGTATAATCATGAATTTTCATTAAGGATCTCATCCTTAGACTAGATATCCTTGTCCTCAAGATTCCAACACATCCCAAAAATAAAATTCAAACACACCAAATATCCATGGTGTATATTTTACTTGTGCACACAATCTAAACATAATACATGTTGCTTGAAACAAAATAAATAAAACATAAAATGAATAGAGATACTTAAATTTGACCCAAGTCTCACTAGACTCCCAGAGCCAACTTTGTCATCTTTATAATTCAAACATTGAAGTGATCTCGCATTGTTTCTTCCATGTATATTCTGTCAAGAAACTCAATCCTCCAAAATATGACATTAAAACATCCATGCCATCTTCTTCTCGTAAAATTATAATACAAATTCACTTCCACAGAGAGACTAACCTCAAATTCGCCTTATCGGGGCCTATTCCTTTGTGATCGGTGCTAGTTCCCTAGCTAACATTGGTGTCACCGGAATGAACACAATGCCAAATATTTGGTATAATACGCCAAACCAGTGCCTACTCCGACCAAAGCTGATATCTATGTTGATCCAATCATTTCAAGAAGCACCCAAATCTCATACAAATATTGAACAACAATAATACATGAAAACAAATTGCACCAAGATGAAATACATCACCTTACCAAAGACAAAGATACTCAAATGCATCTTCAACTAAAGAACATGCTTCTCTGATGGAAGCCCCATCTTTGTTCTCGTGTTACTTCCTATCTAAAAATCTCATACATATGGATCGCACTCAAGGATGCATAACTGCTCCTCTATCTCATACTCAGATCTGCAATCCCAAACCATGCATGTGCATCCAAAACATACAAGCATTATAATACCAAGATAAAACCAAACCTCTATAACTAGGATCTCTGCAATCTCAAGCAACATTCTTGTTCCTCCAAGAACAACGAACACCCTAGTAAACAAGACACATTCCATGCATCTCTTAATTTATTCAGATCTATGATTTTCTATTTAAAACTAGGTTTCCTAAGAACTAACCATGGTCACCACCCCGCCAACATCGGTTGCCTCCTAGCCGATGTCGAGTCCACCGTATTTTCTAACAACCTCACATTTATAGCCTCACATTGAAATTTAAACATCTTCCTGTGATTTTCACATCAGAAAAAAGAAAACCTACTCTCATACATGTCAGTAATACTAATAACAAAACCATGAAGCAAACTCTTGCTTTGAAATATACAAGCTCTAATACTAGTTGTTAGGAATACAAGACTACGTAATAGTGTTATAATTTAATAACAAACCCAATCATACACACATGATCTAAACAATTCCCCAAAATGTAAAGTAGTGGAAGTATAAACTATAATAATAAAAATCAAAACAAAGTCCACACACATAACATAGTATGTACCATGGTTCACCCAATGTGGGCTACATCCACCAAGGATAGAGATCTCCTATATATAATAATCAGGAGTAAAACCAACTCTTCCCACAAGAGTACATTACATCTCTCCAAGAGTATCTCCTCCTTAAGATCTTTAAACATGATCTCCATTAGTGCACTATAATCATTTCTCCAAACCACGAGCAGATCTCACATAACCAGAACTAATGCATCTCCGAAATGTAACCAATATTTCCTACGAATTTGCAAACAAGACCTCTCACATTGTTATACCAATGTGCAACCATAATTTTGCACCAAAAGGTAAGTGTCTCCTCCATCTCACTGCATCAACCTATGCATACAAGAAGACAACCTCCTCTACTATATCTAGATCTACATGGATCAACATTACAACATGATCTCATGGATCTATGAATACAAGATTTCATAATAACCAATGGATCTAATAATAAAATATCTCACAATGACCTATGAATATAACCAAAATAATATAAAATACAATATATCACCAACATGTGGATCTACAAGAATAAAATGTTATGTTTGTGGATCCTATTTTCATGTTAGAGTATGGTACACCTTCCATGTGTTACACTGGGTAATTTTACAAATGCGGTCTCGCTCGCCGGTGAGCAGGTCGGGGTTCATGGGTGGTTTATTAACCCATGGGTAATGGGTAACCGTTATGGGCTGTTTTTGGGCCCATGATTTTTCGGTCTTTTGCCCATTGTTTTGATACCTACGCTTTTTTGCCCTTGGTTTTGATACCCATGGTTTTGTATCAAAATTCTTAAGCGATTGTCTATTTATATGGTCTTATGCATATGATAGATGGATAAGCAAATGTATTACAGATGTGTTTTGAATTCGGTGAATTCTCAGAGAGTTTGTTGAGCATAGCTCCAAACAGATCTGGTAGTGTATTGAGAGAGTGGAGGTCTTGTAATAAAATCTGAGCAAGTGATTCTTGGTGGACGTAGCCCAAATTGGGTGAACCACGTTAAATCTTGTCTCTCTGTGTTGTGTTATTTATTCTGCACTTTTATTTGAGATCTGTAATAATTTATGCATATTAGTTTCTACTTTTGCGATTCTCCGTAAGGGATTATTCTCGCATATTTTATCTCTTATTTCCTAACATAAACTCTATGTTTTTTGCATACTATGCAAGCCATTACAATGATACACTAAAAATTCAAAGGATATACAGAGAAGATAATACCATATTCTCACCATTAGATATACCTAATATTTCCTTCTCATCCGATTATCCCCATGGAAGCTTTGTCTTAATGTTACTTGTTATTTATTTTTCTTCTTCTTCTTCATTCTCTCAATCTAGGAGAATCAAGGATCTAACTAAATCCTTATCCCAATTAACCTTCTAACCCTATATTTAAAGATTATATAATCATCTACAAACTTAGGGCACATTAGCTATGCATTTACAACCTTTAGATTCAATTTATAATAAAAGTTAGATCTAATTCCCTTGAGTTAAATATAACATTTCAAGAATAGGTTATCGTGGTGTCGCCTCTGACTGATGTAGGTTCCTAGTCTCGAGCGGTGTCGGTTCCTCGATGATGTAGGTTCATTTTCCTAATTGATGTAGGCTCCTTGAGTGACACCGATTCCTCCCGGTGACCGACACCGGATTAGCTATCCGACATCGGTTACTATTTAAACCAGTAAACCTCAAATGGAGACCTTTGTGAAGAAATTTATCTCCACAACCTAACATAGGTAGAATGAATCGTATGACCAACATCAAAATCGACTCAACCAGAATGCTAGGATTGAAATCAAATGTGCGCACATTCTCATCTAAACAATGAAATGCTTCAAGCAATATCATAAGCTTCATCTGGGTCCTAGTCATCAACATAGTCATTATTTGGATCGAAAGGAATTATAATTTTAAACTTATGAGGTTGGTGAGTGATCTTAGCCTCTGGCAGAGGAATTGGTTTTTCTTCATTTAATTGTGGTTTTATATTTGTGATTAGTAACACTATAGATGACACAATAGGATGAGGTAATGAGGTAGGTACTTCTAAAGGTGGTATGATACTAGGTTGGATAGGTGGCTCTTGAATTACTGGAGAAGGAACATTAGTAAGTATGGCGTGATGCTCACTAGACATAGAGGGATCAAATTTAGGAACCCATTGGGATTTGGTAATTGGAGATGAGCGTGGATAAGAATGATGTGTATAAAATAAAATGAAACCCTTATGTTCTAGATGTCATATTTTTAATCTAAGACATAACAATTGTCATCAAAATGTTCATTAATCCCATGGTAATGACAATATGAGTGAACTTTGTATCAAATAACCTGATGAGGAGGGTGGTAATAATTAGGTAAGAAATTAATTAATTATCAAGTAGCTCAAATAATATATCATGTTGTCTAGCATTCCACTAAATTTAGACATGTGCTTATTGCGGTAATACCTTTTAGCTTCATTGATATGTGCACATGTAGTAGACATAGGATCAAGATGATGTATAAAATTACTAGCATGGGCATGAGAAGCATCCTTGAGATGTTGTATTTAATATTTTAGGGATATAATCGTGGTTTCCATAGCTTGAAATTTATCATGAAAAGGATGGTTTATAGACTTAATTCACTCAAAGATATCTTGATAGGATGTGTTATCGGGAGTAATAGGAGGTTGTAATATGCAATTGGAAATGGAAATTACATGTGAATGTGTCATATCATGAGGAAATTTATATGTCATGATGCAACTAGGGTTTGGGTTTGGAGAAGAACACAACTGGTATAACATGAAAAACAAGTACATCCTATTGTTCAATAAAGAGTTAGGGTTCAGACAAATGATATAATATAATTTAAATTAAACATCAATTTCATAGTAATTTTTGTTACTAATGATATGACGAAAATAAAGTATATTAGTGTACAAGAAATAAACATTTAACGATGTAAAACCCTAAGGAAATGAGAGGATAAAAATAACTTAGGTGATTCCACGTAACTTGGGAGTGATCTAGACATGAGTATTTTTAGGATTTTCTTAAAAATATGTCATAAAGGTTTGATGAGAGTTCAAAAAAATCCGAATAGACATGAAAAAGTGCCCATGGGAAGACATGATCTCCCGACACTAGTGACTTATCTCGTGCATGTGTCTTCTCGAATGTGTAGGTTCTGGATTTTTCTCGGTCGAAATTTCTTCTCTCCAATATTCACTTTGACACTTGAACTTCATTCTTAGAGTTTTGGTCTCTTTATAATCATTAAAACAAATGTCTACCTACACATGTCCATATATCACATCAAATATTATAAACAAATGTAGAATGTGGAGTTGTATCGACCATGATGGTCACCCAACAAGTGAACTTGTGGATCGAGCATTGCACCACATATTATACTCCATGTGGTTATCCATACTTATGTGTAATGATTCCTTACATTTCCCTTGTAGAAGTTTCATGATGATAATGAGATAAACGTAGATTGTACTAAATATGCAAAATGTGTGTGCTGGAATAAAATGAGCTCCCATCCTATGTTGTGTATATTTAATAATGAATTTATTATCCCTTGTATGGATGTGCTATATGTATGCCTTTAGTGATATTTAGCCATTGTGAAAGCTGAGGTGATGATAAATAATGCTTATAGTTTTTGGCCCCTTATTTGAGAGCAATAACTAAGTATATATATAATTCCCTTGTGTGAATTTCATAATTGACAAATGAAAGGCTATCCCAAAGTTTTAAAAGGTTATAAAAAGGTGAAAATGGAAAAAATGAGTAATAAGAATAAAGATAAGGGGAGAAAAACCAAGAAGGGATAGGAGTTCTTTCATGCTTCTTTCCTAACTAGGAACTACTTTCCGAGGTATACAAAAGATAAATCATTCAAGTGCCAATCGAGATGTAAGATGTATAAAGCAAGTAAAGTACAAGAGATAAAACAATCATAGAGACAGAAGGAGTTTTCAACTAATAGGTTTCTTGCTTAGGAATCACAAATAAATTAGTATGCTTTAGGACCTAGAAATGTACCTAAGTGCATAGATTTTGTGTCTACAGACATTAACAACAATTGTTTTGTTTTACATAGACATTGTTTTATCTTTTAATGTTTTCTTTGTCTACTTTTGTAGAATTATCGCCTTTCTTTTTTGATGTCACATGATGTGTTACACGGCTCAAGATTTCTTTTTTATCTTTGGAACTCTCCTAAAATTATAGCCAAGTAAGGGATAGGAGTTCCTAGTCATTTTTGTCCCCTTTGGCTAATTTTTTTCCCTTTCTTTCTTATGTTTAAAATACCACATCAATTTTTCTCTTTTCTCAAATTTTATTAATCAATTTGGGTTGGATTTTAGAATTGTTAATGAATAAATTCATGAAAATGAATCAAATATATACATGACCTACGATTATTCTAAAGGGGAAATAAAGGAGAATGGCACTATTACATTCTATTTACAACCTAGGGAGAAGAAAGACTTGAGCACTACATTTTTTTGTATTATTAATTGTATATGAAGGAAAATTATGAATACCATTACACACATTATCTTGGGGTAATTATTTTTAGCCCAATATATTTTTGACCGTAACAAGGTAACCTAGCTTTGAGTTTGAAATCTAGTGTAGTGCTCATGGATAATCATTTTGGGGTTACCTCCAAGGTAAGATTGAGTCAAGAACATGTATATTTGTTTTATTTTAATGTTTTCATTTACATGTGTGACATGATAACCCTATAGTGAATTGGATTTAAAATAAATGAAGTAAAGGTGAGCTTAAAAACCCAAGAGAAACAGGATCCATACTCACTACTATAAAACTAGAGTATATTATAGCCACTATGCCTAGGGTGGTCATGCCCCTTTTAGTGCTACCATCCAAAGATAATATGCATATAATAGTAATCAACATAAAGCATGCATAGTCTATCTTAAGTCTTTTCCACCACTAGACTCCATCCTAGATTCAATACAAATAGTGAGTCATTAACTAAATTCAATTTTATCTCCTTATTAATTATTTTTTTTCCATTGCAAATTGTATACTATATTTTTATGATATTATCTAATTGATCTTATTCCTTTGATTAATATTTAATTTTATTTAAATACTTTTGTGAACCCAACTATTACATGTTGTTTATCATATCTATTGTTTCCAATCCCTAGTAGTTATAGGTTTCGTGTGCTTTATTTTTCATTCCCATTACCCATAGTTGTTTCTTTGGTCTTCTATAACATACTGAGATTATGTTATATACTTGATAACATTCCAACATAATATATCAATCTACACATGATAATCTTCTATTAATTTCCCATTAGATACCGTTTAGTTAAATATGAGCTTATGATAGTGAACATTCTTATGATGAAGTCACTAATGTTGATCAAGAACAACTTGATGCGCTCACCAATTTCTATTCAACAATACGTGAAAAACCATCTCATGCACCATATGTTCTTGATGTTGTATTAACATCAAAATATTCATGTGACAATGTTTCTCATGTCAAGATATTTTGTACCTTAGATATATTTTTTGTTACCACTTATTCTATTCTACTTTCCTCTCCCTACCAATGTAGAGACATCCAACATCCACATACCTATTTCCACACCGACCACTCACTTTTCTTTCACCATTATATCCAACATAGAACTTCTTTATGTACCCATGCCTTAGAGTATGTGCACCATGATTTACAGGATCAAATTTGTCAATTACAACATGTCAATTCTTCATCTTCTTCATCATCTCCATCTCTCAATTCCTCACTTCTCCTACATAGTCTTATTAAACCCGAAGTTTCTTCTTACAAATTTCCTCGGGCAATTTTTTGTCCCTTAAGATTCTTCTTTTCTTGGAAATAGAGATCCAAAAGACCATTTTAGATCATTTCATGTTGCATTCTTAGAATATACTTGTGATAATATATTATTGACCAAGTATTTTCCTAGGAGATTATATGAGTGTGCTTTGCGATGGATTTATGATTTACCTCTACGCACTTTGTTAGATATTTCATTCCTCTACAAAATTTATTCTATGACCATTTTTAAATAACATTATAACAAAGATATCATATGCACAAATGGATAAAATAAAACAAGGAACTAATGATCATCTTAGTGGCTATGTTTTGAATTATAAGATTAATCTTACTAAAATGAATAATGTATTGGATGAGTGTAAAATCTAAAATCTATTTATCCAAATTCAGTTTACATAGTTTAAAATAATGTTTGATATTTGATTCTTTTCATTCTTTCAAATCATTTATAACATACTCTTGAAGATCACAAAATAAGATACTTTCTATGGGAAATCTTATGTATGGTGATAATACTTCCAATCCATATAATAAAAAATTTGAAAGTAAATTTACTTTTAATGGAAACTCTATTGATGCTAATCTTACTCTTAATGGAGTATATCAGCAAAAAATGCTCCAACTATAACCTGCATGAATTTTTTTTATTAGATTGCCACATCCACCTCATGTGTTCTTACCTCATCTCATTGAAAGAAATTTGGTTTCTCTTTCATCCACTCTTGATACAAATTGTAGTCATCCTTGTGGCAAGAGTTTTGATGAAAATACACATTGTGATTATCATAGATGTAATGAAAATTTCACTAATAAATTATTTAAACATAGAAATCGAGCCATTACTTGATTGATAACAATGATATTTAAATCCTATCCAACTATTTCTAAATCTACAAAAGAAAATTGAAATCTTAAATTTTCTAATGATCCATTAACCAAGAATGAAAATTGGTTCCTTAATCTTATTCTAATAATTCTTATCATATAGTTCCACCTTCATCATCTTTTGACCATCTACTTGGGTTTCTTGTTAATACTATTGATATTCCTCCATTTGTTATTATTTTCATTGATGCATATTTTCCTACTACTTTTACATCACATAGACTTTGGGTTGATGCTTCTATTGGTACTCATGATATTAACAATGTTATGTTATATCCTTCTTTCAAACATAATACATGTTCATTTATTTATTGTAATATATTGACTATCCATTATTCCATATGAGACTTAGATCACGTTCTTAACATGGATATGTAGTTGTGTCAATCATTGTTAGGTCTCTTACCATTTCTATGAATTCCTTTGTTTGATCTAAGGTTATGCATTTTGACATGGTCTTAGGACTTCCTCGGCTTAACTAATCCAAATCCATCCTATCATTAGTTCATCTATGTCTTAAGTTCATACATGAGCATCATGTTGTTACTATTTTAGGCTTCCTACATGGACTCCTTTATCTTTGGCACCTCTCACCATCACATCTTTAGTTTCTACTACCACTAGTTAACTATTGATGATAATCTCATGGATTTGGCATACACTACTATGACATATATAGATAATTTCACTCCTTGTGATAATTCCACACCTCTTCCTAGATATCCTTCACATATTACATATGCTTCTATCCCACTACCTCTTTTTTGTCCCATAGAATAACTTATAGGGATAAATCTAAACATAAGATCCATACTACACATGGTAGATCTATGCCCACTTCACGGTTGTATTCCCCACATGCACAACATAGTCCTACTCCACACATCTTGACACATGCACTTTCCCATGACATTAGGTCATTTGATCATGTTCACATGCATTCCACTATAACATTAGAAGATAGTGGGTGCTTACCCTCTTACCTCATCGGATAGATCACTATAGAAGCCATACTTGGGGGTAATCCTATTCCCCCCTTATGATTCAATGATGAAATATATTTTCAAGGTTAAAATATTCTTTTATTAGATAGAGTGGTAAAAATAGGGATTGTGGATCCTAGCAGCCTTACAAAAAAGATACATCATGAGAGACACAAAGGAGAAAAGGACAAATCGATGAGGAACAAGAGAAATGACCTTAGCCAGGGTCAAAAGAAAAGAAAACCAAGATAAAGAAAGCTAAAGCTAAGGGCGAGTCAAGGATACCTAGCTCAAACTGAAGATAAAAATTAGACTACGGCTCGTCATAAGAAGCCATCCTAGAGAGACTTCGCATCATATATTTCTTATGAGGGACCTTAATCCATCTATCTCCATCAAGATCATAACAAGAAGATCCTACTCCATTATCAGGACCGAGGATCACTTCAAGTATGAAATTTAATGCGCTCGTGCTTACACGAGTGAGCTGCTAATACCACTCACTCGTGGCCCATCCACTCCTCGCGAGTCATACTCAATGTGATGTCCAAATGAGGGAAATTTTGAATCTTATATACCCACCCACCAAACCTTCTCTCTCGGTCAATCTTACAACCCACACTCGTCTCCTAATCAACCCCACCGTCCACTAGGATTAGATCCTTTGAAATTAGTAAAAATGTGCATCGAGAAGGAAAGTAGTTAGATCAGACAAAATAGAGTCCATCTGCGTACGTCCACCACTGGCCCTAACTACCATCGAATCCCTGTGCGAGCCACTAGAACATCACTGACGTGGTCCAGGTCACTCGCGCAAGGAGAGAAGATAGAGTGATAACATCTGTTACCTCCTCTGCTATATTCCCCTCCTCCACCGACGAGGCACCGTCAATTTAAGCGATCACAAGCTCCTGCAACAGCTAAATATTACAGCAACACGCCTTTCATTCATACCTAACCATCCTACAATTCCTGCAGAAGATTAAAGAGCTTACCATATTGATATATTATTCACATCTACCGTTTGGGGAGTCTAGAAAATTTGTTTTGGGGATTTTGGAATCCACTGGGACATTTACACACTGTCGGGCAACAAAAATCTGGCGCAAGACTTAGTTGGAGGATCAAAAACTATCAGGACACCGATGGATCTGGCAATCCCCAAAAGGACTTCAGGCTCCGTGAACTCTAAAGGAAAAGCAAGGAGATAAATCCAAACACAAAGGGCCTAAAAGTGAAATCATGAGGTGTTCCTGGCTCCCATCAATGGAGACCAAGAGCAACATTTCCATAAAACCAGGGAGCTCCCAGATATAATTTATGCATCTCTAACTCATTTTGGAAGAAGAAAATCAAACCTTCACCTACAAGTTCCCTGACATCAAGCCTGCAGGCCCATTTTCTTCAACACCAATCTCTCACTAGATCTATGTTTTGTCTCAATCCAACAAACTTACCAATAAACACAAATTTGAATCTAGTTTTAGCTTTGTTAATGATTTATCCTGAGACTTCCAATTGGGAACCTCACTTTACACAAATACACTTTGGGGATAAACCTTACTTACATCCCCTAGTCATGTGATATTATATTATTATAATACAAAAACATACATATATTCATAAAAATATAATCTTATATTATGGTTTGATGTCTCTTAACTTTCTTATATTATTCCATCTTGCACTTACCTTATCATCTTAGCTTGAATTGTAGTACTATTCTTTAACATATACACATGCACATTTACATGGTACTTTTAGGTGAATGCAAGCTATCTACAAAGTTATCACGTGATGTATGATGTTTGAAACTTTTCTCTACCACTCCCACCGAGGATACTAGGGACATCTAATTTCCCATCCTTTCTACATTCAGGTGTTATCATTGTAATATTTATTACTTTTTTCATATATTCAGCTATATACATTATGACATAATATCAATTATTTTAACATGCTAACATATACTTCATGAGTAGAATTTTAATGGTATAGGTTTACTCCCAACCATGGTTATCTTATTTATTTATGTCTTATCTTCTATGTTCGTTCCTTAAGTTCCATTGATTACAAGCTATTCCTTCTAATTTATTGTTTATTTATTTATATTACCTTGAAGGCCTAAAGTATCTTGTGACATCCTAAGTGGTGTCCCATGTTTTCTGCCAACTACTATGTTTGTCTCTTGATATGATTTTTTTGTATTTAATAAGTTGCTATTATATGGTGTCATGGTTGTTAGCATGGACATGCCTTACTCCCCTTACACAATTTCTTCTTAAAATGTACAAATTATCTCTATAGGTTCCCTCATTTGAGTCATGATTGGTTTAATCAATATCATGCCCAAAAATGAGCGGGGAAAATCATCAAATGATTATTTCACCATCTCATCAATCTAAAAACTAGATATATAGAATGGTACATACAAAATTTGGTCAAACTAGATGTCATTTTTTCTTGAAATCGACATGACTCAAAAAGAAAAGAGGAAAATAAGTTCCCATATCAAATAGGAATGGTGGGTGCTAGTGGCTAACCTAGGAATGTTTTTCCTTGGGAAAAACACATACATTTAATAGTTATCATAACATTTTTATAAATAATCCAAGAAAAATATTTAAATCTAGGTTACTATTGATAACAAAGTACTCATCACATCATCATCATTAATTAAGTTAAATTACACTCAAAATATATCCTTGAGGTAATAAAGTTCTTGATATTAGTCTTGATTACCTTTTAGAGTCTATTATTGGAGCAATGAGTATATATGATTTGCAAGAATATGAGATACACTTTCCATGATTTTTATACCCCTTGGATTATTTGTATTCTTGAAAAGGTTGAGTTTTCTACGTATCTTCCTATTTTTTATGATCCCATACATCAAAACTCAAATTAATTTTTGTTAAATCCGTGGTGAAGTTAATGCACCATTGATGTCTACATAAATGTACATGTCTTTAACCTCTCATGTTATTTATGTTTTGTAACATTGATTAATTTTTTATTGGTCATGTATATGCGAGAATAAAGTAGCATATTATTAATCTATCACATTATTATCTATATTTAATTACCTTATAGTCCCCTTTTGGATTTACAACCTATTTGATCATTACAACCCATGTTTAGAACCCCAACATAAGTAGCTATATATTGTTATAATATTTTTATTATTAATTTATAATCGATACCTATTAGATGCAACTCTCTTATCCTATATTTAGGATTTGGAGCCTTATATGTTTCATAGAGAGGACTATCATATTTATATTTCTACATATTTTACATCTTATATCTCTCGTTTGTGCATCATTAAAATGGCCACTATATTATCTAGTCTATTTTACATAGAGATAAAGAGTATATTTTATTAGACCATTATGTACTTGAATAGAATTTTCAAGATTAATTTCATGCAAATATTTTTTTTCAATGTTTATTACCATTTATGTTATTCCCATGTTCTTATCTCTCTTCATGTACAAAATATTTTTCTTTATATAGATAACCTTCCTATGTCCCTTATATAATGTGTTTCTAGTTGATGTTTATGTGGCTAGTATGAGTATACATGTGACATCTTATGCCTTTGATGAGTTTGTACATATACCTCATATGTTTCCCATATGCTTTATATTATATCCATATCGGTGGTATTTCTTGTGAATGCTTGACATGTTTTTATACATGTCATATCATTTCATTTCCTTTTATTCTTTCCATGTGCATGATGTAACTTCATGCTTGGTGTTCTTAACATGTGTATCATGTGATATTACTACATAAATCACTTTCGAAATAATTAATATGTGTTATGTGTGATTGATGTGATTTGACAAATTAATATGTTTTCGATGTGTTTGACATGATTCTAAAACATGATAATTATATTCCATGATGTTGTCATACTACATTGGGGAATTTTTATGACATCATTTCTCATGTTTTATGTAGACACCTATAGTTTGATCAAAGCAATCTTATTCTTAATATTTACACTAACTATTATACTTCTTACAAATTGATGACATCTTTTCAATTAGGATTATCTAACTCTCCTTTTACGAAATCCTTTTGGTCATATTCCTCTTATAAATGACTAATCGGAAAATATAGGCTCTCCTTAGATAAATCGTATTCTAATATCCTTCGAAACCACTTCTACTAGCTTTGTAGATTATCAATCCATTTCATTGGATTAAGTAGTCCTCTCACAACTATCTCAGACTCCTTATTCCTCACTAATCAAGATTAATTAGCCTAAAACCAGATTAACTAGCCTAATGCATGTTTAACCTCTTCTAAACCATAAAGTTCTTTTTGGCTTATTCATTTGTCCAATATGCACAAAAATTCTTCCATTATTGGAAACAAAAAACTATAAATACCCCACTACCCTTAAACCATTTGTAAGAACACTTCCTCCTTTCTAGGATAAACTATAGTATTTTTTATGATTAACAAATTTCTTCATTGTTTATTGAGATATTTTATTTGCTATTGCATCTTTTACTCAAGCTTTAGGTAAATGGGAAGAAGCATATGGATTTGTATCCATTAATGGTGAGCTCTCATTCTCAAATACCTTGAAGATCAAATAATCACAAATGATTACTATGGTCTTTATTAGGTTCATTTTCATATCTTTTAAAGAGTAGAGAATATTTATACATGTTAGGTTTTATTGTTTATTTCACGTTAATGCATGCAAAGTAATGGTTTCTTGCTTATCTCTTTCATAAAGGTCCATTGAGGTTTGTTTAAAGATTTAGGGCTTATTAAGTGTTTTGTCCTCATTTTATAGATTTTGTAACTTTTCCTTGTTCACATTTGGCACGCTTTCGATGGGATTTACTCCATAGTCATCATATTTAGAGTTAAATAGCTTGTTTTCTAATAGGTTTCTAACTTTAAGTAGGATAAATATCTCTTTAGCATGAATATTTAATGGGTTCAAGATAGAAATTAGTTTTAATGGTGAATAACTAACTTGTTGGAACTTTAGAATTTTTCACTTTCGTAGTTTTTTTGTTTTCCGAGGCATGCTTAGGAATAATAAACCAATACACATCCATCATCATGGGCTCACACCACCTATCTAGCTATTAATCATCTGTCTGTATAAAGTTTGATAGTTAGTCCATTTTACAAAGGGGACGCATGTTTTATTTCACGTGCACATGTCAAATTGCAAAACCCCACCTCTCGTGATGTGCAGGTGTTATTTGAACATAATTTTAACCTTATATTTTACCCTACATGCACACCTGCCTTTTGGGGTGCAAACCCACTAAAATTCATGCCCACATGCTATTTTGTTCATACAGTGTAAAGTCACACTATATTTTTCTATAGTTGTATGCATATATCATTCACAAAACACATCCTTCAATAGGCACACGAACACATCATTCTACGCACAAAAGTATTACTGTCAAAATTAAGAAAAAAATTTAGAGGTTGTAGAATCAAATTTATGGATTTTTATTACAATTTGTAGGTTTCTAACAATGGTTTATAGGTTCTTTTGATATTTTTTTTATCGTAACTTAGTTAAGTGTTTGTTGAAGTGCGTATGCTCTTTGTTCCTCACACCTTTTAGGTGATCTTTTGGATCAAAAACGTTTCAAAAACATTCTATTTTCTTTCCAAAAACTTCAATTTGAGTTTTTTAAAAGGTTAACTTTCAAAGTTGGCTAAAAGGAGTTTATTTTTTGTAAATTAATTAAGTATTTTCCATTTCTTTTGACATTTGAGTAGGATAGAATGTTGTGTATGATCTTTCCTTGCATCTTAGGACAATCTAGGAAATCAAAAGCAACATTTTATCACTAATTATGTGATGTTATTTGAAAATTACTAATCTTGGTGTATGACCAAAATTGTTTTTCAAAGGATTGGAGGCTAAAACAATACTAATGTGTTTGATATAGGTTGCCAAATGGTGCACAACACAAAACCACACTAAGTGTAAAAAGATAAAAAAAAACACACCATATTCATCATATGGGATATGAAAATTTTGAAAAGGTACGTCCTTATCCACTTAACAAGAAGGTAACCCCTTTAGCATAACACCTTAATATATAAAAATTGGGTTGGTTCTATGAACCCTAAAGTTGTCCACCGTTGATTAACCTCTTGGGTGAAACAGAAGTGCTCTTCTAACCTACTTAAGTAGTGATACATTTTATGAGTTGAGTTAAATTTGACCATATCGCGACCCCAATTAAAATACAACTAAACGCACTTGTTTATCATTGTATTAGAAGCGGGTAAAGTAAAATCAATATAATCCTTAGAAACCTTTTCAAATCAAGATGGAATTAGAAAAACTTGTGACACCTAGTTGAGTGAACTACCTATGGAAGCCATATCTTCTTGCACCCCACTTTTCTAGTCCAAAAATTTCTTGTCAAAACTCTCATGAAGTGACGAATTACTTGAACTAAAACCTTTATTTTAGAAGCAAGGAAAAGAGTCTCCTTGAGTTGGAATTAATTTTTACTCATCATGAGATTTACAACATATTAGTTATCTTAGTTTCTTTCTTGCCTTAGGATGAGGTGAAACTATGCTCAAGTAATGCTTAGTTCATTTCCACCCCATTTGATTTATACCCTTGCATTCTCATTGCCCATTAGGGACAAGGGAAGGCATGTTTCACAAGTGTTATCAATAGATTTTTTTGTGACTTTTATTTTTTTATGCTCATCCATGTTTACGGATGAGTTATTAAATGTCAAAATTGTATGGGTACGTTTTTACATCTTGATAGCCACTTGATCTTGATTTCAAGGTCATCTTCATATCTAGATCTGGTTTAATTATTGTTTCCTATTTGAGATGTTATTTTTCCTACATTCTAGCCATATAATTATGAAACTTACATATTGTTTTCATTTATGAGAAATTGGTTTAGGTTTCCATATCGTATCATTACGGTGCTCGCATGATTAATAACTTCTTGTTATACTTGCACTTAGTTTTGATTCCCACATACTTTAAGTATTTTAGATAGTTTCGATATTTCATTGTTTGTATTGCAATAACATAATATTGATAGTAATACCTCACTTATTCCAATCTTGGTTAAATGTGTTGAGGTAGTGTTGTTCCACTATTCACATTTGTAACTTCTAGATATCAAAAATTTGATTTTATTTACATCTAAATTTGTTGTAGTATATATTTTGGAGAGATTGCATCAATATAACATTATTGTTTAGGTATTATTTCTATTTAAACTCGACCTAGGTAGTGATAGGGTATTGTCACTATATGTTTTTCACCTATCTTTGGAACCATAGATTAGGGTATAGCGTTACTGTTTTACACAATTTGAGTGACTGACTTATTTACTAGTAGGTTTACATGATTGTTCCTTATATAATAGTAGTTTATAGTTTTATACTTGGACAATTTAAGATAGTGAGACTCTAAGAAACTCATACCACATACACCTAGGTTTATTACAACTTGGATACAATTAGACTTAACATAGCACCACATAGACTAGTGTTTCCAAAAATCACAAAAAAAGTGTCTAAACGAGATGAACGTGACTTAGATTTAAATAATTTTAGTTCGCGTACTTAAAGTGGTCATAGCAAGGACCCCTCTATTAAGAGGTTAAAAACATTGAACCATAAGATAAACATAGTGGAGATGCTTATGATTCATTTGAAGACCAAAAAAAACTAGATCTAGGTCACTTTGATTAACTCCTATACTAAAATAGAGACCAAGTACTCACACAAGTCCTTGAATTAGGAGATAAAATACCACAAGAGCGCAAATAAGAAATTAAAACCATCAACCACGAAATGAAGATCCACTTTGTGACCTTACCTCATTGACATGGAAAATTCTTTCCGCATAGGGTATGCTCCCACTTAATATGTGCATAAAAAAACCATTAAAATGAACCACCAAAATCAACTAATGGTTCCAGGAGATCTTATTTTAAGCCTTCACATAAATTCAAAATTGGGCATGATCATAAAGACTCACCTCCTCCTAGATTTGATGACTAAGATGATCCCTTAATTTAAGAGGATATGATTCAATGAAAAATATTAAAACTTAGTAAGAAAGTAGTGACCGTGAGGTTCCTCGAGTAGGAGTACACATAGTGATAAACTCAATACTAAATCAAGTGAATTTCACATCGACCCATATGATTATGTAACATTTAAAGTTGTTGAAGTAAATGGACCACTATTCCCCACAAAAGATAAAATCATCACACATGAGTTAAAATCAATGAAAAACATGATTATAACTCTACAAGAGAGTGATTTATGGCAGGGCAACAAAAAAGTTATCTTTATGAATATCTATTTCCCTACCCCTTTGATAAAGACATGTTATGGAAATTATTCCCAAAACAATTTGATATCCCTAAATTAAACAAATACAAAAGAAAATTTGATCCTTGTTATCATGTCAAAGACTTCTACATGGATTTCAAGGAAGTCGCTTACATCAATAATTATTTGATACATTTATTTCCTCACACCTATGAACAAAAGTGTTGGAATGGTTTTTGCATACCTAAGAGCTCAATCACGAGATGACCCGCACTAGCTGATAAGTTTGTGTGACATTGGTCTTTAAATATGGTGAATGAAATTACCATGAACAAAATTTGTAATGCTAAACAAAACCTAATAAGACCATTGGGGCTTCTTAAATCATGGATCATATTGGCAAGTTGTTTCTCTTGTGCCCTTCATAAAAAAAATGGTAAGAATATTTTTCCTCAAATTGAACCTAAAATAGCCTTCCACTTACATATTCACTATGGCACTAACTTGGAAGAATTTATAGTGAAGGGAAATCATATTGAGAAGGATCCCATTGCAAATGGGATGATTAATCCCATTTCAAAGGACAAGCATGAGAAAAAACCTATGGAAAAATAAAAGATCTTTTAAATAAAAATAAGCATGTCATAGGTGATGGCATAAAAAGTCCAAGAGAGCGTAGGTTGTACATAGTGGTACACTATTTAATCTTTCTCAAGGACCTCACCAAAAGGAACCCATGAAAAATGTACATTTACATCTATAATTGAATCATTATCTATTATACTTAAACAATTAGACACTATAAACATGGTATAATACCCAATCGCAAATGGTACCATACCATACCCGAATAGGATGCACCTAAGCCAGGTTGGTTTAAGGAGCATGAATACTGTAATTTTCATCGTGTCTAAGGAAATAAGTCCGATAGATACCTAAGATTTCAGAATTTTATATAAGACCTCATTAAAGAAGGTAAGGTTGTGGTAGATTCACCATATGACTGGATAATGTCTTAATGATAAGATGGGTATATTCAAAGAACCATTTACAATCACAAGAATAAAAATGACCATAAGTGAGATCATCGCGGAAAGCCTCTAATGATTATAGAGCTTCCAAATACATCTATGCAACAAAAATAATCCATTTGACTCTCTTATAGATGTGTCCGTTCATCCGATGAACAACTAAACACCATTAGTTTTTCATGAAATAGTTGTGTTTTGTAGGCATACGATGTGCTCATTTGGTAATATTTAATCCTCTACTTATTCCTCAGAAGGCTAGTAAACTTGATAGAACAACTAGAGAAAATACCAACTAGAATTTGAATCCTAGATCTCCTCAATATTTCCACTTCTCTTAAGAATATATTGTATAAAACACTTTAGATTTCGGGTTCCCTCTCTCTCTCTCTCTCTCTCTCTCTCTCTCTCACACACACACACACACACACACACACACACACACACACACACACACACACATTTCAAGAGATGGTTTCAAACCTCATTCCAATGACCAAAACTCCTTTGATTGAAATTTAATCCCATGTAATAATCCTAAGCATAACTTACCCTTATACATACAGAGGTCCTTATTAGTCATAGAAAAATCAAAACATCATTTGTGGACATGGGTATGGTCTAAATATTTTCACATTAAAGCTATTTAAGCAGCTCATCCATTTAGAAAGAGATCTAGGTACTAAAAAAACTATTACCATCACAATCTATGCTTATGATAGCAAGAATCAACAAGAACTATAGTAATTTTGATGGAGGTAGGGGTGACATATCAGATATGATGTTCCAAATCCTCGACTTGATCTTCCTTAACAACGTGATCCTGGGTCACCCATGGATTCACGTCATGTAGGATATTCCCTCTAAATTTCATTAGTGCATAAAATTACGCCATGGGGACATAAGATCATCATCCTAGGTGATCTAGAACCATTCACGCATTGTAGATCACTACACAGTTTTTTCTGCATGCAACATATGAGTTCCTTTAGTGGATATTGTTGTCCCATCTCAAATAAAAGCTATAAGAGAATGCATATATCTATATGTACTCACTCCTATAATAATAGCTTTACTACATTTGATCAACCCTTTCACATAATAAGAGGTAATTTTTCAAAAGTATGGCCTAGATGATCAATTTACTCTTTTATCAAGACTTGTTAATATTAGACCTCTTAGTGTCACCCAAGACATGTGGTAAACCATAGTTTAATTTAAAGAGCACTCGGATACATGCCCTAAACTATTTTAAATATTTATTCCTAGTGGTCTTTTATCCGAGGAGAATATACTAGATACACCCACCAAGTGGATAACTAAAGGCACCATGACATCATGTTATCAAGCTCCGTAATATGTTAAAGATCACCGCATGATGTATGTTATGGATATAATGGATTTTGATGTGGTATAAATGTAACAAATAATGATAGAACTAGTTCTTATTCCTCACATTAATTCAAACAAGGAAATATGGACATCATGCCTCGTGATGGTTCACCATCCAATATAGATGCTTCCTTTTCTAAGCATGAGGATCCTGGATGGATCGTCTCATTCAAATAGTGATATGATTCCCATTGTATCCTATACTAGGATCTTTCCTCCAAAAACCTATTTAAAATTTGGCTATCTTCACCTTATTCGAATTCAATCCCTAAGCCAATTTTCAATTTACCCTAGTATATCCAAAATTCATAGATTGGGATCAACACCTTCACGTACCAATCTATTTCTTTGAGAAAGATGAGGTGTTTAAAATTTATGGGACTTAGGGATACTATTCCAAATGGGGATCACAAGAAAGGTTTCTCTATCAAACTGGATGTCTATGTATACTTTGGAGAAGAAGAAAAGATGTGTGGTCACTTGAATAAAAAGATCATAAGCAAGGTAAATAGTACTTCTAAAAATCCTTGTGTGAAAAAAGCATAAGTTCCATAGTGAAAACATCTTTGAGGCACTAATGGAAAAACAAACCGAAGAAACTATGGAAAAGGTGGTGTACAAATTTAAAGATGACGATCCCATTGAACCCACTTGTCGAGTTTGATATTACTCTTCCTCTTATCTTACATGGATGCAAGATACATCTAAGATGCTCATTGAAGAAATAATTAGTGTTAATATTGGTTCAGAAGAAGATCCTAGATTGATAAAGTTGGGAGCTTCACTCTCAACACAGGGAAAAAAATTATAACATTTTTATGGGAATATGTAGACATATTTACATGGTCATACGTAGATATGCCTATTTTGGACCAAAAATTGGTTGTACACAACCTTTTATGTACCCAAATGCCAAACCCATCAAGCAGAAGTTAAGAAAGATGCATCCAAAGATTACACTGCTTGTTAAAGAAGAATTGGAAAAGCTATTAGCTACAGATTTTATCAAACTCATCAACTATTTAGATTGGATATCCAATTTAGTCTCTAGTTTATAAGAAGTGGGTAGGTGTTAAAATATGTATCGAATTCCATGACATCAACAAAGCATTTACCAAAGACAACTTCCCTCTTCCTAACATCGACATGATCTTCGAATCAACTATTGGTTATGAAATGTTATCCTTAATAGATGGATTTTTAGGATATAAAAAATCATGATTGTAAAGGAAGATCAACACAAGACTATTCTTTCATCACCCTTTATGGGAATTTTTTATAAGGTCATGCCTTTCGACTCAAGAATGTCAGGTCTACATATTAATGTGCAATGATAGTCATATTCTATGACATGATGAATGACATCATGGAAGATTACATTCACAATATCTTAACAAATTCTAAAACAAGAGGAGAGCACTCTACAGTGTTGAGATGTATCTTCAACATCTTTGAGATTATAAAGTTTGTCTTAGTTCTAGATAGTGTTTCTTCATCGTATTATTAACAAAGCTCTTAAATTTTATTGTTTCACAGAGAGGGATAGAGATAGATCCTGCTAAGGTTGCAGCTATCGAGAGATGCCTCTCCTAAGAACCTTAGACAAATAAGAAGTCTATAAGGAAAATCAAGAAATTCATTGATTTATTTCACATCTTGTGGATAAGTGCCATCCTTTTACACATCTACTAAAAAATATGTTACCTTCAACTCGGGATAAGACTATCAAAAGGTGTTTGAATTACTTAAGTATTATCTAATCAACCCACCTTTTCTCATGCCACCTACCCAAGTGAACCTATCCATCTGTATATTTCAGCCAATCAATCTACTATTGGGGCACTACTTTCCCAATACGACCTTAGCCACAAAGAAAGGGTGGTTTATCACCTCATCCACACGTTAATTTCCTATGAGTTGAATTATCCATAGATTAACAAGCCTTACCTAGGAGTAATCTTTACCTTGCAGAATTTTTTTCATTAACATCCTTAACAACAAAACCAAGTTAATATCCAAAGTTGATGTGTTATCCAATTTTTCCACTTAGGTGAAATTGACAAACATAATTTTCACAGAGGAAATAGAGGGGATACATTCAGCCATGGGAGCTCATGTTTCAGGCTTGAGAGTGCAAGTCGGTGAAGCATGCAAGAACATTGTAGAGGAGATCGGGAAATGAAGAAGTAAAGTTCAAAATTCAAAATTTTAAGGTTGAGTCGCTCATAGGTAGGCCAAGTGAAATTAAATTTTCTCTATATAAAATGTAAAATGAGCCAAAACCCTGAAAGTTTGATGTTTGAAATCACTTGGGGGTTTTCATTGTCAACTCTCATTTCGGGGAAAATGATGCAAGAACTTCATGATTGGTGATGGATAATTACAAAATGGTGAGTTCAAAATTAGAATTCTCAAGTCCAAAATTCAGACTTCAGACAATTTGGGTGTTGGAGTTATAAAGTTGAGGTCGATAAATGAATAGTTCCATGTAGGAAGAAGAAAAAAATATGAAAGCCAAAGTCTAAAATTCAAACTTCAGGATTTTGAGATTTAAGAGTTTCAGTGCTAGGATGATAACTAAAATCCCCGAATCCCCAAAACCCCGAAATTTGAAAACCTAAAACCCCAAAACCCCGAATCCCAAATTCCCGATTCCCGATACTTGAACCCGTAAAATCACAAAACTTGAAGTACAAATTTCGGACTTCGAGGTTTCATTTCAGAATTTTGGCTTAAATTTTGTGTCAACGATAAAAAATGTCACCCGACATGATTTTGGAGTCTAAATTTAACTTCGAGGTTTGACATTTCGGAACTCTCATGCACTAACTTCAATGATGAACAATACAACATATCTTTAAAGATGAAAATCCGATGTTTCTAATCTCGAAAGTCCAATTTCAAATTTTGAGGTTGAGAAACATTTTTAGAGTCGAAAAGATAGAGCCAACCACTCGCATTACTTGGAAAATGGCACCCTCATCTTCAAATGGCCATAAATTTTGGTGAGATCTCGGATTTGCACAAAATGTGACTTTTGGAAAGGTGTCGGTGTCTTCTAAGTATTTCAAAATGAAGAAATATAGTCCACCATTTTAGAGGAGTGTTCCACATTTCTCACCTACAAAAATGATGAGGTATGGGCTTTCTTTCTTCCCAAACAAGGAAAAGCACATGGAGGTATGGGTTTTGGAGTGGCACCCATCATTGTTGTAGGTGATTTTAATGAATTTTTGGGTGGTTAAAGAAAGATTTTGAATTTCTTCTCTCTCTTTCTCCTCATTCTCTTCCTTTATAAATTGTAAGGGGTTACATTGTGCAAAAGGGTTGATCATCTTTCTTCTCCCATGAACCCATTTCTTCTTGGGGCTCTAAGCCTTCCTCTAAACATTATAATGGCTTCATGCCTTTCTCCCACATGCAATGTACTATGTATACTTCATGAGAAATAAAAATTATATTTTGTGTTAGTTGTTTTAACTTTTTCATGATTTTTGTGTCTCTCTTACCTCTCATTACAATAGGGTGTTCTGTGCATATTTCATAGTTATTGTAGGATATGGGTGTTTTGTGTTTACCATGAAATGAAGATTGTTTGTATTTCAGGTTTGTGTTGTAGCTGTCTAGCCTTCCCTTAATGCATTGGTGGAACATGGGTTTGTGTTACATTTTTCCAACCTCCCAACATTTACCCTTTATGTATTTTGTAGGGCTAGGAAGAGTGATCAACACTCCTTTCTTGGTGTATCACCACTCTTAGTGTAGGTTTTCATTCCATGTATCTTTCTCCTTGTCCTCTTTGAAGCATTAGATAAGGATTAGATAATTAGTTTTACCTTCATTAGGAGTAGTTAATGGTAGGTATGTTTGAGTAAGAAATGGCCTTCTCTGGAGATCTATCCCATTTCACAATGTCCCACACTCGGATAGTTTAATGTTATGCAATCACACCAAATTACCCACTCCATAAATTATCTCATTCGGGGTGATGTGATTTTTACTCAACATGATGCTCTCAAGCACATCTTATCCAAACCTTCCTTAGAGGACCAATAGATAATTAGATCATTCTCCTTAGTGAATTTGACATTGAGTTAGTTAACCAAAATATATAAAGGAGATGTATTGGTGGATCGGTTCAATGAAGCTCCCCTACAAAGAATGAAACCATTGTGTCTGGATCTTCCAGATGCATCTATGATGTATATCAAGGATATCATTATGTGAAAAGTTTACATTAATGGGTCATTCATATTTCATGGATCACGAGCAAAGAGTGTACTCATCACTCCCATAGGATATTTTATTCCCTCAGTATTTTGTTTAGGATTCCTTGTTCAAATAACATTACAAAATATGAAGTGCTCATTTCCAACCTTAAGTTAGATATCACCTAGAATATTTGATAGCTATGAGTCATTGGTGACTCCCAACTAATCATTAAACAAGTTAATGATGAATACAAGGTCAAAGATGAAAAACTTTTTCCATACAAGAAAATGGTTGAGACCTTGAAAGAATACTTTGTGCATATTGTCTTTGAGAAAAATCCAAGATCATACAACTGATTAGCAAATGACATGGCTATGATTGGATTTCTTTTATGCATTCCAGTACTCAAACATATAAAATTTCATTATTTGTAGAGCACTTATGAGTGCCACATATGACATGTCAAAATCTTGTTTGGCATGTGAAGTTGTTAGTCCTTTCTCACCTTGGTACGATTCCATATTTAATTATATACAAGATGACATATTTCCCCCAACATCACCCATACCGAGAAAAATCCCTTATCCATCGTATATCCTATTATACCATCCAAGAGGCAACCCTCTATCATTGTGGCTACGACAGGAATCTTCTACATTGTTTGGATTTTATCGATTCAATCCACACTACTAAAGAAGTGCATGGAGGCATTTGTAGAGCACATACTAGTGGCATGGTCCTAGCTAAGAAAATATTGAGAGTAGGCTATTATTGTCCTACCATGGAATTATATTGTTATAAATTCATTAAGAAGTGTGACCTATGTTAGAAACATGGCAACTTGATACATGTGCCAATTTAGGATTTTCATCCCATCATGACTCTTGGTTGTTTTCTAAATGGGGACTTTATATTATAGGGAATCTCACTCCTACTTCCTCGGATGACCATACCCACATCATTTCCACCACTAAATACTTTACTAAATTGGTAGAGGTTATCCCTCTAACCTATGTAATAGTGCTCAGATCTCAAAGTTTTCATGAATCACCTTATTTTCCATTACAAAATCCCCTCCACCATTTTCATAGATAATGGAAAGTCCTTCAAGAAAAGACGGTTAAACATTTTGTGAAATGCTTATAAATATAACTCAAATGATCTACTACCTATTACCCCCAAGGTAATGGGCATAGGACATGAACAAAACCCTTGTTCGACTCATGGAGAAAATGGTTAGTAAGATAGGTCGTAATTGGAACCTCTACATTCATACTTCCCTCTGGCCCTATCAACCTCCATCTGTACCACTACTGTGTGAACTCCATAATCATTAGTCTATAGAAATGAGGACATCATACCTTGGAAATTGAACTTACCTCCTAAGGATATCTCTTTGGGACTATCTAGATAAAGATGAACACTACAAGTTGTTCATGCTAATCGAATTGAAGGTACTATGAAAAAAATAATGAAAGCGCTCAATCATATAAAGTTTTATAATAACTAGGTTTCATGGGGATAGAATAAATGGATCATACCTCATGAGTTTTATTTGATCTCGGTGGAAATAAAATAAGAAAAATCATTGTTAAAGACATAAAGAAGAAGGAAAATTTCAAGCAAACTAGTTAGGACCTTATGTGGTCATTGTGAAGTATGGATCGGGGGGCTTAAGAATTGGCACACTTTGATGGTGATGAATTAGAGGAAGCTAATGATGAATGTAATGTAACTCAATATCTATGCTTAAATTATAATTTCCTTAGAAAATATAGAAAAAACAAGCCAAAAAATTAAAAAATCAAGAAAATAGGTCATCCAAGTTTGAAGACCATGCAATTATGGCACATTAGGCAAGTCCTTGAATTAAAACTGGTTTCCAATGCTTAAGGAGTATTTTTTCTTCACAAGATTCTCTCACATATGGATGGGTAACTATCACTTCTATCTAAGATTAGTTTCCTTATCGTGCGGGAAACATTTCGGATCTATCTTGCAAAGCCGTGATCTAGCTCATGTGATCTTATTTTTATGTGAAGGAATCCCCTTTGTATATTCCCATCAAACACTAGGGGAACCTTCATATATAAAATTCTTGAACATACATGCATGTCATTACGCTTTGTATATTCCTCTTTTGTAACGTCCACAAATACACACACAAATACATACTTTGAAAATACTAATATTTATTTTACTTACATTTTAGTACACATGACACTACAGGAGATCACTTAGGACAACACACAAGAAAATATATGTTTGCATAAAAATAACCCACACATATATCATGGAAACACGTGATGCACAAAAAGATCCCTTCTTTGTGTTTAAATGACAGGCACAACATAACGATACAAACTTATAGATAAGGTCTTTCCACAGATAGATATTTTTAGGATTACACATTTATTACAATCATGTTTAAATCTTTGACTTAAGTTCTAGAAAGGCTCATAATGTGTGAATCATACATTTCCTTTCCTTTTATCTAGATTTCTTTTATACAGTTTAACATTTAAGTTACAATATATCTCATTCGTAAGGATCATTTAATTTTTTTCAATTACCTATTGTTTTGTTCATTCATTAACATAATATTTTTACACATATGGCTACAAGGTGATGTCCCTAGGATTCACTCCCAAGGGCATGCATCTTGATCTTTTATCATACCTTTGTTACACAACAGATCAAGGTAAGACCAAAGGATGTGAAGTTCACTTTTTTTTTGTTTAAGGATTTAGGGTCATGTTTCTTTTACTCATTTATAAATTGATAGTGGATTTAGTACACAATAATCATCATATGAAATAGGTTATTTATTCATAATAAGAGGGTTAAACCATGTTACAAGGAAGATCTTGTTTCAATTTACCCGAGGGATAACATCTCACACCTACGCTTCTCAAGGACAAGCATCAATTATAATTACACTATAGTTATGCTCCTATAATTAGTTAAGGATTTGAAAGCACTTAACATGGAAACAAACTCTTTTTTGTTTCTAGATTAGGTTTCCTGAGCATCATTTCACATCCAACTTAAGAGGGTTTTCCTTAACTTTGGGTTCATATGCCTTGGTAATGTATTGTGTAACCTATTTGTTAATAGGGCATTTGTATCCTCATGAGACCACTAGTCTCTAACTTAGGAGATTTGTCTCTAAGAACATGATCACCTAGTTTCACATCAGACATCCATTACCTAATAGGACTAGTGGGAGAGAAAGATGGAGTAGTTCATCATCTTAAGGGGGTTAAGGTTCACATTAGAGTTTACACAACGTGGGTATTACTTCTCACCACAAGATGGTTTAAACATGATGTGAGAATGACCTAAATTTCACCTTTCTCCAAGCACATCACCTTATGGTTACATTTTCACAAACTAATCATACACTAAAATGTTGTTAAGTTTCACAATTAACTCCTAGTATTGCACCATAGAACCCAAATGATGAATGAGATTGGGTATCAAGTTCATTTATGATTCCAACTCTTAAAGGTGACTTCCAAGGTTAGTCACTAGTTATTACCACCAAACCCTTCACTTAACACACATGTCAAGACAAATGGGTTTTACACTATGTTTAATATTTGTTTCGAAAGAGTACAACTTTAAGAGTGTTGGTATCCAAATTGATTTTCCCACGAAAGGCGAACAACATTACAGATTTGGCGGGATGCTTAGGGATAGATGAACCATGATATGATTCATTTTTTAGCTAGGGATGAGATTCGTCGACTCTTTGTCCACTAGAGCATTGGGGAAATGGATAACACCACCGAGGGTTTGATCTACCCCCACTACTTTAGGTTTTGCCTTCAACCGGTGGTGAGCCGACCTGTTCTATAACACACATCGGTGAATAACATCGAGAGCTCCTTCTTTGGACAATCTTAATGAGAACCTTAAGGAAATATGATCAATACAACACAATCTAACTCTCATGAGTTGTCACACTAGAGAGTGGGGATGTTTCCTAAGAAAAGGTTCAGGTTACTAAATACAATTAATGAATCCTTATTGTCCCTGCAAACTTTGGCACTAGAATTTGTTCATTTGTTGATATACAGTACAAATAGGGGTAGTTCATGTAGAATTCGTTCTTTGAGAAATTTATTGGTGGGGAGTTAACCAAGATAGAATGGAATTATACCGATCTTTGAGAACATTTACAAAAATTGGAAAAATCACGGAAAGAAAGCTTTAGAATAGCTAGGATATTACTTCAACTAGAAGGTGTGCATCAATGGAGGCCTAGAGACGCATAGTTTCAAACACGCTTCAATAATTCAACATAAACGCTTGTGCTAAAGACTCAATTAAATGCTAGAAATACCTGGTTTTCATGCCTAAAATACAATCATAGGATTACAAACAATATTTATCAACATAGTGAGAGTAAAGTGATTTTAAATTGTTTATTTCATTACCAGATGAAGGATCTTCTCATAATGAAATTGCAAATGCCACAATACTTGACACACGAGATAAGATCTTGTGTGACTCAGAGATATTTTAACATAAGATTGCAATAGGAACAAGAAAAACTATTTGAAACTATTCTGAAATAAAAGCAAACACAATAATGCACATGATCAACACAAAGTCATTCAAAGTTCATTAGATTCATCAACAGGGAAAGTTTCTCAAACAATCTCAAATCCTATCAATGGTCTGTACACTTGCAACCACCTCGACAAGATTGAATCTAAAAACATAGGAAATGAACTGGTCTCTTAGACGACCTCTCGGGAAAAAGGTTTCTCTTAGACTTTCTCAAAAAAATTAACCTCCGACATTTTGCAAAGAGTATTCTCATTGCATTTATACATTTCACATGCTCATTAATCCTAAATTTTCCCCAAAAAGAAGAATATTGAAGGAATCCTTTTCTTGTTAAAAATTTGTCTCAGGAAGTGATGTTTAACAAATTTACATCCAAATCATCAAGTGGATAAATCATGAACTGATCACATTTCTCAGACCCTCAACTATGAATGGGATGCCATATCATAATTTTTGACAGTATTCTTAATCATTCTTTCATTTTGTCATGTGATAAATCCCCTTTTTAATCATTTTCAGGTGGCTCCAAATGGCTGGATTTGACAAGTAATCCTTTTCACCCTCAAGAATACAGGTTGAGAAATGAGTGCTCTTGCATGGATACCTACATTTTTTCACTGTGATTCCGATTCGGCCAAGTGGAAAGAGGAGTCAGCGGAAACCTCCACATGTTTCCTTGGAAAAATGCAAAGGTGAAGTCTAGAGATAGGTTCCCAAACAAACACGGGCCTTCCACATGTTAAGGACCATAGAGAATTGCATTAGTTGCTAAAAAGTCAAAGTATGGGAAGGCCCAATGGAAACTTCCACATATTTATTCGAGAGAAACTTCAAAGATGAATTTTAGAGTTAGGACCTCCAACGAGCACAGCTCACTACCTACCTAGGCCCAAGAAAGTTTCTGTGCCATTGAACAAGTCTCATTATAAAAAGGAGCCAACAGAAGCCTCCACGTGACTCTTTAGTGCATTTTTGATATGGATCCCAACAACGGAGACTCTAAACAAACATGGGCTTACCATGTGTCTCATCTTGGAAAAGTTTTGAAAGAGTCTAAGGACCAGGGAAGGTGCCATGTGCCTAGGGTCCGAGAAATCTTTCTTGGCCGTTGAAAATTCTAAGTATCGGCAGGGCCTGCAGAATCTTCCACGTGTCTCTTCGACATTTTTTGGTATGAAGCTCAAAAGAAGGACTCTCAAATAAGCGCGGGCCTTCCACATGTCTAGGGTCTGACAAAGTTACACTGGACACTTGAAAAATTCTAAGTATGGGAAGATCTAGCGGAAACCTCCACGTGTCCCTTTAGTGCTCTTTCAAAAGTAAAGTTCAAGGGCAGGTCCCCAAATAGGCATGGGCCCTCCACGTGTCCCAAGCCTTAGAAAGTTTCTTGAGAAATATAAGTATAGAGAGAACCTAATAGCGGAATCCTCCACGTGTCTCCTTAGCACAACTGTAAAGGTAAGACCCAAAGGCGGATCCTCAAATGAGCGTAGGCCCTCCACGTGTCCATGGTTAGACAAAGTTTTACCATCCACATGAAAAATGTCTAACTATGGGTAGGGCCAGCGGAAACCTCCACGCGTCTCATTGGTGTAATTCCAAAGGTCAAACCGAGAGGTGAATTCTCAAATGAGTGCAAGACCTCCATGTGGACAAGCTTTGAGTTGAAGTGGGCCTAAGAATCTCAAAATTCCCCAGTGACCCGCCTCTCCGCTTCTAACTTTTGATGTGTGCCCTAGCGGGATTAGGGATCATTTCATAACTTTGCTCCTCATACAAAAAAATGCAAAAATTTGCAAAATTCTCTCGTGACCCACTTGTTGGTGCCCAAAATAGTCTCACCCCAATTTTCCTTTGAAAATGTATCGATTTACGACCTTTGTCACTTTCTTCTTCCCGTGTTGTGCCTAGTTAATCTTTGTTGTCATTTTTAATCAGTTCTTGGGTCATAGATCACTTATGGGTCCATGATATTCTCCTAGTTTCTTTGTTCCTCTGAAAATATCTATATTTTGAGTCCCCGTGCTATGTTCCTTCAAAAATCACGTTTTCCCATTCTCTTTGTCCTCCACGGTCAGGATTTGTCTTCCTTACTATTTCTGCCCTATGTACTTGAAGAAGATGAATGGATGTATCCCTAAAGAATGTATTTGAGCCTTGTAACATTTCTAAGATTTATGTCCTTAAATAAAATTTCATTCCCATGATCAAATGGTCATTTTTATATATTTTATGGTCTAAGAGGCATTTATCCTGGTCAAATTTGCATCCTTATATCTTCGGGGCGTGGCACCTTTTGGTTGGACGTGGCTCAGCTAGGTACTTAGAAAATTTAATGAAAAACCTTAACTCAAAATGTGTCCACGTGGAGGCATGGTGCTCATTTGAAGATCTAATTTTATTTTTGGCCTTGGAATAGTGCCAGTAGGACACATGTAGGGTTTGGCTACTTTTCTCGGACTTAGACAAAATTTTATGCGTTAGTACAGTTTGGCGAGAACATGACATGTGGCGAGCTCATGCTCATTCATGGTCTCTTCTTTGGGCACCATTTTGAAATAGTGCCATGGAGACACATGGAGGAACTGCACATGTTCAGGGACCGGACCTTAAGTCTCATTTTAAAGAAGCACTAGGATGACATGTGTAAGCCTCCGCTCACTTTGCATTTTACTTAGACTTTTCAATGGTCAAAGGAGGCTTCCTTGGAGCATGACACATGGTGCCTTCAACTCGAGCTTCAATCATTCTAACCAACTTCACCGGATCGAACACATGGCGATCCCGCACTCATCCAAGGTATCAAATTTTTGGGACCATCTCAAGGTGCACTGTGGTGACACGTGGCGGTTTGAAAAGTCAACAAGGTAGGGAAGCAAACCATCAGAGGCAAATTGAATTTTTTGCCTCTGTACATCAAAAGGATTAAAATCTCAAAATGTCCTGCAATCCTAATAAAGAAAAAGTCAATGCTTTCTCTATTCAACGGTAGAGGTGCAGACTCTTAGGGGAAATTTGGAAAAATTTCCTTTTGGGAAAAAAAGGGTGAAAAGTAAAAAGGGAAGCACTATCTTTTTGCAATCATATTTGGACACGTGTCAGGCCCATTTTTTCAAGGGTGGAGCTATGGGGAAAACTTGGAAAATTTTCTCTTTTCCCAAAAAGGGGTGAAATGGTAGAATTTGGCCACAGTCTGCTGGGGCCCACCTTAGGAAACGTGTTGGGATAATTTCTCGAGGATGGAGATACGAGAGAAAAATATGATTTTTTTCCAAAAGTTGTAAAAATTCAGAGGAAATCCCCAATTCTATTTTTAAGTTTGAGTCTTCCACGTGGATGGCCTAAATAAAAAGTAAAGATCAACGACATCTAAGAGTCTCAAATCTGATTTTCCCCCATTTCTCTAAAACATGCCTAGAAGTGCGAGTCTTCATGATTTGTTATTTTTTTCTACATGCCAAGAAAATAAGGGAGTTAATGTTGATATCTAAGTTTGGTGGGGAGATCTCGGAAGACGTCTTTCACCACTAAAATGGTCTCAATTTCGTGCCTAGTAAGATTTTTGTTTTTCTTCTCCCGGCATGCATGGAGCTAGATTTGATAGAATAGGGATGGAAGTGGTTGGAAAATTGAAGGAAGAGTGATCTACCAGAGTAAGGAGTTGAATGCGGGAGGAATTCATTGGAATCTACCCCTCGAGCACCTCGAGACTTCTTACGATTTGATTATGAGAATCATGAAAAATCATGGCAAACAAATTGGTGCATTAATCATTTTTTTTTTTTGGGGATAGGGGGCTCTGGTGTAAATGCTATAAATGGCATGAATTTTTCGTGAAAAGGGTTGGGAGTTTTTTTAAAAAGTCATATATTGATTTTTCTAGCATAAAAATCTTGTGAGAGCCCATCCCTTTTGAGAAGCCGTCTAAGATTCTTGTATATCTCTCTTTGTATCAGATTAAATTGTGTCAAGGTGGTTGCAAGTGTACAACCATTGAAAAGGTTTGAGATTGTTTTGGAAAATTTCCCTTGTTGATAAATTTGATCAAAATTGAGCTATTTTGGTTTAGTCTTGAGTAAAGTGTATTTATTTCATCTCTACATTCATCATGGAAGTAGTTTTTTTGGTTTTTATTGCAATCTTGTACCAAAATCCAATCCAATCACACAGTCTCAATCCCTGTGATAGTTTAGTGGCATATACAATTTAATTTCTTAGAAGAGCCTTTATATGGGAGCGATATAAATGGTTTAAAATCACGTTTCTTTCATTTTATTGATAGATATTATTTGTAAGCCTCTGGGTGTACCTCAGGCATGGTTTGATTTGAATATTGGTGCTTTATTGGGTTTTCTGACTTAATCCTTCATGATATAATCCCATAGGTTGTGTGAAAGAGTGCTAATCTAGGCCTCCATTTAGGCACATATTCTAGTTGAAGAAACATTTCTAACTTTTGTGGCATTTTGTTGGTTGAAATCCTTCCATTTTACATAAGCTCTCAAGGATCTGGTGAGTCAAGTTCATCCTATCTCCCCTCCCACCAAAATCTATTTAAAAACATCCAATCCCATCCATACTACCCCTGTTTCTACTGTATACCCACATAAGACCAAAATCCATTTTCCAAAGTATGCAGATAGATCAGGGTCTCAAATGTCTTTAGTAACCTTTTCCTTGTTGTGAAAGTATCTCCATGATCTAGAAGTGACAACTCGTGAGAGTCAGATCTGGTGTGTTGATCATATTTTCCCCAAGGTCTTCTCTACAAAATTTATGCAAAAGAAGGGTACCTATATCTCCTTTCAAATAAAAAAGGTTACAAAATAGGTTCTCTTACCTTGGTTGAAAGGAACAACCTAAAATATTTAGGATAAGATCATATCCTTTTAAGGTGGTACCCATCTATCCAAAAGTCCAAGTAATAAAGGGACAGTTCAGATCTCCTATCCAGCTACAAAATGACATATATTTATGATCTAGTTTCCTCTAAGATCCATGTCAAATCAAGTTCTTGCTTGACTTAAAAAGGAGAAAAATTTGGGTAACAACACCACCTCCCCGCTTGTAACTTGAAAAATGGCCACATGTCCTTCTTCAGGGTCAAAGTAGAAATTTTTCTGTGCCACTTCATATTTTTGAATAGCCAATCAGAAACTATCAAGGCCATGGCATTTTTTATAAATGTGACAAAAGTGAAAATTTCACCAAAAAGACCCCGAGCTGCATCCAATTAGAAAGGACCACGTTTCGATAGATGTTGGGACAAAATTTTATAGGTAAAACATGACCTTGGAAAAATAGAAGGAAGGGGAAAACCCTTAATTCACACTCGAATTATAAATTCTTTCCCATGGACACGAAATGGTAAACAAAACCCAGACTCAAAGTGATCCATGACCTAAGGAAAGGAATGACATTGGAAACCAAAAAGGAGAAATATTTTACAAATCCATATAGGGAGATAGAAAATACTTTCAAACCATGCAGACTAAGAAGTTTTGAACAAATAGGGAAAGATTAAATTGAGCACCAACATCGGCTCCAACTCAGGGATGGGAACTCCTTGTGAGTTCCATAAGAACAACAAACCAGACCATGTGCCAAAATGTTAGGAAATAAGGGATAAAATATGCGAATAATCCCTCACGAATCGCAATAAAATAAGAAACTAATATGCGAAATTATTACGAGATCTCAAATAAAATTGTAGAATAAAATAACACAACACAAAGAGACAAATTTAACGTGGTTCACCCAATTTGGGCTACGTCCACCAATAATCACTTGCTCGATTTTATTACAAGCCATGCTCTCTCAATACAATACCTGATCTGTTTGGGAGCTATGCTCAACAAACTCTACAGAATTCACATCTGAATTCAAAACACATCTGCAATACATTTGCTTGTACATCTATCATATGCATAAGACCATATAAATAGACAATTGCTTAAGTAGTTTGATACAAAACCATGGGTATCAAAACAATGGGCAAAAGACCGAAAAAACCATGGGCCCAAAAACCAACCCATAATGGTTACCCATTACCCATGGGTTAATAAACCACCCATGAAAATTTGCTTTAGGGGCTTCGCCCGAACCCCCCCGACCGCTCAGCCGGTGGCTGGAGACTGCCGTAAAAATACACAGTGTAACACATAGAAGGTGTACCACACTCTAACATGAAAATAGGCTCCACAAACATAACAATCTCCCACTTGGAGACTAATTTCCATTGAGCAAGCTTCTCAACCCTTCACTATCATCCGCGAAGGCCAACCAAAGTTGAACATAGCTTTAGTTTATCCCTTGTGACCACCTCCTGGTCATCATGTCTCAGATTAAGTGACATATGAATATTCTCCAACTTCAACTTATCTTCCTCCAAAGTCGTCCCATGAAGTGCTATCTCAACTTAGTATATGCTTTATCTTGAAGTGGAAAGTAGAGTTCTTAGCTAGGTGTATAGCACTCGACTATCACTATATAGCTTACATTCCTCCCGCTTATGCCCCAACTCCTCAAGAAATTGTTGTAACAAATCATCTCTTTCCTTGCCTCACGGTTGGTTGACAAAGCCACCACCTTCGTAGTCGTGAAATCCATCTCACTGTTGTCCCACCTATAGTGTAAATATAACCTATCGTGCTCCTCCTCCTGCCTACATCTCCAGCCATGTCTGAATCTACATAACCACGTAAAGTGGTGTTTGATCCATTATAGCACAAAACTGTCCCCATGGTCCCTCTCAAATACCGAAGGATCCACTTTACTGCTTGCTAATGCTCTTTACCTGGATCACTCATAAATCTACTCACAACTCCCACTGCATGGGCAATATAAGGCCTAGTGCACACCATAGCATACATCAAACTACCAACTCAATGAGTAAGGTACCTTGGACATCTGGTTTCTTTCCTGCTCTTGTCATGGGACACTCTCCTTTGATAACTTGAAATGGCTTGCCAAAGGAGTCCCAACCAGTTTAGCATCCTGCATGTTAAACCTCTCCAATACCTTCTTAATGTACTCTTCTTGAGATAAATTCAACTTTCGTTCCTTCCTATCCCGAGTTATCCTCATACCAAGGATTTTTCTGGCTGCCCCAAATCCTTCATATCAAAGGATTCACTTAGTTGCTTCTTGAGTACTTTTATTTCTTGCATGTTTTTACCTGCAACCAACATGTCATCAACATACAAACACAGGATAATATAACTTCCATCCTCAAATTTCTTTGTATACACGCAATGGTCAGAATGACATCTAATATAACCTTGCTCCATCATAAAGCTATCAAACTTCTTATACCATTGACGTGGAGCTTGTTTCAAGCCATACAAGCTCTTCTTTAGTTTACACACCATCTCCTCTTTACCTTTGACCTCATAGCCCTCTGGTTGCTTGCATATATAGTTCCTCCTCCAAATCACCATGGAGAAATGCAGTCTTTACATCTAACTGTTCTAAGTGCAAGTCTTCTCTTGCCTACTATTCCAAGAATGGGTTCTAATAGAAGTCATTTTTACTACAGGAGAAAATATCTCATCAAAATCTATACCTTGTTTCTGTGCAAACCCCTTGACCACCAACCGGGCCTTATATCTTTTCTTTCCTCCTTCTTCGTCTTTAACTCTGTACACCCACTTGTTCTGCAATGCTCTTTTGCCTTCTAGTAGGTTCACCAAATCCCAAGTTTGGTTCTCCATGAGAGACTTATGCTCCTCATCCATGGCTTGCTCCCACTTCTTACTGGCATCTACCTACATTGCTTCATCAAAGCTCTCTGGCTCTCCACTATCAATGAGTAATAAATAATAAAGAGAAGGAGAAAAACGTTCAGGTTCTTTTCTTACCCTAGAAGACCTCCTCACTATAGGAGTTTGGGGTTCCCTTGTTGAGTAGGTTCCTGAACTGATTCATGGGTCACTTTCCCATCCAGAAGATCCTCTACCACTGCATATTCTTTCTTGGATTCTTCCTATTTTTCCGCAACTATTGCTTATACATGACTTTCTCATTAAAGACCACATCCCTAGACCAAATGATTTTCTTGTCCTTAATACTCCAACATTTAAATCCAAAGTCATCACCACCATAACCAATGAAAGTACATTTTTCTGATTTAGCCTCTAGCTTGGTCCTATCATTCTTGTCTATATGAACAAACACCTCACATCCAAAGACTCTAAGAAATGAATAATCAACTTTCTTACCATACCATGCCTCCTCGGGTATGCCTCTATCAAAGGCACTTGAGGGTCCTCTCGTTTATCAAGTACACAAACAGGTTTCACCGCTTCGCCCAAAAAGAAAGAGGCATCCCGCATGTAATCTCATGCTCCTAAAGACGTTCCATTATTGTTCTGTTCATCCTTTCTGATACCCCATTCTACATAGTTCCTAACTGTCTTTTTCATGATTCCATTCTTAGAACAAGAAATCATTAAATTCATTGCTGCAATACTCCCCTCCATTATCTCGACTCCAGACATTTTAGCTTAAGACCTGTTTCATTCTCTCTACCAAGGCTTTCCATTTAATAAAAGTGTCAAATACATCATATTTGTGTCTAATACAATAAACCCAAACTTTCCTTGTTGTATCATCAATAAAAGTAACATAATAACTTGAACCCCAAGAGATGATACCTTGAGCCGCCCCACACATCAGAATGTACCAGCTCTAACTTACTCTCTTTCTTTGTAGGTCCAACCTTGAGAAACCTTACTCGCTTCTGTTCCCATATATGTAGTTCTCACAGAAATCCAAACTTGTTTCTGTATATCCAGGAAAATTCTTCTTTATGATTTTCATGCCCTTATGGCTCATATGACCGAGCCTATAGTGCCATAATGTTGTATCTACATCTAAAGCCACAAGATTACAATCATTAGTACTATCAGTGGTTAAATACAAGGTTCCAACCTTCTTACCTCTTGCCACCACAAGAGCACCCTTGGTAACCTTCCAAGAGTCTACTGTAAATATCACAGTACAACCATCACTTCCCAACTGCCCTGCCGATATCAAATTTCATCTTAATGTAGGCACATGTCTAACATCCTTCAATAGCCAAGTATTCCCATTCTGCATCTTAACCTAAATAGAACCTTTTCCAACTATGTTGCAAGGCTCATCATCACCAAGAAAACATGCCCAAAATCTCTTTGAACATAATCAACAAAATAATGCCTATGTGGAGAAGTATGGAAAGAAGCCCCCGAATCTAAAACCCAAGATTCATAATATTGTGCAAAGAAAGAATCAAAGCATCCCGACATACATTACCCGTTGCCATGCATTTTCCTCCTTGTTTTCTTCTGTTGTTTCTTCTTATCCTCGAAAGCTCCCACATCCTTCTTTGCATGCCTAAACTTTCCACAATTCCAGCCTCATACAATCTTGTTATTGGATTTTGACCTTGCCCGATCTTTTGATTTTCCACGGTTTCTCTATTCTTCATTTACTCCTCTAGTTTCCATTTACAAAGCATTCCCACTCAAGTAGAAGATTCCCCCAGAGCTTTTTCTTTGCATTTCCTCACTTAGAATCACCCCTACAACATCCTCAAACTTCAACTTCGAGTTAGCTGAACCGAGTTACTTACCACCATTACCAATGCTATTCCATTCATCTCGGGTAAAAGAGCACAAAATTAATAAATCCCTAACTTCTTCATCAAATTCTATCAGAATCAAGCTAGCATATTCACAACTCTTATTGAAATCATTTAAATGATTCTTCAACTATTCTCAGACATCTTCATATTAAACAACTTTTTCATTAAAAATATCTTATTAGAGGCAGAGGGTTTTTCATACAACTTCCCTAATGCATCCATTAGATCTTTTGTAGTCTTTTCCTTTGAAACATTAAATAATACCGAAGATGCAAGACTCAACCGGATCATTCCAAGTGCCTTCCGATCCAACAAATCCCATTCTCGCATCTGTCATCATACTCAAGGGTTTATTCACCTTCTCAGACAACGGAGTATAAAGATCCTTTTGATAAAGGTAATCTTCCATCTGCATCTTCCAAAGACTAAAATTCTACCCGTTGAATTTATCAACCCTAGATCTTCCATCATCTGCCATAGCTCCCACTCAAGATAAAACTTTCCCTGCGATTCAACACTTCAAAGCAAACCAAACCAGGCTCTGATACCAATTGTTAGGAAATAAGGGATAAAATATGCGGAATAATCCCTCACAAAATCGCAATAGAAGAAACTAATATGCAAAAATTATTACAGATCTCAAATAAAATTGTAGAATAAAATAACACAACACAAAGAGACAATATTTAACATGGTTCACCCAATTTGGGCTACGTCCACCAATAATCACTTGCTCAGATTTTATTACAAGCCACCGCTCTCTCAATACAATACCTAGATCCGTTTGGAGCTATGCTCAACAAACTCTACAAAATTCACAGCCGAATTCAAAACACATCTACAATACATTTGCTTGTACATCTATCATATGCATAAGACCATATAAATAGACAACTGCTTAAGCGCTTTGATACAAACCGTGGGTATCAAAACAAAGGGCAAAAACGTGGGTATCAAAACAATGGGCAAAAGACCGAAAAAACCATGGGCCCAAAAACCAACCCATAACAGTTACCCATTACCCATGGGTTAATAAACCACCCATGAAAATTTTGGGGCTTCGCCCCAACCCCGACTTCTCGATCAATGGGCGGCGAGCGGACCGCCGTAAAATACCCAAGTGTAACACATAGAAGGTGTACCACACTCTAACATGAAAATAGGCTCCACAAACATAACAAAAAATACCATTAGGCAATGGAGTCAAAAACAAGATTGTAGAGTAGAATAATAATAACCAAATCCCCAAGATGAGCTAGAAACCAACAAAACTAGTCATCCGGGACTAGGAAAAACCGAAAGAGAAAAACATGAAAACATAGCAAAAACAAAAGACTAGACACTATAAAATGATTTATGCCTTGATTCGGAGAAATCAGTGAAGGATATGTTTCATGCCTTCCATTAATAAGAAACTCAAGCAATTTCCCATCTAATTCCTTTAGGAAGAAAGTGTGCTCTCCAATCCGAATGTCAATAGAATAAGGGCCCATCCATAATGCGTCAACTTACCATGTTTTCCCTTCTCCTCACGTCGGTTATCCCATGGTAGCACCAAATATCCCACATCGAAAGACTCTTGATTAACCTTTTTATCAAATAGCTTCTTTAATTTCTCCCTGAAATTCACATGTCTTTGGTGAGAATCTCTTCTCTTCTCATCCAATTCAACAATTTGATTTTTATGAGCATCATAGGGATTGACCTCCTGGTCCTCTAATTATTGGATAAATTGGTAATAAGATAATTTCATATGCAAGGGAAGTAGAGCTTGAGTTCCATATACCAATTCAAATGGGATCTTTCCATTAGCTCTTTTAACAGTGATTCTATCAGCCCAAACAACAAACTTCAATTGTTCACCCCACTTCCGTTTGTTTAATTCCAAGGTCCTTATGATTATCTTCAACAAATTCTTGTTGTTTGATTCTACTTGTCCATTACCTTGGGGATTATAATTTGAAGCATATGTTAAATTGATCCCATACTCATGACACATGGTTACCAAAGGTTTGGCTCAAAACACATAGCATTATCAGCAACTATTTTAGTAGGCACTCCAAACCTACAAATTATATGATTCAAAATGAAGTCCATAACAATTTGGTGGGTAGCTTTCTTTGTAGGGATTTCCTCCACCCACTTGGTGAAGTAATTAGTGGCCACTAATATCCACTTGTGGCATGTACTTGAAGAATCTGAAATATCACCAATGAATTCCATTCCCCACTGCTTAAATGGGGCTTCAATTGATACAAGCTACAAAGGGAGGGAGCCTGAAACTTTCAATCTTCCTAAAAAACATTGACAACTCTCACACTTTCTTACCAAAAAGAGTTGTATCTTAAAAAAGAGTTGGTGAGTAAATAGCCCTTAATATGTTATGGGTTGTGCTCTTCTAGTAAAATTCCCTCCACAAAAATCCTCCGTGGAAATCCTCAATTCGCTTTTAGGGATTCATCTTCAAAACATCACATCTTAAAATAACTCCCCCCGGGTTCTTCCAAGCTAACCCCTAATCAATGATGATGTACTTCGAGAGGCTAACTTAAGTTCTCTCTTTTGATTTTTTCTTAGATACTTAGGGCACTATAGATGTTTGAGATAAAAAATAATATCCTTGTACCATTCAGAATTTGTCACTTTCTTAAGAATATTCTTTCTTTCTTCTTCTACCTCGTTATCTTAGTTGTTTGCAGGTTCATTTTTACCATTAGCTTTGTTAGGCCGAATCCTCTGACTAATTTTGTAGTTTGGATGTCCATATCATATTCTTGTAATTTATTTTCCCATCGGCATCTTTTACTTGAAATTTCCATCTCTGATAGGATATCCTTAACCATGGTATGGGAACATAAGCTATGACTTTAGAGCTCAAAATATATGGCCTAAATATTTTTGTGGCTTTGACCAAAGCAAAGGCCTATTTCTCCATGATAGTATACTTCAAATCTACCCCTTGTAATGCTTTACTAAAGAAAGCAATTGGCCTTTCAACTCCTTCATCATCCTTTTGTAACAACACAGATGCAATAGTATTCTTTGAAGCAAAGGAAAACATTTGGAAAGCCTTTTTATAATCAGGAGCTACTAAAACATGGGCATTCTTCAATGCTTCCTTAATCCTAGTAAAGGCTTGAATAATTTCTTCTTCCCATCTGATACTCTGATCCTTCTTCAACATATTGGTGATTGGGATAGTTAATTCAAAAAGTTGGAAATTAATATCCTAATAAAATTTATTTTCCTAAAAAATGACTGAATTCCCTTTTTGGTTCTTTGAATACTAACTTTTCTAATAGTTTCCACTCTCTCGTTAGGATCAATTATGACTCTCTCTTTTGACACAATATGTCCAAGCAGCTTTTCCTTTTAAACCCAAAAATGGAACTTCTTAGGATTCAATGATATACCATATTCCTTGCATCTTATCAACATCTTTTCTAAATGTTGCAGGTGATCACTTATTTTCCTTGAAAATATTTTCACATCATCTTGATACACAACAATGAAGTCATTTATATATCCTGAGAATGCTACATCCATTTCTCTTTGAAATGTGGCTCCAACATTCATTAGGCCAAATGGCATTCTGACATACACATAGGTTCCCCATGGAGTGGTGAAAGTGGTTTTGATTCTCTCTGATTGCTTCACAACCACTTGGTTATACCTAGAAAAACCATCCAAAGTAGATAAAAATTCAAAAGGTAACCAATTGCAACATGTTATCCATATTTGGCAAGGGATAGTTTGTCTTTAATTGATGCCTTATTTAAATTTTTGAAGTCAACACACAATCTTATATCCCCATTTTTCTTTCGAACAGGTACCAGGTTTGCTACCCATGAGGAGTATCTTGTAGGTTGTATAATTCCTCCATCCCTTAAATTTTTCAACTCTTCTTGCATTTTTGAGGAAAGGAGGGGATTAATTGGTCTGTTTCTTCCTAAAAGGTTTGACATTAGCTTCTAAGGGTATTTCATGTTGAAAAAGGTCTTCCTTGTATGATTTCATCTCTAAATATGACCAAGCCAAGTAGTCCTGGTACTTTTTTAGCAATTGGACATATGATTGCTTTTCATCTTTGTTCAAGTTTTTTCCTAGCCATATTCTCCTTGGCTCATCCTCTATGCCCATGTTATATTCTTCAACATCCCTCGAGGCTGACATGTGTCTATTAATAATGCAATCAACATTATCAAAATTTTATTCCAATGCAACCAAACCTCTGGGAATAGTATTGGTTTTCAATTGGATAATGTATTTACCAAACAAAGTCTCTTTTCCATCATTTACACAAACCATTGGTTCCCAGTCCATACTTTGATTAGAAAATTCCCCTTCATTCTATAGAAACCTTTGGACCTGAGCATCATCTTCAAACACCTACCATTGCTTGATATTGTCAGGGACAGATGACCTGGTCAATATTTCAATATCATATTCACAATAGGGAGACATTGTACAATTTTCAAACCTAGATCCTAATACTGCTATTTTTTCTGCTATAGTATTATAACTCTTATCATGATGTAATTTATTGAAGGAATCAAAAATTTCAATCAATTCCCAAACTACATGCTTATATTGTTTCATTTTTTGATTCTTGGTAGCATACAACTTTCTGATTTGTTTGATTATGAACTCTAAATCTCCTTTAACAAAAATTTCCTTGACACCATGTTTCCATGCAATCCTTAGACCCAAGAGTAGTGCTTCATACTCAACAATATTGTTTGTTTACTCAATATTGAGTTTAAAAGAAAAATTAAACTCCTCTTAGCTTGGAGATATCAAAACAACACCAACACCATTTCCAGATCTAGAACAAGCCCCATCAAACATCAGGGTCCAAGGAGAACCAACCTACTCAGGATGTTTGCACTCATCAATTTTATGCTCCTTACAATCAACATATCCCATGAAGTTACCGACATCAACATCTGTGTATAATACTTCATAAGAAGCATTGTTAGGGTCCTCAATAATATGCAACATTTTCTTCTCACCATGTAACTTCAAAAGGTTCCCCTCAATTGGTATGGTTGCATAAGAAATATCCATTTGCACACTTCCACTAACCCTTTGACATACCTAATTACTCTGTAATGCTCTTGAATCCATGGTAGTACATTTCCTAAAAGTTGTTGTTACCTTGATATCTAACTCATTCATTACCTCAAGAGACATTACATTACATAAGACTCCTGAGTCAAACATGTAGTTATGTACTAGCCTATCTTTAATAATCAAAGTGGTAAAAAATGGATCCACAATAAGCTGAGACACAACCATAGAAGTTACTAAATATACCTCAAATGATTCACCCAGTTCCTCCAATGTTTGTGGTTCTCTGAACTCAAGATTTGAGCTATGTCACAAGGAACATATTTTTGGTATAGGGCAATGTTAGGAGGGATATTTAAACTTTAATCTGATAGTATAGGAATTTTCGGAGTTTGGGCATGGGCGAGAAGCATATGTTTTATTTGGGGTAAATAGGCCTTTGCTATATGTATCTTTCTTAGGGGTATCCTTAGGGATACTTGTGAGGATTAGAACCTTTGGCTTGGCTTATGGCCCTACCCCTTTGACAACCTTACTTCTAGTGTTATATTCTTTCTCCTGAGCAACTACTACATTCATCAATAGTTACCTGTCCTCTTCGGAAGGGATCCCTCCATCATAATTTTTAATCGTCAAAGCCCTTAATTATTCAAAATCATCATTGAGAAAATCAAATTCTTTCACCATATCAATTTCAAATGTATTAATGGGAAGAAGAGGCAATACCTAATGGATGCAATCCTAGAAATCTTCAACAGTTCTAGAACTTATCAATTCAATTGAGGTTGCCCCTATGTCATGAGTTTGCAGGGCATTCCATCATGCACACATCATCATCTGTCTCATCATCATCAACTTCCTCAACTTCTTGATCTACATCACATGGGGAGTGTGGTGAGAAACACCTATCACACCACTCAATAACATTGGCCTCCTCCATAACAACAACCCTGACAGTTAAAGGATCAAGAACCAATCTATTCTCCTTGGTTGAGGCTATTTATTTCCTAATCCCATGAGCCCTTTCCTCTATCATCTGGTATATGATCAAATGGGATGATTTCCATTTCTTCTCTGGCTAGATTCTAGGGATATTTCTTTGACTTCTTCTCAAGCCAAATTTTTACAACCTCTTCCAAATCCACAACGCTTTCTTGACTAGGGATTTTCGAGGATTGATCAACTTAACACTTTCCCTCTTAAGAGGCTTCCCAACTACTTTGATATTTTTCTATATTTGTAAGGCCATGGTGAAATCCTGCATCAATGTTCATGGGTTCTTATCTCTCAATTAATAAAAAAATTCTTATCAAAAGCATCAGAACATTTTATCAAACAGAAACATCACTTGGCCTTGGGATTACAGGTAGCCTATTCAAGGTTTTATTGAAATCTTGAATAGATTCATTTAGATTTTTATTTATATTTTCAAATTCAGATAAAAGGAACCTAGGATCTGTCTTATCCCCATACTGCAATCTAAAGGCACTTTTCATCTCGGTCCATGAATCTATTGAATTATCTAGTAAATCCTTGTACCAGTCATGTGCATCCTCCTCAAGAGTATGAATAAATAGTTTTATATACATGTCTTCAAACTCAATTTCAAAGTCTTCCATCATATTGACAAAGAGTTTTAAATGTTGGTCACTAGTGATGGCATTATTCCCTTGAAATTTTTGCAACCTATTTCTGACATCTTGTGGCACTATATTAGGATATCCATTCATACCTTTGAAATCTATAGGTCCAAAAGTGTTGACAACAAATGGAGGTCTAGGTGGAGGTTGGGCCATATTTCCTTGAGGGGGTGATCTTACAAGAGAAACAAAATGATAGGGAACGAGGGGTCTTTGGAGAACATGAATATAATTCTCAAAATAGATATTCTCTAATGACTCAGCTTCTTGGACAACCCTATCAACCTTGGAAGAAACAGGGAAAACTGAGAAGCACACTTTTCAGACACAAATGATGGCCCCTCTCCAGTTGGAGAACTCAAATTTATATAAAGATTACCTGATTAAAAATCACTTGAAGATGTATGGTAATATTCAACCACATATTGGTCACCCTTCAGGACTGATATCTCCCTTTTGATTCTTGATCTCCAACAACTTTCTAGACTTGTTTTCCTTCTGAATTTTCTTTTCCTAGTTCTAGAAATAACTTTCTAGTAGGGTCCCTAGTGAAGATAGATCTTCTTCCTTCTAGATTTGCACAAATTAATGACAAATTTCACTTGACATAGGTTAAGGCACTGGTAATTATTCAAAATTTCAATTCAACACAGAGTCGCCACTAAGGATTTTCACCTTAGTTGTGCAGATGCACTATAGGTAACTTGCCAAGTGTCTATCAATGCTTAATTTCTACAAAGCTTAATAGATCTGACCTTCCTTTACCCAAATTTATCACTATTGATGCAAATTTAGTGCAATAACCACTAGAAATTGGAAATACTACACAATGAACATGTAATCTTGCACAAATATTACAGATCTCAACAAAGGATGATATTTAAACAATGTATTTGTACTTAAATCATGCAAGAAACATTACCAGGGTTGGTATGTGTACACATTTATTCAAATAGTCCCTGTAATGACACAAATTTTGGTGTTGTTTCCATACATATAGGTCTCGGAGTTCAAATATTCCCCGGGAATGGTGGTAAATTGGTGTTGGTATCCAAATTGATTCTCCCATGAGGGCCGAGTAGCATAACAAGATCTTTGAAGGTTGCTTAGGGATAGACGGACCATGATATGAGTCATTTTGTAGCCAGGGATGAGATTCATCGTCGAATATTTATCACTAGGGCATTGGAGGAAATGGATAACACCTCGCTGAGGGTTTGATCTACCCCCACTACTTTAGGTTGTGCCTTTAACTAGGGTGAGAGGACCCATTCTGTAACCCATGTCGGTGAAGGACATCGAGAGCTCCTTATTTACACAATCTTAATGAGAACCTTGAGGAAATATGATCAATACAACACAATATAACTCTCACAAGTTGTCACACTAGAGAGTGGAGATGTTTCCTAGAAAAAGGTTTAGGTTACTAAAGACAATAAATGAATCTTGATTGTCCCTACATACTTTGGCACTAGAATTTGTTCATTTGTGGATACATAGTACAAATAGGGGTAGTTCATGTAGGATTCGTTGTTTGAGAAATTTATTGGTGGGAAGTTAAGAAAGATAGAACGGATTATACCATATCTTTGAGAGCCTTTACAAAAATTGGAAAACTCACAGACATAATGCTTCAGAACAGCCAAGATATTCCTTCAACTAGAAGGTGTGCATCAATGGAGGCCTAGAGATGCATGGTTTCACACACTCTTTGAGAATTCAACATAAAATCTCATGCTAAAGACTCAATTAAATGCTAGAAATACCTAGTTTGTCACACCTAAGATACACTCATAGGCTTACAAACAATATTTATCAACATAGTGAGAGTAGAGTGATTATAAATTTTTATTTCATTACTAGATGAAGGCTCTTCTCATAAAGAAATTGTGAATGCTGCAATACTGACACAAGGACGAGATCTTGTGTGACTTAGAGATATTTTAACATAAGATTGCAATAGGAACAAGAAAAAATATTTGAAACTATTCTGAAATAAAAGCAAACACAATAATGCACATGATCAACACAGAGTCATTCAAAGTTCATCAGATTCATCAATAGGGAAATTTTCTCAAACAATCTCGAGCTCACTATCAATGGTTGTACACTTGCAACCACCTTGACACGATTAAATATAAAAACATAGGGAAATGAACTGGTCTCTCAAACGGCCTCTCGGGAAAATGGTTTCTCTCAGAATTTCTTAGAAAAATTAACCTCTGACCTTTTGCAAGAGTATTCTCATTGCATTTATACATTTCACTTGCTCATTCATCCCAAATTTCCCCCAAAAAGAAGAATATTCTAGGAATCCTTTTCTTGTTACAAATTTGTCTCAGAAAGTAATGTTTAACAAATTTACACCCAAATCTGCCAGGTGGATAAATCATGAACTAATCACGTTTCTCAGACCCTCAACTATGACTAGGATGCCATATCATAATTTTTGATAGTATTCTTAATCATTCTTTCATTCGGTCAAGAAATCCACTTTTTAATCATTTTCAGGTAGCTCCATATGGTTGGATCTAACAAGTAATCCTTTTCACCCTCAAGAATACATGTTGAGAAATGAGTGCCCTCACATGGATTCCTATATTTGTGCACCACGAGTCCAAGTCGGCCAAGTGCAAAGAGGAGTCAAAGAGAAACCTCCATGTGTTTCATTTGTGAAACAAAAAAGGTGAAGTCTAGAGGTAGGTTCCCAAATGAGTGTGGGCCTTCCATGTGTTTAGGACCCTAGATAATTGCATCGATTGCTACAAAGTTAGAGTATGGGAAGGCCCAACAAAAACTTCCATGTGTTTTTTGGTGCAACTTCAAAGATGAAGTTTTGAGGCGGGACCTCAAACGAGTGTAGGCTCACCATAATCCCCGGGCCCAAGAAAGTTTCTTTAGCCATTGAACAAGTCTCAGTATAAAAAAGGAGCCAATGAAAGCCTCCACATGTCTCTTTAGCACATTTTTGATATGGAGCCCAAAAGTGGAGACCCCAAACAAGCGCGGGCTCACCACGTGTCTCATCCCAACAAAGTTGTTGAAAGATTCTAAGGACCAACGGAAGGTGCCACATGCCTAGGGTCCGAGAAATCTTTTTCAGCCGTTGAAAATTCTAAGTATGGGTAGGGCCAGTGGAATATTCCACGTGTCTCTCCAACACCTTTTTTGGTATAAAGCTCAAAAGAAGGACTCTTAAACAAGCGTGGGCCTTCCACGTGTCTAGGGTCCGAAAAAGTTACACAAGATAGTTGAAAAAGTCTAAGTATGGGAAGATCTAGCGGAAACCTCCACATGTCCCTTCAATGCTCTTTCAAAATTAAATTTCAAGGGCAAGTCCCCAAATAGGCGTGGGCCCTCCATGTGTCCCAAACCTTAGAAAGTTGCTTGAGAAATCTTAGTATAGAGAGGAGCCAATAGAAGCCTCCACGTGTCTCCTTGGTGCAACTGTAAAGGTAAGACCCAAAGGTAGATCCTCAAATGAGCACGGGCCCTCCACATGTCCATGGTCTGACAAAGCTTTGACACCGGACACATAAAAAAATATCTAAGTATGGGTGGGGCCAAACCCTCCACATGTCTCCTTGGTGTAATTCCAAAGGTCAAACATAGAGGTGATTTCTCAAATGAGCGCAGCCCTCCAAATGGAAATGCTTTGAGTTGAATCGGACCTAAGAATCTCAATATACCACCCGACCTACCTCTCCACTTCTAACTTTTGATGTGGGCCCCAACGAAGTTCTGGATCATTTCATAACTTTTCTCCCTCGTCAAAAAAGGCAAAAATCTTCAAAATGCTCCAGTTACTCACCTCCCTACTTGTAACTTGAAAAAAACCACGTGTCCTTCTTCAATGGTCAAATTAAGACTTATTCCCTTCCACTTCATATTTGTTGAATAGCCAATCAGAGACTATTGGGGCCGTGGGACCAATTTTTCATTTTACAAATGTGACAAAAGTGAAAAGTTTCACCAAAAAGACCCACTGGGCCACATCCAATCAGAAAGGACCATGTTTCCACGGATGTTGGGACAAAATTTGACAGGGAAAACATGACTTTGGAAAAATAGAAGGAAGGGGAAACCTCGAATTCACACCCAAATTATAGATTCTTTCTCATGGAAAGAGAAATGATAAACAAAACCGAGACTCAAAGTGATCCATAACCCAAGGAATGGACTGAAATGGCAAATCGAAAATGAAGGAAAAATCTTTCAAGAATCCATACTAGGAGATAATAAATTATTTCAAATCATGCAGTAGAGACGTTTTGAACAAACAGGGCAAGATTAAATTGAGCACCAACAAAGAGAACACATTCTCTTTACTACCACATGATTAATAATTCCTTACAAAGAACCACATACTCTATAAAAATATTTACCATGTCATCCTAATCGTTAGGTTCATGATGATGTCACTAAGCATAAAGGTTATGATGAAAAATCAAAATTGGGCTCCCATTCTTGAAGCTAGGAGATGTTATCGAGTGTAAAGATATAAGTTCATTCTAAGGTTTTAGTCTTCTATACTAAAAGAAATCACACAGAAAAGGGTAGTTATACATGATTTTTATACTAGGGTTGACTGTTTCATTTAGATCTCTTTATTACATTTTCAAGGTAAGAAACACAACACACCAATTATTTTATCATCAATTACACACTGGAATTGCACTATAAGCTATTAAATTCAATTTCATTTAACATATATTATTCAACTTTTATAATACAAATTTGGGGATCAAAATAACACCCATGTTTAGATGAACATTTCCCTTAAACACTAACATCTTAAAATTATTACAAAACTTCAATAATAACCTTTTAATACTTTGCAAAATGTTGAATTATCCTATACGATTTAACCTAACATATATATCCAATCCCTTTTTTACCATATGTAAAACTGAATCAAAGAACACCTATAGTTAAAATCACATTTCCCAAGCACCCCTAAAACCAACATCTCATACATATTACCAATTTCCCATATGAAGTCCTTCTTGTAACATATGAAAGTATATATACATATTTTTCTATTTTTTCCATTCACATACATAAATTACAATAATCGACATTGAATTACAACTACATCATTTCACCATTATACTTTTTCTGTAAAAACCATGTGTGCATGAAATCAATGATAAATCGGGGCATGGCATTCACTTGGATCTAGCATATTTAAGATTTTTAGCTTCCCATTTACATACTAATTATAATAATTTGCATTCGAAAGAAGATGGTTAGAGACATTTATTTATTTCATTTCATTTCACTTCATTTCTTAACAAAGGAGAGAGAAAGAGATATGGAGGAGAGTGAAACACTATTTTTCTAAAATTCATTTTTTTTAAAACAAGCCACAAGATAAATATTTTATACAATTATAAGTATCAAGAGGATTTCATGCCTACTTGCTAACTTGGTTAGGGTTTTATGGTCATTCTTATCACTTTCCCTCTAGTTGTGAAACATCTAAATTTGACTTGGAGGCTAATAAAGTGTGTTCAAAAACTATATTCCAATAAGAAAATTCACGACATGTGAATTCTTACATGACCACCTATATTACGAAGAATCCATAGGGACTAACGGAATCTAGAACTAGTGAATCCATGCAATTGATGGATGGTTTTCCGGAGTCACACTAGTCATTATAGTCAAGAACAACTATCGGTCAAATTACAACAACAACCAACTTTAGCTCGAGGGATAAGAAACCCTTAACAAAGAAATTTCCTTCGATCAAGTTACAAGGTAACAGACCAACTTTAGCTCGAGGGATAAGAAACCCTTAACCAAAAATTTCCTTTGATAGATGAACATACAACATAACAATTTCCTACATGCTCTCCTATATGTGGAGAATTCACCGAGTCGTGGAACCTAGAATTGAAAAATGCAAGTTGTAAATGAGGATGAGTTTTTAATTAAATCATCTTAGAGACATGTTACAAGTTAGCCTATTTGACCTAGTCAAAAACTACCCAAGGCCTAAAAATGCCTTCAACAAACAATCTAGAAGAGTGTTTTCCCCCAATTAAGGTTATAAGCAATTTTCTAGTAAAAATACTAGAGGTTTGTGAAGGTGGATAGGCATGTCATTGCTCAAGGTTCAAATGGTGGTTCAAAATGAAAGATAACTTTTCAATAATGTTTGTGACTTCTTCCTAGAAGTGCGAAAACAAGTAACAGTGGCTCCTAGAGGAGCTATGAAGAGATCAGATCAAAAATTTTCATGGTAAAATGAGGCACAAGTTAATGCTTGATGTGAATCTATACATAATAAAAAAATAGAACACATAAAAAATGTTTGACATCTCCTTTATTTCAGGCTCGAGTAACGTTTTGTAAGTCTCGTAGAAAATGCATTTTTGAACTTTGCAAACGTAGACAAAAATGATTTTTTAATTAAATCATTTTAGGTCTCGCCAAAAGTAAAATGAGGTGGGCATGATTACCAAGTTTTGATACCTTGACTTGGGGTGCATGGGTGGCTTAGCCATGCATAAGGTTATGGTTGCGATTTAAAATATGCGTGGAAAGTTTAGATATATGCGTGGCATTTGGAAATAAGGCAGAATTGAGGGTAAAATTGTAAGTCGGTAGTAAAATCACGAGGTGTTGTTTTATTTATTGCATAATACCTTAGTACCAAAAGTCCTCTTGTCCAGTTAAATTGTCCAATTGTTTATCTAATAATGTAATATTTTTTCCGTTTATTGCAAATGAATAACCAAATTATATGAAATTTAGGGATGTTTAGATGTTTTCAGAAAGATCCCTCGATCGTAAGGAGAGACCATGCAAGGAAAATATTAGCGTCTCTGCAGCATATGAGGTAATCTAGGTGGTTTCACCTGCACTCCACAAGGCTTCATCTCTCTTCAAGACATTTCATCAAATGGTTGCATGCTTTTTCTATACTCCCATGTTTGAACGTATGAACACTAGAAAAAACCTCTCTGTATATAAATTTTCACCATCCTTGTTGCTTGATGGGGGCCCATACCTTATTTTCAATCTCTCAATCGGGCACAAGTAGGAATGAGGTTGACACGAGTCTCAAATTTCATCTATAGATCTGCCAACGATATTGAATTAAATCCCTATGTGGTCTCGTAACACTCCAAAAGACAACATCCGGCTAAGAGGTTTCCCTAAAATCCTTTATGTCCAATCATGGACACCATTTAAAGCATATCAAGCTCCCAACACATTCCCATGAGGCTATATATATATATATATATATATATATCATTATTTTCAAGAACTTTCTCAAACAGCTTTAGTGGCCTACTTGTATGCTCCCACATTTTTATCCATGTTAATCAAGGCACTTGAAAATATAACGTTTGATAAAAACCCCCTTCTTATTATGCTAAAATGGATGTCTACACCCTATTCCAAGGCTCTTATTTTGAAGAAGCAAAGAGTATGCTAGAAAAATGGACACGTAAGGGAAGAGTGAAAGGGATAAATCTTTCATATATATACATGGGATAACAAGTGAGTAAATTTAAATTCCTTATTCAAAACAACATCTCTATGAGTGTATTCTATAAATAATCATCCATCTCAAACCCATTGCATAATATGTGTGCATGGATATGTTTTCTATCTTGTAAAGATAATAAGTAACACACTCATTGAAAACAAAGGGAAAAGTATACCTATTCAGTTCCATGCCTTCCTTATGCATTTGATAATAAAATGAAAGGGCCTATCAGGAACCCTTTTACGTGCATATCCAAAATCATATCATTCCATTCCATCATGGATACTACTCACACAAAACTCTCAATTTGGTGCTTACACAAATCTATTGAGGTTCCTCTCCTCTAAAAAGATACATATGAAAATTCCATGTCTACCTCAAAACACTTATGTTGGCATAAGTATGATGTATGCTATGAAGGGTAATGGAGTTTCCATGCCCAATTCTAGAGCTCTTATCCAAGCAAAAGATGAGTGTGCGTGAAAGAGGGAGAAGAGATTGGTTGAAATCTAGGCTTATATTCCCAACAAAATTCTACAAAAAGGATTCACCAGAGTCAAATTTTCCTTACTCATCTCCTCCCATCATCTCTCATGGCATCCCCTTCTTAACACCCCCAAAAAAAAACACCACATCCAAGAAATCCTAATCTAATCCACTGTGAATGTCATTTTGAATCTCACAATAACAAGTACAAGGATTTATTTGATTGTGCCATGTGTCTCCAATGCTCCAGTTTTCTTATAAGATAAGCTCACCAGAAATAAAGAGATACCTACAACTATCTAATTATTGATAAACTCAAATGTTTACTTGGGTTTCTTTATGGTTAATGTGCCTAGACCTCAAGAAAGTTTTTGTATTATTATGCAAGGAAAATGTAGGTTTACGGTAGTATAAGAGCCTATACACTTGTGAGGAAGGCCATGCCTTCATGATGTCACACTCATTTGTTAAATGTCTCATATACACAGGGGTTAAATTTTACATCTCTGTTTAGATGTTTTTAGTGATGTTAGACATAATATACTTTTAAATATCTGATCTAACTATCACACGTGACTTGTATATTTAAAACCTTATCGTCAATTTTTATATATATTTGTATATAAAATATAAAAATATATGTAAATATATATAAAAAGATATAATAAATATAGAATAATTAGTAAAAATAACATTATTTTGTGTTTTTGAAGGGCAGTATTGAAAAATTACCGTCACTCAAAAATTGTTTGACAGGCAGAGGTGGCCGTCAAATTTAACTCCTACCTATAAATTTCAACAACCCTCCTCTTATAAAGTCTACACACATCATCCTCTCCAACTACCCGTAATCACAATGCACTAACCTCCTTCACTTCTCTTAATTGTCACTTCAAATATATATATATATATATATATATATATATATATATAATTTTATTTTATTTTATTTTATGGTGGGCACTACACCTCTCGTCTTTGGGGAATCCAACCTTCTTTATCACTGTACATTGATTTCAAAAAGGACCTTAGAAAACACAACATTCGAAAATGGTACACAAAAACCTAAACATTTGAAAAACTCCCTTCTACGGATGACGCTACACAAACAACATAACATTATATTGAGGAAACCACGAAATAATGTGAACCATAGACTTCAAAACATATCTTTCAAGATAACACCAAAAATAATAGAAAATATATGAGTGTTGTCCTTAAAAAAAAAAAATTAGTGGTTTGATTGTTGTTAGTTTTCAGTTTGTAGAGTTTTCATTGTGGTATCTTTTCATGATGTATGATTAAAAATAGGTTCATTTTCTTAACTTAGATTAAATCTCATTTGATTTGTTGTATGTTGCATTGAGTTCATTTTACACTTTCATACTTATAAATAGTGGTGTGTTTTCATCATCATCTGTTGTATGCATTTATTAGGATTCATTCACCTACTTAGATTAAGTATCAAGTTAATTTGTTGTTAAGCATGCTTGAGTTCATTCTTAGTTGTGTATCATTGTGTGTTTTTATGTGTATGTTTGTTTAGTTTTGTTAACTTTTTATTATGTGTTTTTTTCATGCACATTGTTTGTTGTCACATCTATCATCTAGCATATCATAACATCTAACATCATCTATGAATCATATATCAATAAAAATTCTAAGTTTTACATCAAGCATGTATGCTAAAACTAATCATCACATACTATATCATCAATGGGGAAAGAGGGATTTCACATGATCATAAATCTATTCCCCCACACCCATATCATAAGTATCATCTCGTAGACTAAACATAAATAATCTCATGTACAAAAAAATGATATCATCTAGGATATATCATAAAACATAGAACATGTGATACATCCATCATGATACATACATGAAAAGTAAAATCATAAAACAACATGATATAATCATCATCTATAAACAATAATCATCATCATAAATCATATAAATACATGGAAAGTATAACATCGAATGTCCATATACATATATGTAATGTCTGTCTCAAAAGATATACATCATCGATACAAAATCTTCCATCAAGGGCATGAATCAAAATGAGCCTTCATAAAAGGCATAATAAAAATGATACATCATATACATCAACAAAAAAGAGCATTCATTGTACATAAAAATGTATACATCATATATATATATATATATATATATATATATATATATATATATATATATATCATCATTATGAATGGATTTCTCATGAGAAATGGGAGGCCTATGATCTCGTGAGGGGCATCACATGTGTACTCGGATCTTGTGTCTGTCATCTTATCTCGAGGATCTAAAGGATGCTCCCCATCTAGTGATGCCTTAGGTTTTTGTGATATCTCCATTCTACCCATGGAGTGCTCACTTTGAAAGAGGGTAATATTTGACCCTCTGAACAACATCCTAATATAGAGTCTTGTAATAGGAGGCCATGTCATTGGTTGTAGCCAAGTCCATGTATATCTTGGGTGTCACGATGACTACATTAGTCCAACGAAAGGATGTGACCTCTTCCCCAATATCACCAACTCATCCCCGACCAACTATCCTCTCAACTTCCAATCGGTCCCTCTATGATATGACCTGATCAATCTCTCTGTTGTAAGAGCCTCAACATCAGCCTCAGGCATGGTCCCTCTAGACTACTAGTTGTTGTGAATGGGCCATAGACTATTGTAGCAAACCTGTAACTCCGCAAATTATATTCACTACCATCTTTCTAATCTACTAAAACCATGGCCCACCATCTCCACCACCGTCTCCTCCACCACCCCATGGACTATGTGGTGGAGTAGGAGGACGACCTTGTTATGGATCTGTAGCAGACTAGGAATATGCTCCCCTAGAGCATGAAGAGGAGGACCTCCAGCTATATCTGTCGATGAACCTATCACACTGGAATAAGAACTCCAATTGGTATACCAAGTGGACACAATTATACCTGTGGAGCCATAGGTTCATGTATGTGTCTCAACTTAAGCCCATGTTCCTTTGGCTCATGAAGTGGAGGACCCATCCCCCACCATCATAACACTAACCATTGAAAGGATCATCATCATCTCCATCCTCATGCTCATCATCACTATCGGGCATCCCCTATCGAGATGGTCTAACTCCTACATCATAGAATTCCCGTGGAATGGTCAATCGATGAGGTAACCCTATTAGATACCATGGAGCATACTCTCAAGTCACCCTCGATCCCTAATATATCGCAATGGTACCCATGGCTCGAACCATCTAATTAAAGATGGCCCCACCATATCTATTTGAATCTCTTACCACATATAGAAAACCTCAAGATCTCTACATGCATACCACATATCATGTCATGGCACATCATGAACAACTACCTTTGACATCGGTCCACTCTATAAAACTCTCTTATGTATCCACAACTACCAAAAATTAAGTTATCTATCATGGCCATGTGGAGCTCCTAAACATCCTTTGGCCACTAATTTTTTGTAGATCCTCCATATTATTTGATTCAATTATATATCATCGAAATCTCAATGATAGTGTTAGGTATCTCCCATATTAGGCCGAACATCCTCTCCGGCTGAAACCCTAGCCATCAAATATGGCTCCTCTAGAGCATGAGCTCATAATTCGCTTGTGGGATGACCAATGGCTATGTGGTCCCAAGCCCATATCTCAGTAATAATCTATCCTAGACTACCATGTTCGTACGGTAGTAGGTGATAAGGTGTAAATCCAAATATAAATGCGCCAACATACACTAGCCCTAACAATACCTCTCACCATTACCTAGTCCACGAACTATTCTGATGAGACCAGGAGGAAATGAAGTTTCATTCTTGTCAACAAGAAAAAATGCCACTGACAAAGGCCACCAAGTATACTACCACTCGATCTAACTCAAGATATGTTATACATTAAAGTAGTCAAATTATCATACCTCGATGAGGTATATCGTCAACTCAGAATAACTCCAATAAAAATTCCATGATCTCATTCCTACGACTCTCGTACTTGATCGGTTGTCCATGGATGGGAACCCGAAAAATCCTCTATACATCCTCTAACATAACAGTAATATCACCAATCGGGAGCCAAAAAAAATGGGTCTCACTGTGCCACCTCTCAGCTAAGGCTATGAGGAAGACATGATCAAGAGAAATCTATGGCATACTAGCCACGTGATCTAAACTAGTGACGTATAATAGGGTGTCCAAATAATCTCTATGCTCCTAAAAAAACATGCCTCTCTAGCAAGTCGGTGATTATATTGCTCTCTAGTATGTAGCGCTAGAAAATGTCTACGAAAAATGATAATACACTTGTTATGACTTCCATTCTATCTATGATCTTCATTTTTGACAATTTCATTCATTCTTCTAAGAACTAATTTCTTTTTTCTTCTACAAAATTCTAAGGTCATATTCTTCTATACTTATCCTATTTTTTCAAAAAAATGGCTAAGTTTTTATTTTGGTACATGCACACCCTATGGAGATCCATGCCCATATTGACACTTGTGCACCTAGACATGTGTGATCTCCTACTAACGCATGCACATGCATCCCAACATGTGCACATCCTAATTAAATTTTCCCATAAACTAACCCCCCAAGCACATATGCGTCCATCAAGACACATGTGCATGCTTCATGGTAGGTGCGCGTGCGCGCATCCACTTTCCCCTATGACGCATACACATTATTTTATGCACATCCACATGCATGCACCCGTATTTTCAATGTGTGTGCATATGTGTACATGTTTTCCCAACACATGTGAGCATCGAATGACACATGTATGCCACTAAGCCACGTGAATGTGTTATTTCTACCCTAAAATCCTAAAAATGATATTAAATGCAAAATTTGACAAGAAAGGATAGGGCACCCACGTAGTATCCATCTGCATCGTCCCATAGGTACTCCTGGATCCATTCTGCACATCTCATCCACCTCTGAATTATCACCATCTCTCTTTGCTCACAAATCACTCATAGTGAAAATTTGCAAGGGCTCTATAACAAATGAACTGACCATGATGATTTACCCCCCTGGGAGGGGTATATAGGGTTATTTTGACCCATCGGATTTCCCTCTCACCCGCTATGATGTCCAAAATGCATAATTTGTCTTCCCTAATCATTCTAATTTCTTCTATTCATTGTCATGATGATTATTTTTATTAAATAATCATTTTGACCAATTATTTTCTTGTTGAGGCATGTTTTGGCTACTTGATGCCAATTTGTTTTCCATGGGGAATTCCCGTGCTCTTAGGTGATCTTCTTTCTTCTTATTGATCAAAAATATAAAAATTGCAAAACATCATAATTGTTCAAAATAAAAATAAAATTTCAAAATTTCAAAAATTCTAAAAAAATACATTATTAAATTTTCAAAAGTTCCAAAAACTCATAAAATTCAAAAATTGCCAAAAATTGGTAAAAATCTCATACACATCTGAGAATCTTATCTCTCACATGGAACTCATCTTGTATCTTTCTAAAATTTCACATATATTTGAATTAGTGACTCGTGAATCATCTAAATCTACAATCATTTACAAAAGCTAAGTTGCTTACTTCTTCTGTACTCTTGGGCACAAAGAGTTTCCTAGTATTGTTTAGTGGTGCAACTCGTTTTTTATAGGACACAAGTGTCGATGTATTTCTCCTTGCAAGTATAATTTTTCTTGGGGCATCACGTTTAACCATTTTTGTTTATCACAAACATTTGGGACTAAAGCTCAATAAAAAATATTTGTTCAACTATCTTAAACGTTGTTTTTTTGAGTGTGTGTGTTTGTACTTATTTCCTGTTAGATTAGCTTGATTACTTCTCATATTGCATTTAATTTTTTATTTTACGAAGTTGGCAATTTTAACAATGGATAATTGTTCATATTATGGTTTTTCAAGTCATTCTACACTTTTATCGTATGCTTATATTTTAATAAGGAGTGATGACGAATATTCTTAGCAATATGATATAAAAATATTGTCTTATGAATGTAAAATAATTTATATCTCAACATCTCTTCCTTTTTATTTTCTTCTTTATTCCTTATTCTTCTATTTTCACATATAATCATCTTGTACCTCCTCATTCTTATATTTATTTTTTCTCTTCTTTTCAATCATCGACCGACTTCTTTCATAGCCCTATCGACACTCGAGGGGCATCCTTCACCCTAGTAATTTTTATCCCACTCCTTCAAAAAATTGAAGTTGTCTATGTTTTTCTACTTTCTTTGAAGTGGCGTAGTTTACGCCACCCGAAAGAGGGGAAAATGTATACTCCTATAGTTTCATCAAAGAAAATATTATTCTTAATAATTGCACTAAGTATTCTACTTCTTGCAAATTAATGACACCCCCTCAATAAGGCTTATCTAACTCTCCTTTTACAACAACCTTTTGGTCGTAGTCCTCTTATAATGACTAATCTGCTAATATAACATCTTCTTAGCTAAATCCAATTCTAATCTCATTCTAAACCACTTCTACTAGCTTCCTAGATTATCAATCAATTTTATTTGATTGAGTAGTCCTCTCACAACTCTCTTAGACTCCTAATTCCTCACAAATAAGGATTAATTAGTCTAAAATTATATTAACCAGCCTAAGGAATTTTTAACTTCTTATAAACCATAAAGTGATTTTTGAATTATTCATTTATCTTATATGTACCAAAAGTCTTCCATTCTTGGAAACAGAATACTATTAATACCCCACTACCCCTAGACCATTTCTAAGAGCACTTCCTCCTTTCTAGCATAAACTATAGTATTTTGTTTAGGATTAAGAGGTTTCTTCATTGTTTATTGAGCTATTTTATTTACTATTGCATCTTTCATTGAAGCTTCAGGTAAATGGGAAGAACCATATGGTTTTGTAGCTATTAATGGTGACCTCTCATTCTCAAATACCTTGAAGATCAAATAATCACAATTGATTTCTAGGATCTTGTTGACAATTTTTGTACTTGTGCAAAAATGGGCAACTCAAAACTTCATTACAATGGATAGAATTAGTGAAGTATACCTAAGATAGGGGAGTTTCTTTAAGAGAATATTGTTACTATTGAATTAATTAATGATTACTTGAAATCTGCAGTTATGTGGGTTGTTTCAAAATATAACAGATCACATAGTGTACAATTTCATGACTATCTTTAGCAAAAAACACAAAGCCCCAAAGGACATTTTTGTTTTCTTGATGAAGACATCCAATTCCATAATAGATGAAATGCTAAGTTTTGTAACAACAAACATAATTACATATTGTAGAAATTAGAGTTCATTACTGGGTGTTACAGGTATTTTTTAATGTTCTTTCATTCATGATTAAGATGTTCAATTATTACTAAGTTTTTAGTTCATCATATAATCCATATCGAAAAAGTAGAAATATAGAAAGAAATACACAACTCATTTTCACAATTAAATGCTTTATTCGTAAGGAATTTCAAATGTTCCCACACAAGTCGTGGGATATAACTAGAAAGTAAAGTACAACTACTAGAATAAGAGTTACACATGCATGAAAGAGAAAATAAAGGAGTATGAGTGAACCAATCATTTCCTTGAGGTTTGTCCTTCGGTTGATGCATCCTCATATTCATATTTTTTCCCTCTTCATCTTCATTGCAGAGAGCAATATACCTGAAAATAGAAAAGAGAAAACTATCAGTTTATGATCTCAGGGTATAATCCATATTCCTATAATGTCCTAATTCATGCACATGGATCTCTAATAACATAGGTTATAGATTACTTGAAGATCAAAACGCATACCTGATTTTCTAACTCGAAATAAGGATAAAGAAGAAAAGAAAACCATGGACATAAGAGAGGAAAAAAGCCTAAAACATTTCTAACTATTTTCTCAAGTGTGCAGTGCAGATTGTAGAATCAAGAAGCAATAAAGAATTCGTAATACCCATGCCAAAGGAGTGATACCCAAATTTAGGTTTTAATGTTTCAAGCCACAATTTGAAAAATACATGTGCATATATAGAGTTTTGGAAAAATAATTCATTCAGAAGGACAATTAAAGGTTCATATACGATTTGTCACAATACAGCTCAAAGGAACGAATAAAGTTACGAATCTAAGCAAGAAAATGCGAGATCATGGTTTTGATTGAGAAAGACCCATTAATGGGTACTAAAATTAGAGTAATGATAGAGAAGTCACTGGTTAAAATTGAAGAAGAGAAAATCATCATCACATTCGAGCCAAAAGGAGAACCTAGAACGAGTTTCAACTCAAAGATAAATGTCGTTCCAACAATCACTTTAAAATTGCAAAGGAAAAACAAATATCAATGTTTCAAAGATGAAATAACATAGACAAAGTAAAAGGGCGAGCTCAATATTGAATGAAATGAGTAGTATATTGTTATGAGATTACCAAAAAAACACAAAGATGGTACCATCTTGTTCATAATAACAATGATGCATAAAGTACTGAGCACACAAACCTCAATAATGGCAATCATAGAATCTTCGTAGAGCTTCATAGAACACAAATATTTTGAAGAAAATTTGAACTCAAAGCAAGACAACTGGTCAAATCGACCAAATATTGCAGTATAAGCCAACCCCTAACACAAAGTGATCAAAATAGTGGTCGTTAAATAAAAAATATTTCCAAATCCGAGCTCAACAGAATAATAGATGTAGATAAACCGAGCTTGAAAGATCATCTCCAATATATGTCGTCCCAAGGAAATTTTTGTAGAGTTACTTTAGCTTGAATAGAGTTTGAGAATGAAAATATGAAAGACTTAGGGTTTTGAGTGTTTTATTCATAAAACTAAAGTAACTTAACTCATCGGTGAGTTGGTGATCAATAGCCAAAATCAAAAGTATAGAGATCAATGCTTAGAATTGATCACCAAAATCGATGCAAACCCCAGCTTGACACATGAAAATGGTGGGTATTGTTGGTGAACTTAGCATATTTTCATCATTTTGTAAAAGTGTCAAATTGACCCACAGGCCCGACAAAATCTATTTCGATGCGGAGGGGTGGGCCCTTATTGTGTTTTGAGACATTTTGGAAAAGGGCGTAAACTCGTAAAATGTCCCGTGACCTCGCCGATGTTAAAAGAAAAATTCAAATGTTGATCCTATATTAAAAAAAAACAAAGTAGATCGTTAGAGCCTTTTGAGATTTTTAGATTTATTTCCAAAAGGACGTAAAGTTGTAAAATGGCCCGCGGCCCTGCTCATGTCAAAGGAAAAAGTCAAAGTGGATTGTCGGAGCCTTTTGAGATTTTGAGCTTCATTTCCAAAAGGGCATAAGGTCGTAAAATGGCCCGCGCCCCAGCTCATGTCAAAGGATAAATTCAAATGTTGATCCCACATTAAAAACATCAAAGCGGAGGAGAGGATCGTCGAAAGGTTTTTTGCCTTTGAAACATTTGAGGCTTTTTGTAAAGGAGCAAAGTTTAAAAGTGCCCTGTGACGCTGCTGAAGATCGAACAAGGCCACATATTCAATAAGTCAAAAGTGGAGTGTCGGGTTAATTTGAAATTTTGAGCCCTTTTTGAAAAAGGGAGAAAAGTGATAAATTTCCCACGACTCCACCCATGCCATCAAAAGCCCAAGGTAGAAAGGTGGGCAGCCAAACTTTTTTTTATTTTGAAACTTTGAACCTTTATTTTATAAAAAGAGGATAAAGTTGAATGTAACCCCACTAGCATCAGATAAAGACACATATGGGAACCAAATTAGAAGCGGAAGAGCGGGTTGAATGTTTAAAAATGAACAATCTCTATCATAAACAAAAAAGAAAATTTTCTAGGCCCGTTTTCAGTTCAAATTTGTCCTACGTGGACAACTCTTTTTCAAAATTATGAAAGATAGAGTTCTTTACAGAAACCTTCAGTCAAGCTTGAACAGTCAACAATGGCAGCTAGGGGAAAATTATTAGATATTTACTAGCTCGAATTGAAATCAACAATGCAAATACCAAAAAACAATTAAGTTTACAATACTTTTGCACGTTAATTCAAGTCCCGAGTTCACCAGATTCAACCATGGTTAGAAAGTGCTAATATTATCACTAGAAATGGATGAGGTTGCATACCTTCACCAAAGAATAGGCTAGAATATGAATTTACATGCACAAAGAAGAAAACTTGCTCATCAAGCAAAACTTATTTTTAGCAAATTATCACTCATGCTTTTATTAAAAATAGAATAGTCGATTACAGCTTGATTGAGTTGTAACCAATAGTTGTTAATGCCTATTTTTATTTACATGTTCTATTTTTATTCCTTTATTTATTAATAGATGAAGGATAAAAATAGGATGCATGGGCGATGACAATTCTAGACTATTTTTAGGAAGGGTGGGAAATAATTTTACTATATATTGTGTTCTTTGGCATAGCACAAATGATGGAATTTTAGATACAGGAGTGCTCAAGCAATTTTCTACCAGTTTTGCCCTTTGAATGTGAAGTATTTTCTGCCTTTCAAATTATTTTCAGTCTTCTGTATGTTTCCATTAATCTTGTGAATCTTAATTCCATGATTAATCATCTTACATTGTTGCAAATTCAGTAATTTCTGCATGATATTAATGTTTATGTGTAAGTTAGCAGTATTATTGTGATTGTATCCCTCAATACATCAAAGTGTTTACCCTTAATTATCTTCATAAAATTGATGGCCTGTGCATCATAAATTCATTCCATATCAATTGTGCACGTACTCATTCAAAGACCTCATACAAGTTTGGTGTATCACCTTAGTTTTAATTTCATTTTTTACAATCATCTTTTACCCTTAATCTCCCAAAAATCAGTTTAGGATACATCAATAAGGAACCAGCCTTGATACCAGAGACTCACCTCAAAATAGGTATACCCACAGACCTGAGGTGTTTCCATTGTATCTACAAAAGAGATAGATCCATTTTGCAAGCTTAGAACACATGCAACCATCTCTCTACATGGTGCACATTTGAGAGATAACACCTTGTAGAGAAATAACAGCTTTTCCGCACGCCCGATGGGACAATGAATCAGATCTCCATGTAAGTTATAGATATTTACAAAATCTACAACAAATATTATAGCAGATAAAAGTTACTTTTCGACAACAAGCTGCAATAATCTATTTTAAAGATTTAAAGATCTATTTGGTGACTCTGTAGGACTGATTTCCTACCATTATTGCAGAATTTTCCATGCTTAAAGTGACTACAAGATCATCGGTAAGAGGAAATCCTTTGACTTTGTTTCTTTACCTTTGAATTTCTATAAGAAGGAGAAGAGTTAGTAATACTTTATCTTATAATAGGCCTATTTTTAATAACCCTCCTCCTAATATTCTTTCACCACGTATCAATTTCTCTATTTAGATCCCACCTTTCAAAACACTATTCAACCACCAAGGAATTTGGTGACCTTTACTAATGGTATCCCATTAGTAATCCAAGTTTATCATGACATCCCTAATGTTTTCATGAAATTTTTTGCCATCTTTCACTGTTGAAAATCAGGTTACACCTACAGAGCACATTAGAGATGTTGCATCCTTATGTGTAGTTCACAAATATTACCCATGAATATTTGGCTTTGAGACTTTTAGCTACATCCATTAAAGGAAAAGTCTTGCAATGGTATATGAATCTAGAGATTGGAAACATAAGAACTTGGGATGATTTAGGTGAAACTTTGTTGAAATAGTTCCAAGATAATCCGGATCGTTTGTCCATCATAGAACATCCGTCTACTATTAAAAGATATCCTCATGAATTTATGTCTAGTTTCAAAATTCATTTTGCTAGAACTTAGGGAAAGAATCCCAGAAAGTGTTAAGCCTCAAGCTAACCATGATTTCCTTTATTATATAAGATCTTTAAACAGTGATATTTCAACTATGATTTACATTATGAGAGGTAATACTCTCTCGATGCTTATGACATTGCTATAAAATCTAAAAACAACCTTATTCAAGCCATAAAATTAGCACCAAGGCCTTCAATGGATTTTTGGGAAGATTTAGCACATATCCCAAAGCCTATCACCATTGTGGAACCTCGCTTATTGCAGCACCATCAAATGATGTCTTAAAAACAAGTAAGCTGACTTCAATTGACAATAAAGTTTCATTACCTAGCAGACCTTATCGTGGATCCTTATCGGTAAAAACTAGAAAAATAGGTAGCCTTACTAGTAGAATCAAAATTAGAGGCAACCTTATGTGCAAAGGAATTTTGATCCAAAGGCTCCTACTTCATCTAAGGCTTTAGTCCTATTTAATATGGCTACAGAAGAGTGGTGTCAACCTTGTAATCAACATGATTAGGCTAAAAATTTCCCAAATGCTTTCTTTTTGAACATAAATCTTGTTGCACAACCTCAATCTGAAACATTATTCATACCTCAAATGGAGGTTGGGCAGCAAGAAAGTCATGTTCAGAAAGCACCTGAATAGAACTTAGTTAGTTTTAGTAAGGACAATTTCATTGCAGTTACTACTAGGGCTTAGGAAAAGGTTGCAGCGAGCAAAAAGTAGTAGAATAGGCCTATTTTACCTATTATCACTGATAAAACAACAATTATAAGCCCAAAGACAGATAACAGTCCTGATGTTCCTCAAAAAACAACAAGTGTTTCAGCTAGTAAAGAGCATCAAAGACAACTACAACATGATCCAAGAAGGTTATTTACACCTGAGATATATAAGGCAGCTGAAGCAGAATAAGTTTTCACCAAAGCCTATGCTAAAACAGTAGAATGTTTCTCTAAAATTCTTGCTTCTTTTAACATTGTTGATGTAATAAAAAATCATAATGTTAACATCTCAATGTGGGATTCTATAAGTATTCTAGGATAGCAAGATTTACTTTCTTACAAACTAGCTAAGTTGTAGATTTCTTCTAAAATAGCATAAAAGAAGTCCACAAAAGCATACATGGTCCTTGGAACAAGACCGGCATAAAAGAAGTAAAATGGATGGTTCAAAAATTCTTAAATGCTCATGACATCAAGAAGGCACCACCATTTTATCTATCACTGATTATTGGAAAACATCTTGTTCATAACTGTATGGTGGAAAACGGTTCAAACAACACAGTTATGCCAAAAGCAAATGCAAAAACATTGGGTCTGCAGTATGAACCTACAGAAAAGAGTGTCTTATAGTTGGATGGAATTACAACTAATACAATTGGTGTCATAAGAAATCTAGAGGTAACATTGCATGCTTACCCAAATGTTTCCATTCTGCAAGATATTACTATTGTAGACTTACCTCCTTACTTTGCTATATGTTTATCAAGAGATTTCATAGCAAAGATAGGAGGTTATCTCTCTTCAGATTGGTCTTTCTTATTTTTCACTACTCGTTATGGGACCAAGTTTACTATCAATTCAGAACCGTTAGCCTGATTTCACATTGAGCCTTACACTTCTAATGCAGTAGCTAATTATGAAGCCTTAGACCAATTTAATTTTGATAATATAGCTCATGTTTCAGCATTAGATGGTGTTTTTAACCTGTTTATGGATGAAAAGAGACATGAAGAATACACTCATGATCCTTTCAAAGAAGTTGAAGAACACTTGTTTTGTGTATATTGCTTGCATGAAGAAAATACACCAATTCCCTTCTTGTCCAAAACAAAAAATGCAACGAAAGGGATTTGGAAGCTTCATTTCGATGGAGCTAAAAATAAGAAAGGACAAGGAGCAAGTTTGATGCTTACTTCCCCAACAAATGAAAAGTATTTCTCACCTTTGAGTCTCCATATTTCATGCACTTGTAACATAGCTGAATACAAAACATTAATTTATGGCTTACTTTGGGCCAGAAAGAGAGTATTAACATGCTACAGATTTTTGGTGATTTTGAGTTGGTTATCAATCAAGTAAGAAATTTCAATATCTATAAGAATCCATTAATGAAATCTTACAGACATAAAGAGTTTAAGACTTAGTGGAAGATTTTGAAGCTATTAAATTCAATCCATTCCTAGAATAGAAAATAAGCAATGCAGATAGACTTGCCGCAATTGGTGCTAGTTTTGAAGTGCTTTGGAACATATTGAAAATAAAAAATTCAGCCTTGTATAAAGCTAATTGTCACGCCTTCAATACTTGATAATGATTTGAATTGGCATGTTTTTGAAAGTGATGATCAAATCTATGTGTTTTGCAACAAGACTAGCTGAATTCTCTATAGTAAATCAAAATAAATTACAACACTTATATGGTGACCATATTGTTCATTTAAAGACAAATAAATTGCCCCAAAGTATGGTCACATTATAATACATCTTCAAAGACTTGAATACTAGTTAAGGAAGGTCAAGACTAAGATGTCAACACATGCTGATAACTATTAAGAAATCTTAGATGATGAAAGGAAAAATTTGTTTCTCTGAAAGGTATGTTCTTTAGCTGAAAAACATTATTTTATTAATATTTGCAAGGAATTTAAAGATGTTTTTACTTGGATATACCAAGACCTGAAAGGGTTTGATCCCATTTAGCAAAACATACTATTGAATTGCAGCCAAACTCCAAGCCGCTTAGACAAAAATAGAGGCATGTAAATCCCAAAATAGACCTCTAATGAGGAAAGAGTTATCTAAGTTGATTGAATCGGTATTATCTTTCTAGTTAAGCATTCAAGTTGGGGAGCCAAGCTTTTTCCTATTAGGAAGAAAAATGGAGAAATATGATTATGTGTGGATTTTAGAGATCTTAATAAAGATTCATTATAAATCACTACCCACTTCCAAATATGGATCAGATTTTGAGGACATTTTTTGGTTCAGATAGACTATCTCTTCCAGATGGCTATAATGGATAGAATCAGATTTTAGTCTGAGAAGAAGATAGGTAAAAAAAATTTTACCACTAAGTGGGGTACTTATGCTTACAAAAGAATGTCTTTTGGACTTTCAAATGCTGGTACAACGTTTAAACGTGCAATGGACATGGCTTTTCATAGTTTGTTAAATAAATGCATCCTTTTTATTTAGATGATGTTACTATATTCTCTAAAATTCTTAAGAACATCTAATATAACTAAGGAACTTTTCAGACTTTTCAGGATATATTTGAATCAAGGAAAAATTACTTGGTCATATTGTTTCTAAGCAATGTTTAGTAATCGATCCTTTCATAATCGAAGCCATATTACAGCTATCATTTCCTCATCATAAGAAGGCATTAAAAAATTTTTTGGACAAATCAACTTTGTTAGAAGATTTGTTCTAGATTTTACATCATTGGTAAAACCATTTTCAACTATGTTAAATAAATAGAAGACTTTCTCTTGGACTAGTGAATGGAGAGAAGGATTTGAAGCAATCAAAGCATCCATCTCTCAAGCTCCAATTCTTACAAATCCAAAGTTTGATAAATATTTTACAATGTATGAACTTGCAGAGATGAAACAATCTCGAGACATATTAACTCAAGTTAATGATGAAAATATAGAACAACCAATTGCTTTGTTTGGAAAGAGCTTGCACGATTACAAACAAGGTACACATTTCTTGAAAAACAAGTACTTTAAGTAGTCGAGAGGGATAAATAATTTCAAGTACATGCTTTCAAAAATAAAATTCATGTTCATGTTTCTCATCCACATATGAAATATTTCTTGTTAAATAAAGAATTAAATGAGAAAAGAGCAATCTGGATAACGAAAGTTATGGAATATGATGTTGATATCCGGGTTGCAAAGATAGTTCAAGAAAAGGATTATGTTAACACCTAATTGCTGATATGGAAAAACAACATGAACAAGAATAAGAAGATCCAAAACAACATGTTGAAGTTAAGAATAAACAATCATATGTCATGGTTCAACAAGAAAATCAACAACCATAACTTTCTCAAGAGATCCAACAATCAAGATGGATGACTAATTTAGTTAACTATTTACAACATGGTATTTATCCAGAGGGTATGGACAAAAATAAAAGAAGGTATTTTAGATTACATGTTGTACCCTATGTTTTCATTGATGGTGTATTATTTAAAAGGGATATAAATGGAATCTTGTTGTGATGTGTTGACTATGCCAAAATTCAGCAATTATTATCAGAATTCCATGAAGGACCTGCAGGAGGTCATTTCTTAGCACGTACCACAACCTTAAAAATTATGAAATCTAGTTACTATTGACCTAGTATATTTAAGGACTATGTTTCGAATGGATTAGGCAGTGTAAGAAATGTGCTTTCTTTGTTGGAAAAGAACATTTGGCTTCTCTTCCTTTACAACCTATTTTAGTTGATCAACCTTTTATGTAATGGGGTCTTGATTTTATTAGCATGATAAACCCACCTTCTTCACAAGGACACAAGTGGATTTTGAATGCTACATATTATTTTACACATTAGACTCAAGCAATAGCTTTATAAGATGCTAATGAAACTTCGATACTATCTTTTTATGAAGGTATAGTTTATAGATTTGGTGTTCCAGAACTATCATATCAGATAATGCTTTAGAATTTATTGGTGCAAAGGTAAAAGATTGGGTTTTTAATCATGTAATTTATCTAATTTCTTCATCTAACTATTACCCATAAGGTAATGGGTTAGCTGAAAGTACTTACAAGAATATTTTATGGATCATCAGAAGAACACTCAAAGATAACTAGAGAGTTTGGCATCTAATGTTGAATTCGACACATTGGGGTGATAGAGTGACTCCTAAAAGACCGGTTGGCAATACACCATACAAGCTTGTTTACGGAAGAGAAGCCGAATGCCTATTTAAGTTGAGTTACCCACATTAGATTTGGTGTGTCAAATGGAGTTGCTTGAGAATGAACCATTACAGGTTGGTTATGTAGAATTAATGGAGTTACAAGAGCTAAGAGATCAAGCTCATTTAAACCTGAAATGAATCATAAACAAATGAAGAAGAATTTTGATAAGAAATCCAAATTCAGAATCTTCAATGAAGGAGATATTGTGTTAAAGTGGGATGTTAATCGTGTAAATCCAGAAAGACACATGAAGTTTGATATAATATGGAGTGGTCCTTTCATGATTTCAGCTTGTAAAGAACACAATGATTTTTAGCTTTCGAGGTTGAATGGAGAGGAACTTCCCATTCCTATGAATGGTATGTTTCTTTAAAATTGTTATTGAAAATCCTACAATGTGTGTTTAGAGTAGGATTTCTTTGAAATAAGTGCAATCCCTACACATTGCAATGTTATTCAAATCAATAAGTGCATTTTTACACGTGATCTAGCTTATCGGATCCTTTCCCATTTTAGTTCATTTTGGAAGGGTTGACCTTCATGAAAGAATATTTTGGTTACATGCTTTATACTCCATGCCCAATGGACAAGAGCAAGGCACTTGTTTACAAGCAAACAGGAAGCTCTCCCCATAGGATCACCAGAAATGTTGACAATTTTTACACTTGTGCAAAAATAAGCAACTCGAAACTTCGTTACGATGGATAGCATTGGTGAAGTATACCTAAGCTAAGGGAGTTTATTTCAAAAAAATTGTTACTACTGAATTAATTAATGATTACATGAAATCTATAACTATTTGCGATGTTTCAAAATATAATAGATCACAAAGTCTACAATTTCATGACTATCTTCAGCAAAAGAACACAAATCCCCAAAGGACATTTGTGTTGCCTTGATGAATATATCCAATTGCAGAATAGATGAAATGCTAAGTTTTGGAACAACAAACATAATTACATATTACAGAAATTAGAGTTCATTCTTGGGTGTTACGAGTGTTCTTTAATGTTCTTTCCTTCATGATTAAGACGTTCAATTATTACTTGAGTTTTTAGTTAATCATACAATCCATATCGAAAGCATAAATGCGAAAGAAATAAATACACAACTCATTTTCACAATTCAATTCTTTATTCATAAGGAATTTCAAATGTTCCCACACAAGTTGTGGGATGTAATTGGAAAGTAAAGTACAACTATTGGAATAAGAGGTATGCATGCATGAAAGAGAAAATAAAGGATTATGAGTGAACCCATCATTGCCTTGAGGTTTTCCTTCGGTTGATGTACCATCATCTTCATATTTGTTCCCTCTCCATCTTCATTGTTGAGAGCACTATACATGAAAATAGAAAAGAGAAAACTATCATTTTATGGGCTCAGGGTACAATCCATATTCCTATACTATTCTAATTTGTGCACATGGATCTCTAATAACATGAGATATAGATTACTTAAAGATCAAAACTTCATACATGATTTTTTCACTCAGAAAGAAGGAGAAATAAGAAAAGAAAACCATGGACATAAAGAGGCCAAAAATCCTAAAAATTTCTAACTATTTTCTCAAGTGTGCATGTGCAAATTACATATTCAAGAAGCAATAAAGAAGTTCGAATATACATGCCAAAGGAGTGATACCCAAATCTAGTTGTAATGTTTTAAGACACAATTTGAAAAATACATGTGCAAATACAAAGTTTGGGAAAAATAATTCATTCGGTAGGATAGTTAAAGATTCATATACAATTTTTTTAATACAACTCAAAGGAAGGAATAAATTTTTAGATCTAAGGAGGAAAATACAGATCATGGGTTTTGATAGAAAAGACCCATTAATGGGTACTAAAATCAGAGTAAGGATCAAGAACTCACTGTTAAAATTGAAGCAGATCAAACCCTCATCGAATTCAGAGCCAAAAGGAGAACCCAAAACAAGTTTCAACTCAGAGATCAATGTTGTTCCAAAATCACATTAAAAATATGAAGGAAAAATAAGTATCAATGTTTCGAAGATGAAATAACAGAGACAAAGTAAAAGGGTGAGCTCAATATTGATCGAAATGAGAAATATATAGTCAGGAGATTACAAAAAAAAAAACACGAAGCCGCTACCATATTGTTCAAAATAATGATGATACGAAAGGACTGAGCTCACAAACCTCAACAATGGTGACCATAGAATCTTCACAGAGCTTCACAAAACACAAATCTTTTGAAGAAAATTCGCAATCAAAGCAACATAACTGGTCAAATCGACCAAATCTTGTAGTATAAGCCAACCTAGAGCTCAAGTGATCAAAATGGTGGCCATTAAATAACAAATATTTCCAAAGCCAAGAAAAATAGAACAATAGATGTAGATAAACAGAGCTTAAAATATCATCTCCAATGGCTTTCATCGAGGGCAAATTTTGTAGAGTTCCTTTAGCTCGAATAGAGCTCAAGAATGAAAATATGAAAGACTTAGGGTTTCGAGTGTTTTATTCATCAAACTAAAGTAACTCAACTCATCTAGTGAGTTGGAGATCAATAGACATGAATCCAAAGTACAAAGATCAATACTCAGAATTGATCACCAAAATCGATACAAACCCTAGGTTGACACATGAAAATGGCGTGTCTTTTTGGCGAACTTAGCATCCCTTCATAATTTTGTAAAAGTGTCAAATTGACCCATGGCCGAAGAAATCTAATTGGATGTGGAGGGGTGGGCCCTTTTTGTTTTTGATACATTTTAGTAAAGGGTGTAAAGTCATAAAATCATCTGCGCCCCACTCATGTCATAGGAAAAATTCAAATGAGGATCAAAAGAGTCAAAGAGCAGATCATCGTTAGAGCTTTTGAGATTTTGAGATTTATTTCCAAAGGGCGTAAAGTTGTAAAATGGCCCATGCCATGCTCATGGAAAAAGGAAAATTCAAATGTTGATCCCACATCAAAAATTTCAAAGCGGAGGAGCGGATCGTCGGAGCGTTTTTTTCCTTTAAAACATTTGAGACTTTTTGTAAAGGAGGAAAGTTTAAAAGTGCCCCATGACCCATTGAAGACCAAACAAGGCCATGTATTCAATAAGTAAAAAGGGGAGCGTCGGGTCAATTTGAGATTTTGAGCCCTTTTTGAAAAATGGAGAATTGATAAAATTGCCCGCGACTCCGCCCACGCCATCAAAAGCCCAAGGCGTAATGGCGGGAAACCAGAATGTTTCTTAAGTTTGAAACTTTGAACCTTTTTTTTAGAAAAAGAGGATAAATTTTAACGTGACCTCGTTGGAATCAGATAAAGACATGTGTGGGGCCCACATTAGAAGTGGGAGGGTGGGCGAATGTTTAAAAATGCACAATCTCTATCAGAAATAGAAAAAGAAAGTTTTCCAGGCCGTTTTTAGTTCAAATATGTCCTACATGGACAAATATTTTTTGAAATGATGAAAGATAGAGTTCTTTAAAGAAACCTTCATCAAGCTCAAACAGTCAACAATGGTGGCTAATGGAAAATTTATTAAAACTTTACTAGCTCGATTGGAGCTCAACAATGCAAATACCAAAAAAATAAAAGTTTGCAATACTTTTACACCTTAATTCGAGTCCTAAGTTCACCAGATTCAACCATAGTTAGAAATTGCTAATATTATCACTACAAATGGATAAGGTTGCATGCTTTCACAAACGAACATGCCGAATATGAATTTCCATACACAAATAATAAAATTTGCTCATCATAAAAAAAACTTATTTAACAAATTATCACTCATGCTTTTCTTAAAAATAGAATAGTTGACTATAGTTGAATGAGTTGTAACCAATGGTTGTTAATGTCTCTTTGTATTTGCATGCTCTATTTTTATTCCTTTATTTATTAATAGATGAAATATTAAAATAGGATGCATGGGTGAGTACAATTCTAACCTATTTTTAGGAAGGGTGGGAAATAATTTTGCTATATATTGTGTGCTTTGGCAAAGCACAAAGGATGAAATTTTAGATATAGGAGTGCTAAAGCAATTTTCTACCAATTTGGCCCTTTGAATGTGAAGAATTCTTCTTCCTTTCTAGTTATTTGCAGTCTTGTGTATGTTTCTATTAATCTTGTGAATTTGAATTCCCGATTAATCATCTTACCTGTTGCAAATTTAGTAATTTTGCATGATATTAATGTGTATGTGTAACTTAGCGGTATTTTGTGATTTTATCCCTCAATAAATCAAAGTGGTTACCCTTAATTATCTTGAAAAACCATTGTCATGTGTATCGAAAAAATCATTCCATATCAATTGTGCATGTATTCAATCAAAGACCTCATACAAGTTTGGTGTATCACCTTAGTTTTAATTTCATTTTTATAGTCATCTTTTACCCTTAAACCAAAAAATCAGTTTAGGATACATCAATAAGGAACCGACTTTGATACCGAGACTCATCTCAAAATAGGTATACCCACATGGACTGAGGTGTTTCAATTGTATCTATGAAAAAGAGATCCATTTTGCAAGCATAGAACACTTGCAACCATCTCTCTACATGGTGCAATTCCAAGAGATAACACCCTATAAAGAGATAACAATTTTTGGCATGCCCGGTGGGACAATGAATCTGATTTGCATGCAAGTTATAAAGATCTACAACAGATTTTATACGCAACGAGATAAAAAATACTTTCGGACAACAAGTTGCAGTGATCTATTTTAAAGATTTAAAGATCTATATGGCAACTCGTAGGGCTGATTTTAGACTAGTATTACAACATGTTCCATACCAAAAGTGACTACAAGATCATCGGTAAGAGGAATTCCTCTTGAGTTTGTTTCTTTGCGTTTGAATTCTGCAAAAGAAGGAGAAGATTTGGTAATACTTTACCTTATAATAGGCCTGGTTTTGATAACCCTCCTCCTAATATTCCTTCACCATGTATCAATTTATCTATTCAGATCTCATTATTTCAAATGGCTATTCAACCACCTAGGAATTTTGTGACCTTTACTAATGGTAGCCCATTAGTAATCCTAGTTTACTATGACATCCCTAATGCTGCCATGAAAATTTTGCCATCATTCACTAGTGAAAATCAGGTTACACCTACAGAGCACATTAAAGATGTTGCAGCCTTATGTGTAGTTCACAATATTACCCATGAAGATGTGGCTTTGATACTTTTAGTTGCATCCTTTAAAGGACAAGCCTTGCAATGGTATAGAAATCTAGAGATTGGAAGCATTAGAACTTGGGATGATTTAGGTGAAAAATTGTTGAAACACTTCCAAGATAATTCAGATCATTTGTCCGTCATAGAATAACTTTCTACTATTAAAAGAGCTCCTCATAAATTTATGTGTAGTTTCAATATTCATTTTGATAGAATTTGGGAAAGAATCCTAGTAAGTTTTAAGCCTCAAGATGACCATGATTTCATTTATCATCTAAGAGATTTAAATAGTGATATTTCAACAATGATTCAGTTTATGGGAGGTAATATTCTTTCGGATGCTTATGACATTGCTATAAAAGATGAAAACAACCTTATCTAAGCCGAAAAATTAGCACTAAGGCCTTTAATGCCTTTTTGGGAAGATTTAGCACCTATCCCACATCCTATCACCATTGTGGAAGCTGTCATTACACTTCCATCAAATGATGTGTTAAAATTTTTCAAAATGTTTGGAAACAAGATGACTTCAATTGACAATAAGGTTTTATTACCTAGCAGACCTTATCAGGCTCCTTATCAAAAAAACCAGCAAAATAGGAAGTCCTTACCAACGAATCAAAATTATAGGCATCCTTATCCGCAAAGGTAGTTTGATCCAAAGGCTCCTACTCCATATAACACTTTAGTCCCAGTTAATATGGCTACAGAAGAGTGGTTTTAACCTTGTAATAAACCTCATTCAGCTACAATTTACCCAAATAATTTTTTGAACATAAGTTTTGATGCACAACCTCAATCTAAAACATTATCCATGCCTCAAATGGAGGCTGGGCAGCAAGAAATTCATGTTTAGAAAGCACCTGAACAAAACTTAGTTAGTTTTAGTGAGGATGATTTCATTGCAGTTACTACTAGGGCTTAGGAAAATGTTGCTGAGAGAAAAAAATATTAGAATAGGCATGTTTTACCTACTATCACTGATAAAACAAAAATTATAATCCCAAAGCTAGATAACAGTCCTGTTATTCATGAAAAAATAACAAGTGTTTCAGCTGGTAAATAGTAGTAAGGATAGTTACACCTGATCTGAGAAGGTTATTTATACCTCAGATATCAAAAGCAACTGAAGCAGAATCATTTTTCACCAAAGCCTATGCTAAAACAATAGAATCTGTCTCTAAAACTGTTTCTTCTTTTAACATTGTTGATGTAATGAAAAAGCATAATGTTAACATCTCAATGTGGGATGCTCTAAGTATTCCAGGACAACAATATTTACTTTCTCATGAACTAGCTAAGCTATAGATTTCTTCTAAAATAGCATAAAAAGAAGTCTAGAAAGAAAACATGGTCCTTGGAACAATGGAACAAGACCACATCAAAGAAGTTAAATGGATGGTTCAAAAAGTCTTAAATGCTAATGACATCAAGAAGCCACCATCATTTTATCTATCACTGATTATTGGAGAACATCTTGTTCATAACTGTATGGTGGATAGTGGTGCAAGAAACCCATTTATGCCAAAAGCAATTGCAGAAAAATTGGGCCTGCAGTATGAACCTACAAAAAAGAGTGTCTTACAGTTGGATGGAATTTAAACTAATACAATTGGTGTCATCAGAAATCTAGAGGTAACATTTCATGCTTGCCCAAATGTTTCAATTTTGTAATATTTTTGCAAGATTTCACATTGAACCTCATTGCTTTCTAATACTCAATAGCTAATTATTAGCACACATTGAGCCACACTTTAATGCATTTTATAATATTAGCTCATGTTTCATCATTAGATGGTGTTTTCTAACTTTTTTATGGATGAAAAGACACATGAATAATATGCTCATGATCCTTTCAAGGAAGTTGAAGAACACATATTTTGTGTGTATTACTTACATGAAGAAAATACACCAATTCCTTTTTTGTCCAAAACAAAAATGCAACGAAAGTGATTTGGAAGCTTCATTTCGATGGATCTAAAAATAAGAAAGGACAAGGAGAAAGTTTGCTGCTCACTTCCCCAACAAATGAAAAGTGTTTCTTAGCTTTGAGTCTCCAATTTTCATACACTTACAATGTAACTAAATAAGAAGCATTAATTCATGGCTTACTTTGGGCCAGAAAGAGAGGCATTAGCATGCTACAGATTTTTGGTGATTCTGAGTAGGTTATGAATCAAGTAAGAAATTTCAATGTTTGTAATAATCCATTAATTAAGTCTTACATACATAGAGTTTCAGTCTTAATCGAAGATTTCAAAGCTATTAAAATTCAATCCATTCCTAGAATAGAAAATAGGCATACAAATAGACTTTCCGAAACTGGTGCTAGTTTTGAAGTGTTGAACAAATTGAAAATAGTAAAATTCAGCCTCATATAAAGCTAATTCTCAAGCCTTTGATACCTGATAATGACTTGAATTGGAAGGTTTTTGAAAGTGATGATCAAATCTATAGGTTTTTTTAGTAAGAAGCTTGAATTCTCTACAATAAATCAAGATAAATTACAACACTTATATGGTGACCAAATTGTTCAGTTAAAGACAAATAAACTTCCCTAAGCTCTAGTCACATTAGAAGACATCTTCAACACTGACAATCAATTAAGGAAGGTCAAGACTAAGATGTCAACACATGCTGATAACTATGAAGAAATCTCAGTTGATGAAGGGAAAATTTGTTTCTCAAAAGGTATGTTCTTTAGCTGAAAAACATTCTTTTATTAATCTTTCCAAGGAATTTAAAGTGTTTTTCTTGAAATACCAAGACCTGAAAGGGTTTGATCCCACTTTAGCACAACATACTTTTAAATTGTAGCCAAATTCCAAGCCATTTAGGAAAAAATAGATGCTGGTAAATCCCAAACTAGAGCCTCTAATGAGGAAAGAGTTATCTAAGTTGATTGAATCAGGTATTATCTTTCTAGTTAAGCATTCAATTTGGGTAGCCAATCTTGTTCTTGTTAGGAAGAAAAATGGAGAAATTAGATTATGTGTAGATTTTAGAGATCTTGAAAAATCTTCATTAAAAAATCACTTCCCACTTCCAAATATGAATCATATTTTGAGGACAGTTTCTGGTTTAGATAGACTATCTCTTCTAGATGGCTATAGTGGATACAACCAGATTTTAGTCCGAGAAGAAGATAGGTACAAAACAAATTTTACCACTAAGTGGGGTACTTATGCTTATAAAAGAATGCCTTTTGGCCTTTCAAATGCTGGTGCAACATTTCAACATGTAATGGACATGGCTTTTAACATTTTGTTAAATAAATGCATCCTTGTTTATTTAGATGATGACACTATATTCTCAAAAATTATTAAGAACATCTAATACACGTAAGGACTTTTTTCAGTTATGCGAGAAAATTTAGGATATCTTTGAATCCACTAAAGTCTATCTTTTCAGTACATCAAGGCAAATTACTTGGTCATATTGTTTCTAAGAAAGGTTTAGCAATTGATCCTTTCATAATCGAAGCCATATCACAACTATCATTGCCTCATCATAAGAAGACATTATTGATTCCTCTTGGAAATATCAACTTTGTTAGAAGATTTGTTCCAAATTTTGCAGCATTAGTAAAACCATCGACAGCTATGTTAAATAGAAAGAATACTTTCTCTTGGACTAGCGAAGGGAGAGAAGGGTTTGAAGTAATCAAAGTAGTCATCTCTCAAGCTCCTACTCTTGAAAATCAAAATTTCATAAAGATTTTACAATGTATGCACTTGTAGGAGCTGAAACAATCTCAGCCATATTAACTCAAGTTGATGATGAAAATATATAACGGCCAATTGCTTTGTTTGGATAGAGCTTGCATGATTACGAAACAAGGTACACATTTCTTGAAAAAGAAGTACTTTTCGTAGTTAGAGGGCTAAATAATTTCAAGAACATGCTTTCAAACAATAAAATTAATGTTCTTTTTCTCATCCAAGTGTGAATAATTTCTTGTTAAATAAAGAATTGAATGAGAAAAGAGCAATCTAGATAACGAAAGTTATGGAATATGATGTTGATATCCAGGTTGCAAAGAGAGTTTGAGGAAAAGGATTAGGTTAACACCTAATTGCTGATATGGAAAAACAACATGAACCAGAATAAGAAGATCCAAAACAACATGTTGAAGTTAAGAATCAACAATTATATGTCATGGTTTAGCTAGAAAACCAACCAGAACTTTCTCAAGAGATCCAACAATCAAGATGGATGACTGATTTAGTTAACTATTTACAACATGGTATTTATTCAAGGGTATGGACAAAAATAAAAGAAGGTATTTTAGATTACAAGTTGTTGTTATATATATCTACCCCAGATGTAAATATATTGACAACCCATGTAACAAAGGAAATATGTTAGAGAATTCCAAAACCCGACACAAAAAAATATGTCGAGTGGTCTACAAACCCCACATAAAGGATTTCGAGTTTCGGGTTTGAAAACATGAGACATGAAGCATGAAAATCACAAGGCATGTCCCGATGCTTGGGAGTTCAAAACACTTATAAACACTACCTAGGAAAATGAAAAGGCATGGGGTGAAAAACTTGTTGAAGCACCCTCTAAACCTCGTTTTGGAGTCGGAAAGCATGGGGTGAAAACTTGTTGAGGCACCCTCTAAACCCGATGCAAATGCAAAGGAGAACCCCATTCCCAACTGAAATGCAGACTCGACTTGGGAATATTCAAATGGCCATAACTTTTCACAAGGAGCTCGGATTCACGCAAGGTTGGAATTTTCATAAAGATCTCATTGTCCTATACAAAATACGACTAGATATATTTATTTTGGTGAGAAAAAAAGTTCTCCAAAAATTCAAAATATAGCTGCAAAATCATTTTGGGGTTTGCTAGGGTTCTCACCTACCGCCATAATGAGATGAATTAAATGCGACTCCACAAAGGTGGTTGGGGTAGATTTTGAATTCCTCTCTTCTCCCTCTCTTTTTCTTCCTATAAATTGTAAGGCGGGGATTCATTATAAAGCTTGGACATTCTTTTTTGCCCCTCCTTCTTATATTTATGGGAGAATGAATTTGTGGAATTAAAAACCTCCCATTCAAAACTGTAATGCAACCTTGCCTCTTGGAATTTGTAGTGTATTTTATCAATTTTGGTGAGCAAATAATTTTTTTGTTGATGATTTTCTCAACCCTCCAAATTTTATGTTCATTTTCATCTTCCGATTTCGATCTTTCATTGCAAATTTGGTTATTTGTGATGATATTAGCATCCGAATTAAATTCTCTTATATCCACCCTCATTAAAAATTAGTTTGTGTTAATTGGAAATACAAGTGTTCTTCATTCCTTTCTTGCATTCTTGTGTCACCTTCATTAGATTAGGTTTGATTTATTACGCTCTTCACCATGTGAGTCTATCTCGCGTACTTTTGTCCCAGAGATCAGTTAGAATAGGTTTTAGTTAGTAGACCTCTACAATTTATGTGTGCATCCATTACGATTTAAGTTACATTTCACATTTTTTCGGAATGAAAAATTGAACCCCTTTTCCCAGATGAGGAATTTTGATGCTTGATTTTACAAGGGAGTCCCACACTTTGGGAAAAGCTCCATGTTATGCAATCACATTGCGAGTCTTAACCCATATCAGTTATGACATTTGTATGGGCACTCTATGATTTTCGCCATCAACACCTTATCTACATTTCTTTTTCATTGATGGTGTATTATTCAAAAGGGATATAAATGGAATCTTGTTTTTGAGTTTCATGTGTCGATTTCTATGAAAAATTCAGCAATTATTATTCGGGAATTCATGAAGGACCTATCAGGAGGTCATTTCTTAAGCACGTACCACAACCTTAAAAATTATGAAATATGGTTACTATTGGCCTCAATATATTTAAGGACTGTTTCAATGGATTAGTTTTCAAGGGTAAGAAATGTGCTTTCTTTGTTGGAAAAGAACATTTACGACTTCTCCCTTTAAAGTTGGCCTATTTCGGTTGATCATTAGGAAGGGTAAGAAATGTGCTTTTTTGTACGAAAATAACATTAGTCTTGATTTTATTGGCACAATAAACCCACCTTCTTCATAAGGACACAAATGGATTTTTACTGCTACAGATTACTTTACACGCTACTGACTGAATCAATAGCTTTATAAGATCTAATGAAACTTCGATACTATCTTTTTGTGAAGGTATAGTTTACAAATTTGGTGTTCTAGCAACTATTATATCAGATAATGTTTTAGCATTTCTTGATGCAAAGGTAATAGATTGGGTTGTTAATCATGCAATTTATGTAAGTTTTCATCTAACTATTACCCATAAGGTAATGGGTTAGCTGAAATTACTTACAAGAATATTTTATGGATCATAAGAAGAACACTCAAAGATAACCTGAGAGTTTGGCATCTAATGTTGAATTCAACACTTTGGGCTGATAGAGTGACTCCTAAAAGATCAGTTGGCAATTCACCATACAAGCTTGTTTACATAAGAGAAAGCAAGAATGCCTATTTTAGTTGAGTTACCCGCATTAGATTTGCTACATCAAATGGAGTTGCTTGGAGAATGAACCATTACGTAGTTAATTATGTAGAATTAATGGAGTTATAAGAGCTAAGAGATCAAGCTCATTTAAACATGGAAATGAATCGAAATAAATCAAGAAGAATTTTGATAAGAAAGCCAAATTTAGAATCTTCAATGAAGGAGATATTGTGTTAAAGTGGGATGCTTGATCATGCAAAGCCAAGAAGACACACGAAAGTTTGATACAATCTGGAGTGGTCCTTCCATGATTTTAGCTTGTAAAGAACACAATAGTTTTAAGCTCTCGAGGCTAAATAGAGAGGAACTTCCCATTCTTAGGAATGGTATGTTTCTAAAAAAATGTTATTGAAAATTCTACAGTGTCTTTTTAGAGTAGGATTTCCTTTCAATAAGTGATCTCACTACACATTGCAATGTTTTTCAATTCAATAAGTACATTTTTGCATGTGATCTGGTTTAACTGATCCTTTCCTAGTTTTAGTTCATTTTGGAAGGGTTGGACCTTTAGGAAGGCAAATTTTGTTACATGCTTTAGACTCCATGCCCAATGGATAAGAGCAAGGCACTAGTTTACAAGCTAGCAGAAGCTTTCCCCATGGGATCACAAAAATGTTGAAAAAATTTCACTTGTGCAAAAATGGGCAACTCGAAACTTCATTATAATAGATAGCATTGGTGAAGTATACCTAAGCTAGGGAAGTTTCTTTTAGAGAATATTATTATTGTTGAATTAATTAATGATTACATGAAATCTGCATGTGTGTTTCTATGTGTGTCACATAGTCTACAATTTCATGACTATCTTAAGTAAAAGAACAAAAAAATCTGACAAAGGACATTTGTGTTGCAAATCTTTACAGATGAAGAAGATCCAATTACAGAATAGATGAAATTCTAAGTTTTGGAACAGAAAACATAATTACATATTACGAAATTAGAGTTCATTACTAGGTGTTACAGGTATTCTTTAATGTTCTTTCCTTCATGATTAAGATGTTCAATTATATTTAAGTTGTTTAGTTCATCATACAATCCATATCGAAAAGCTAAAAATGTAGAAAGAAATACACAACTCATTTTCACAATTCAATGATTTATTCATAAGGAATTTCAAATGTTCTCACACAAGCCATGGGATGTAACTAAAAGAACAATACAACTACTAGAATAAGAGGTACACATTCATGAAAGAGAAAATAAATTAGTATGAGTGACCCCATCATTGCCTTGAGGTTTTTCTTCGGTTCATGCATCCTCATCTTCACATTTTTTACCTCTTCATCTTCATTTATGAGAGCACTATACCTGAAAATAGAAAAGAGAAAAACTATCAGTTTATGAGCTCAGGGTATAATCCATATTCCTATATTGTCCTAATTCATGCACATGGATCTCTAATAACAGAAGATATAGATTACTTGAAGATAAAAATGCATACATGATTTTCTCACTCAGAAAGAAGGAGAAATAAGAAAAGAAAACCATGGACATAAGAGAGGACAAAAAGCATAAAAAATTTCTAACTATTTTCTCAAGTGTGAAGGTGTAGATTGTAGAATCAAGAAACAATAAAGAAGTCTGAATACCCATGCCAAAGGAGTGATACCCAAATCTAGGTTGTAATGTTTCAAGCCACAATTTGAAAAATACATGTGCGAGATACAAAGTTTATGAAAAATAATTTATTCCGGCAAGATAGTTAATAGTTCATATATGATTTGTCACAATATAGCTCAAAGGAATGAATAAAGTTGTAGATCTAAGGAAGAAAATGTAGATAATGGTTTTGATCAAGAAAGACCCATTAATGGGTACTAAAATCGAGTAAGTTTCAAGAACTCACTAGTTAAAATTGAAACAAAGAAAACCCTCATCAAATTCATAGCCAAAAGGAGAACCCAAATGAGTTTCAACTCGAGAGATCAATGTTGTTCCAAAATCAAATTAAAAATGCAAGGGAAAAAAGTATATCAATGTTTGAAGATTAAATAACAGAGACAAAGTAAAAGGGCGAGCTCAATACTTGATCGAAATGAGCAATATACATTCATCAGATTAAAAAAAAACACAAAGCCCCTACTATCTTGTTTGAAAATAATGATGATATAGAAAGGACTAAGGTCACAAACCTCAAACAATGGCAACCATAGAATCTTCAAGTGCTTCAAAGAACACAAATCTTTTGAAGAAAAGCCAAACTCAAAGCAACACAACTAGTCAAATCGACCAAATCTTGCAGTATAAGCCAACCTTGAACTCAAATCGATCGAATGGTGGCCGTTAAATAACAAAGATTTCTAAAGATGAGCTCAACAGACAATATATGCGAGATAAACCAAGCTTGAAAGATCGTCTCCAATGGCCACCATCTAGGGAAAAATTTTGCAAACTTCCTTTAGCTCGGATAGAGATCGAGAATGAAAATATGAAAGACTTAGGGTTTTGAGTGTTTTATTCATCAAACTAAAGTAACTTAACTCATCGGGTGAGTTGGAGATCAATAGCCATGAATCAAAAGTACAAAGATCAATGCTTAGAATTGATCACCAAAATCGATGCAAACCCCAGCTTGACACATGAAAATGGCGGGTCTTTTTGGTGAACTTAGCATCTTTTCATCATTTTGTAAAAGTGTCAAATTGACCCATGAGCCCATGAAATCTAATTGGATGCGGAGGGGTGGGCCTTTTTTGTGTTTTGAGACATTTTGGCAAAGGGTGTAAATTTGTAAAATGGCCCACGGCCCCACTCATTTCAAAGGAAAAAGTCAAATGTTGATCCCGCATCAAAAAGTCAAAGTGGATCATCGAGCCATTTGAGATTTTGAGCTTTATTTCCAAAAGGGCGTAAAGTTGTAAAATGGCCCACGGCCCCACTCATGTCAAAGGAAAAATTCAAATGTTGAGCCCACATCAAAAAAATTCAAAGCGGATCGTCGGAGCCTTTTGAGATTTTGAGCTTTATTTCCAAAAGGGCATAAAATCACAAATGGGCTGCAACCCTACTCATATCAAAGGAAAAAGTCAAATGTTGAGCCCATCAAAAAAATCAAAGTGGAGGAGTGGATCGTCGGAACATTTTTTGCCTTTGAAACATTTGAGCCTTTTTGTAAAGGAGCAAAAGTTTAAAAGTGCCCTACGACCCCTCTGAAGACCGAACAAGGCCATGTATTCAATAAGTCAAAAGTGGAGCGTCGAGTCAATTTGAGATTTTGAGCCCATTTGTAAAAAGGGATAAAAGTGATAAAATTTCCCGCGACTCCACCCATGCCATCAAAATCCCAATGCGAAGGCGGGCCACTGGAATTTTTTTTTTTTTAAATTTTGAACCTTTGTTTTAGAAAAAGAGGATAAATTTGAACACAACCCCATTGGCATCAGATAAAGACACATGTGGGGCCTAAATTAGAAGTAGAAGGGTGGGCGAATGTTTAAAAATTCACAATCTCTATAAGAAATGGAAAAGAAAGTTTTCTAGGCCTGTTTTAGTTCAAATATGTCCTACTTGGACAACTCTTTTTCAAAATGATGAAAGATAAAGTTCTTTACGAAAAACTTCATTAAAGCTTGAGCAGTCAAATGGCAGCCAAGGAACATTTAGTAGATCTTTACTAGCTCAAATGGAGCTAACAATAATAAATACAAAAAAATTAAGTTTGTAATATTTTTGCACCTTAATTTGAGTCCCGAGTTCACCAGATTCAACCATGGTTAGAAAGTGCTAATATTATCACTACAAAAGGATAAGGTTGCATGCCCTCATAAAAGGATAGGCCAGAATAGGAATTTGCATGCACAAAGAAGAAAAAAAATTTCTCATCAAGCAAAACTTATTTTTAGCAAATTATCACTCATGCTTTTCTTTAAAATAGAACGGTCGATGCATTGATTGACTTAGTTGTAACCATTGGATATTAATTCCTCTTTGTATTAACATCTTCTGTTTTTATTCCTTTATTTATTAATAGATGAAGGATAAAAATAGATGCATAGGTGAGTACAATTCTAGCCTATTTTTAGGAAGGGTGGGAAATAATTTTTCTATATATTGTGCTTTGGTAAAGCACAAAGGATGGACTTTTAGATATGAGGAGTCTTGAAGAAATTTTCTGCCAATTTTCCCTTCGAATGTGAAGTATTATCTACCTTTCCAAATATTTTTAGTCTTGTGTATGTTTCCATTAATCTTGTGAATTTGAATTCCGTGATTAATCATCTTACCCTGCTCCAAATTTAGTAATTTCTGCATGATATTAATGTGTATGTATAAATTAGTAGTATTTTAGTGATTTTATCCCTCAATACATTGAAGTGTTTACCCTTAATTATCTTCATAAAAATGTTTTCATGTGCATCAAAAATTCATTCCATATCAATTTTACATGTACACGATCAAGACCTCATACAATTTTGGTGTATCACTGTACGCACCCAAAATTATAGGTACTAAATTGTCGAGAAAATGGTTATAAAGGTCCCCACTGATGATTCAAAATCCTTTCAAGAAGGTGTTCGAGCTCCAAAAACCCATTCGCAAGTATATATTTGTAGCCTAGATAGCCTTACTTATCTTTTCCTTACATTTTTCAAGCTTCCCCTTCTTTCTATGCTTGTATTGGAATTCAATGCCGGACCTCCACCCTGCATGGGTGACAGTTCTAAACCACTACTCTATGTAGGGTGAAGGTCCTAATCAATTTTTCCAAAATCTTCATGCAAGAAATTACATGTGACAATTCACTTAAGTTTGCTTTTTGAGCACGATCGTGAGCCGAATTTACTAATATAGCTTCGTTTGCTTGGTTCTCCTTGTTCCTTCTATTTTTAAATAGATTTAATGAGTGGAACTTCCTCTTCATTACCTTTTGCATGAAGTTTCATCCTTCATTCCTATATATTCCATGATTGTATTCAACAAAAGGCCTAAGAATTTTGTGTATCTTGCATTTTTTGCTTTGTCATAATCTTGCTAGGAATTGCATAGCCAAGTTTAGATCTCTTGTGTTATCTTTCTTCTACCTTCATTACGTCCAGATTGCTTCCAAACTACCATCACTCATGTGCCATCCTCTTTTTATGTTCTTTGCATTCCCAAATCCTTGGACTCACATGAACACTCGGAGAAAGACAGAAAGAACCGAGGGGACAAATACTCATACTACCAGATTTTCTAAAGCTCTTTCTCTTCCGGTTGGAGTTGTGTATTTTCTTTCTTTGTTTTGTCAAATTGTTAATTTAATATCAAATAGAGTAGAGAAATAATTCATTTTAGTTAATCGAGATAATTGTAAGTAGATCAAATTAATAGGATATTTTCTCTTCAATATTGCAAGGGAAGTTGTGGAGGAAAAATAGCTCTGTTAGAGTCATGACTTGTTCTTCACTTCTGAGGTAGGGTTGGAAAGATTTTATTTGAATTAGAATAGATCTTAGATTTAGATTCACACATATGCACAGATAACTAGCTACATTTGTCCAGTCATTTGTTTATTAGAAGCAGATGCATTCTTTGAAAAGTTAAAAAAGCACAAAAATATTTATTTCCATAGATTAGTTTGTTTTACTGATTTATTCGATATGTTGAGAAAACACCAAAAATATAGCTTAGATTTCCTTTGCTAGATATTTTATTTATCGAAAACAAATCAATTCATTTTTGCATGACCATTAATGGTCCGTAATAGGAAAAGACCTACGATTGCGATCCTCTAGGTCCCACAACTCAATGGGCCGCTAGAGCTAATAATCTGACATTGACACAAGTTTGTGCTAACAATATTATGCACAACCGCCACATACGAAGATAAAATAAGATAGTTAGAGACCTTGAACATAGATTCTAATCGGCCTACGACTTTTGGTGCCCTGAAATAGGATTTGATTGCATGCATGACCATACAAGGGCCTCAACCTCAACAAGTCTTTGGTTGTGACCCACAGGTCTCGCAAGCCAATGGGTCTACCGGTTAGTTAGTTAGTTATCGACACTAGTTTATGCACACATGTATTTATATCTTCACGGCTTCCACATGATATTATCACACAACTTTCACCGATGAATATAGTAGTTGAGAGGCCAAGAATTTTTGGACAAGACCAGAGAATCGCCCTTAGTTCCTACAACTCCACTACATCTCTTGTCTCAATTTCCATGACCTTGTCTAGAAACCCATATGAGGCACCTATAGGTTACTTTCCATGTATTCCACAACCAATCAATAGAATCTCTGAACTAGACATCGATTGGAGTCTCCTAAGTAGCTATCATATCATACCCTACCATCACACCCCTTCAGGTTAGGAGAGAATTCTTTGCCTTAGATTCGTATATTCCATTATTGCGTGTCAAAGACATAATGTTGCCCAATTAGCTTGGTCATTGTGTTCACTTTTAGTCACATTTCAATTCCATAATGGCGTCTGAACACGACCTCGGAGGTTGGGTGCGAAGAAGGTCATGTGTTGATTTTTGATGTAAAAATTGGTGAACCCGACGTGAAGAGATAGTCTCTAAGAATTTTTGCTTTCGTCCATCCTTTATTCTCGCGTAGGTATTCTTATACCCCCCAATATGTCGGGATATGATCGAGTCACGGTCCACCCATCCCAATTTTTGACATGTACACGTACTAATCAAACATACCACGATAGTCACCTTCACTTTCAATATGGGCAAACAACTTCTCTTCAACTCAAAACCCTCTACTTCAAGGAACTAATGTTGGTTCTTCATGACGCATCGAAGAATTGGATCAAGTCACTTAGACTTATCCTCTTGAACAATCAAGTTCAAATAACATGACATTCACCGATGAAGTGATTTCATCTCCTCCGGTATTGTTTCGACATCCCATTACCATATAATCTGATCTACTCCCCCATCTCGATGAGGAGTATTTAGCATGGTATGCTAGGAGTGAGAAGTAATTCCAACAAATGAACCAATCTTTCAATAGGTTACAAGGACAAGGTGATGTCCTACTTCAGAACAATAATGTTACCCCTCCACCAACTGAAAATACAACCAATGAGGGTGGCGACATCATGAACAATTCATAGTGGGATACCATTCTCCTCAAAAACCTCCAAAGGTTCAACCAAAGGTATCTAAGAAAGGTATCACCCCGTCAATGGATGATGTCATTTCAGCTTTGGTTGATAAATTTAAGGAGTTAGATATTTCCCAAAATACATAGAATTCATATGCCAGGAAAGCATGGGCTCCTTCCTACCCATAGAACTATGGGAAAGTGCTGACCACGTAATCTACCAATATACATGAATAATCCAAATAATGGGGACTTGTTAATCGGGATGAGTACCTTGGGTATGCCTCCTCAAGCTACATATGGATATCTACAATAGGCACCATCACAAAAATGTGATGTTCCTGGATTTGCACATTCAGCTCCATATCAAAGTAATCAACCCCCTTATATGCACATGTATTCCAAATCTCCATAGGGGGACATGTACTCTACTCGAGTCATATGAAAATTGCAAGGGATGTCATATGCACTCACCAAATGTTTATGATGTCCTATTTCAATGTAGCCAATGCAACCCCTACCTCCCAACAAGGGTCTTGATGGTGGAAACATATGCAATGAGGACTTATTCTCAATATCTCAAAGAACCGTATATTTCTCTATTCGGGCGGTCATGCTCCTAGACCCTTTCCCGATCTCCTAAAGTTTAAAGGGGAGGGTGATCAAAATGCCCACATCAAGGCTTATGCAATGACCATTCGAGAGCCGCTCCCATGGGATGCGGTCGTCATAAATATTTTCCCTAAGACACTTGAAGGTATTTCTCTTGACTAGTATTATAGGATACCGAAGGCTTCAATACACTCGTTCAAACAACTCGTGTCAGATTTTATCAAATCTTTTGATATGAACAAGCTTTTGTGAATAGGAATCAGAGAATTTCTTCATATCAAAAAAGAAAATAATGAATCTGTAGCCCACTTCATTCAAGGTGGCGACATGTTATCTACTCTTCCGCAAGTGCTCCAAACATGGATCAAATGGAACTTTGTGATTTGTTCCTTCACTCCCTCAATAGGGAGACAAAGGAAGAGGTTCAAAAGTTCTTGTTAAGGAGCTATGAAGAGGTGCTAGAGGGTGCTCTTTGGATCGACCAAGTGGCCATCGACAGTGGTCGTAAGACCTATGGAATAAATGGGAAGTTAGTTACCCTTGTTCAAAGCACTTCTGGTTACTCCAACAATAAAAACAACAATCAAGGACCAAATATCCTTAACAAGAATCATGGAGTCATGACCGATGGTGTAACTGATCAACCCAAAAATCCTAACATTTTCAATCCCACCGGTATAGGTGCTATGAATAACAACAATGAAATAACAATGGAAACAATTAGAGAAACAAAAATTTCTCACCCTCAGTAAATGTTGTGGATTTTAATCATTGCCAACAACAACAACAACAACAACCTCAGCTATTAAGACAAATGCTGACCACAAGCCCTAACCAATACCTCAACAAATTCTAGAACCGAGGGGCAAGGGTTCTAAAGTGTTAATTATAATATTCAACAACCAAACAATAACCGTGGATTCAAAAAACAACAAGGGATAAACCAAAGGCGTCGGGATTATGATCCCTACCTATATTGGGGTTTCCATAAGGTCCATGGGCATGATGCAAGAACTTGTCGTGATTGTAATAAGTTTTGTAGTTGTGCGCGAGAAGACCAAAGACATTTTTTTCGAATATTTCTGTCTAACCCAATTGCACCTAATCGAAACACATATATGGATCCGGTGTCTCAACAGAACACACCGTTGGGAATCTTCAAATATCCTCTCCCCATGCATCCAAAAGATGGTAGAATGGATCCTAATAGTTTGAATAAATTTATTTTAATAAGTACATCATGAGCATGAAGCCTCAACTTTGTCAAACCCACAGGTGGCACCTCCTTTGGATGGTCATCAAAAATGAATATTGTAGGTTTGGTTGAGTTAGATTTTGAACCCAAAATGAACACAACAACAAGAGCTAGAGATTATTCATTGCATCGATCCTAATCTATCTAGTTGTGTTGGATAGTATTCATGACACGCTAAGCAAGAAAGTAGTGGATTATGACTTGATCGAAGTGATTTAACCAAGACCTTTTCACACATTTCCTTTTAGATCTCTTGAAGAATTCCCTACTCATCGAGCCACTCTCTTGAAGCACTTGGTCTCGATCATTTGGCTAACATTTCCCCACCACCAGGTGGAGATAAACCATGTAGAATTTGACATTTGTCCTCCCAGGGCAGCTCGAAAGGGATATTGGGTTTGTATTTGACATAAGAAAGATGCCTATGGATGCTGAAATATACTGTAGATGTGATCTGGCCATGTTTTTGTAGGTTTGAATCTATAACAACTATTTGAAGCACATAATGATTGATAATGGGGTAGAAGTTAATATAGTCCCCTTTTCTTTTCTTCATTGAAGTTAGGATATGGGAGACTAATTTCTCCTCGGCCTGTGAAACAAATTAAGGGGCCATGATAGTCTCAAGGTGACCTCGATTAGAACAATAGTATTACCAATCACTCTTAGACCCAAGATGGTGCTTCTTGAGTTTTATATTATAGATTACAAAACCAACTATAATATGATTCTCGGTCACCCTTGGATCCACGCATGAAAGTAATCATGTCTAACCTATTCTAAGAAGTTAGATTCCTACATTTATGGAAAGTCTTTGTTATTCAAGGTGATATAAATCCCTTTGATATACATCCTGACAACTTGAGGAAAAATCCAGGGGTCCACTCTAAATTCAAGCTTCCACTGAACCAGATTAAACAAATCAGCACGCATGTTACCAGAAGAAAAGCTGGTTCTCACAATGGAATTAGAGGTTATAGGTTTGATCGAGGGTATCCCGGTGGTCAAGGATGAGAGTGTTGTTGTAGAGACAATATCGTTAGGAACTATAATAAAATATTATTGAACTATTAGAAAAGGATTTTCCTATCCTTCTCCCCTTTTATTCCATGGGTATGGGACATGCTTTGGGGCTTGGTTATCTTCCAACAGATGAGGTTTGTATGGTAGATGTAATTGAGATAATAGGATAACTCACAAAGGATGACTCAACATTTGTCTTTCTAAGTAATTGCTGGACCCTCCATTTTGATGGGGCCAAGTGTTACTTTGCACCTTTGGTCAGTGTGTAATCCTTACTTCACCAAGGAAGGGTTTTACCTTTTTCTTTCAAATGCACACAAACAATGGGGCTGAATATGAGGCTCTCCTACTAGGTCTCATTATAGCTAAGAGAATGGGCTTCCTCAATATTAGGGTGTTGGGTGATTCACAACTAGTCAAAAATCAGGTATCTGAGGTATACGAGACTAGGGCTGAACACCTACAAATTTACAAAACCATCATGCTAGGCCTAACTAAGGATTTTGATTTTATATCAATCGAGGCAATTCCACATGAACAAAACCTTCTGACAGACTCTATAGAAACTTCACCTCACTCTTCACCCCAATTAGTGATTTACAAGAAACCAAATTCATAGTTTCACTCCGAGATGAATCATTGATTCGCAAAGTGCCAGTAACGTAAATGTTGACATATGTGGAAGCTAAACACCAGCTTGACTTTTTAGACCCTATTGATAGGTATGATTCAACCTTAAGTTACTTAAACGGTCTAACAAAGTTGCATCTTACTTGTCAAGAGGTAGACATTTCCCTAATTCCATGTTCCTCTTATTTTGGCAATCCAATGATTGAGTCCTCTCACGGGAAAAGATCTTGATATTTACGATGTAGAAGAAGAGGGGATTTGGATTGCCTCTAGACCCACCTAATTTTGAGGAGGGTGATGCCTCCTTAATCGATGGAACAATTGATATAAACATCGGAATGGAGGAGGAACAAAAATATTAAAATTAGGGTCCTCTCTAACTCTAGAGGAAATAGAAATTCATACCCAAATCTTCAGGAACATCATAAAGCCTTCGTATTTAGTTACTGAAAGAAATGATGGGAATTTCACCACACATCGAGTTCACAATATCATCACTAAGC